>VZRU01001185.1:243548-271033 GCA_013398155.1 Pedionomus torquatus | reverse complement strand
TTGTTTTGTTGTTTTTTTTTTTTTTTTTTTTTTTAAATTCTGTAGCTGATCTATTTTCTGGATTTGTCATTCCACTGCAATGAAAGAAAATGCTGTGTTTAATTTGGTTGCATGCTTCATTTAACTTCTTCTTGTCTTCAAATATGTTGAAGTTCTTTAGAGATTTTTAGGTAAAGAATGCAATAAACTATTTAAAAGCAGTCACAGAAAAGGTTTTCCTTGCAAATATGTCCTTTAAAAATGACAAACAGCCCTTGGTAATCTCTAAAACTTGCTTATTGAAACTCTTTAGCAACAGATCTGTGATATGTTGCCTCACAGATAAAGTTGGAACAAAAGTGCACTTGAAATTTTTCAGATTTTTTGCATGTGGTTTCATATGACATTCATTTATCTATTAAGAGCAGCTTCTGGTATTTTTAATAAAACTAAAATTAAATACGTCTGGCAGGCTCTGTTTAAATGTGAATATTGCTTTTATAGCACAGTTAAATATACGATTGAAAAGCTAATGCTTTTGCATTACATGGTTCAGAAGAAGTAAGTTGTTTCAGCTTTGTCTTTTCTCATATAATAAAAATATTTACATCAGAGAAATCTTTTGGGCAGAGTTTAATTTTGTACAAGGCTTCTGGATATTTCATCTGTATCCATATTTTCTATGGAAATTTCAGGCAAATTCTTATTTTGTTTTGTTCCATCCACCTCTTCTTTTTTGCTACTTCTACAAATACGAGCAGACCTCACATTGATGAAGTCTCTTCCAGAATACTTGCAAATTCTGCATAAAGAGTCAAAGATCATGCCTCTCTTTTTCTGGCATGCCATTCTCATTTGTTCAGAAATACCTGGTTCCTGACTCCTTATCCCTCTTTTTGCAAATGCGATCAGCAGGCTACTTAATCTTACAGAAAAACAGTCATGGATCCCATTGCTCTTTACTGCCTTCATTGCACCTCCTTTTGAATATAAAGATCTCACCCTTAAACAACTATACTTTGAAGTTTTCTGACTAACGTAGTTTTCTAGCTTGAGTAAGACTAGTGCTGATTTGCTCCAACCATTGCACCAAGAGTCTCAGCAAAAGGAGGCAGTACAGAATAGCAGATTAATATTTTTTTTTCTAAAAGTCAGAACAGCTTTGTGTATTGCCTACTTTGCTTTTGTGGTTGGGTGGAAAGTGGGGGAGTACATTTTGTATTTTCGTCTGTGTAGTTAACATACATAAATTATGTGTATATTGTCTTTATCTGAATGTTATGAGTCTCCTCGACTAAAGCTTTATCTCTGTGGTTGAGAGTGATTTATGTGGATTTATTTGTGGTTTATCTGGGAAATGGAGGGCAACAAAGCTGGTGAGGCGTCTAGAGCACAAGTCTCATGAGGAGCAGCTGAGGGGACGGGGATTGTTTAGCCTGGAGAAGAGAAGGCTGAAGGGAGACCTTACTGCTCTCTACAGCTACCTGAAAGGAGGTTGTAGCAAGGTGGCAGTCCATCTCTTCTCCCAAGTAACAAGCAATAGGACAAGAGGAAACAGCCTCAAATTGCACCGGGGGAGATCTGGATTGGATATTAGGAAAAATTTGTTCACTGAAAGGGTTATCTAGCTGCCCAGGGAAGTGCATGGGTCACTGTCCCTGGAGGTATTTAAACGATGTAGATGTGGTGCTGAGGAACATGGTTTAGTGGTAACTTGGCAGCACTAGGTTAATGGTTGGACTTGATGATCTTAGAGATCCCTTCCTTTTTTTTTTTTTTTTTTTTTTTCCATTCTTCTTTTCCTAACATCATGATAGTCATAGCAAAGAATGTAAAGCCTTGCAGATATACTGGCAACAGGGGTGGACAGGGAATACCCTGATGGCTTGAGAGAAGAGTGGGATAACTGTCGTGTTTATAAGGTTAGCAGAAAGCAAAAGCTTACTCAAACTAAATCCTCCATGAGGGCTCTCTGTTATGGCTCTCCAGCTTAGGAAGGAGAATAAGCTGTTTGCTACTATGACCTTTGTAGGTACTGCTTGAGACCATGAGATTGGCTTTGCTCAAGCTCTGTGTGACTAATTTTTTTCAAGCAAAGTCCCTGGATACTAAAAACACTGTAAGGTTCACTTTTCCCTAACATGCACTCAGCCTTGTGGAGACTACAGTATCAAACCAGATTTTCACATCTGCGAAAAGATGACTTTCAGTCTCATAAATGTTTTACCTGTATGTTTATGTATGTATACTGTTGGGGTTTCTTTGAATGACATTTGACCGATATGAAAAAAAAAACAAACCCCGAATACAACCCCAAAATTATGCATCTGTAATAGTTTGCTAAGACAAATTTTTTAAGGTCACCAATCTTAGTGGCAAAGCTGGTTCCAGCAGCAGCTATGTCTCCAAATTCTTGTTTGAGGGCTACTGCTGAAGCTGGTGTCACTGTGTGAGGACATCTTCAAGAGCTGGGGTACAGGGAACAGAGGACCAGTGTAGCTATTTATCTCTATGTTAAGTAATGTACTTTGCTCTGTGGCTGAATGGTAACAACTTTTGATATATGGCTAGATTTATCCAGTGGTACGTGTCTTACCATATTCACTTCTAATTTTTTCAGCTCTGCGGACCAAATATTTATTTCCAGGTTTTATATTTTAAAGAACTAAGCTCAGATCACCTAATTCACATATTCCCCTTGTGTCTTATGACTGGCTGTATAGGAAGGCAGTGTCTGAAAACTCTCAGTAGTAGTTAGCCTATATTGATTATGGCCCACACAAGCTTGGACATGAAAAGACATGCTCAAGACCATCTTAAGTGCCACAGCTGGCAGTCTGGCTACAGCCACTGGGCTGGGGGGTTGCTAAAAATGTATTTTTGTCTTTAGATAGCATTTACTCAGGATGTGACTTGTGAAGTACATGATTCCTGTGGTGATAAAGGGTTTTTTGAGGGTCACTATTATAAAATACTGTAAGGTATATTGTTCTTCTGAAGCATTTAGCTTCTGCTATAATAAAATGTAGTATTTTTATTATCATTTAAGTTTTGAACTATAGCTGTACCAGAATGGCCAAAATGTAAATTTTAGTGAGAAGTCTAAGAATCTAACTAATGCTTAATATAACATCTTGAAGTGATCCTACCTTTTTCTCAGAATGTCTTGGGCATTCAGGATCCCACATGCTGTTGATTTGCATGTGGCCAAGTTTTAAAAGAGAAATCTCAGGAGCAAAGGCATTTTTCCAGCTTTTTTGACCATAAGCTTCACAATGAGTGACCCAATTGCAGGATATTAAATATATAAACTGGTTGATGCTGCCTCTAGGTCCTGCTTCTGAATGTGAGACCTAACATGGAGTGTCAATATATTCTTAGCTACTTTTATGAGAAAATAGTGCCCTAATTTCTCTCCTCTTGCTGTTGTAAAGCAAGACAATATAAACAATGCAGTTAGATACAATGTGTGCAGCTTGGAAAAATGTGGATGTTTAGTAAAATTTAGTGAAATTAAAATTTAGTTTCAAGCTTTGTGGTGTGTTAAGATTGAGGCCAACATCTTAACTGGCAAACAATTTGCAGGGTTGATATGCCTGATACTGGTGCTGCTGCCAGCCATTCTGGTGCTCAAAGCAGGCATATAGCTCCTTCTCTCCTCTTGCCTTGCACTGCAGGAGAAGTTGTCTATAGCAGGAGACTGTTGTCCCCAGCCTCCTGTCGTAAAGGCAAATGCTGTCAGGGAGCGCTGCATGGGGACTTGTTCTTCCACCATTAAACACTAGCAAGCATCCTCATACCAGGAGCACCTGGGAGCCCTTCTGTGCTGTTGGGGCAGGGGTGGCTTCTGTGGGCATGGGGTCTGATGCTGCCCCATTGCCCAGCCAAGGACAGGTACAGGCAGTCTTGTGCCCAAAAGAAAGGAATCGAGTGTAGCTGTTAGTCAGGTTGGGGTTTTTTGGCTAAAATAGTCCAACTACTGGTCTATGAAACATGTAAACATGCAGTCTGCCTAATGAATACGTTATTTATTAGCTGTGTGAGCTGCTGGAAATACCAAAGCGGATAAGGGCTGTGATTCAAGGCTGCGGGGCTGGGCCTGCACAGCTCTCTAAGCTGGGAGCCAAGAACGCAGGATCCTCACCAAGGGGCAATCATGGAAGTCCAGAGCAATCATCGAGCTGCACGCATCTTCGGGCAGGTGGAGGTTTGTGTTAAGAATACCTTCTCATACATGAGGACTGGTGGTGTTAGTTACTGTGTAATTTGATCTGAATTTAATGGCATTTGTTAGTAGGCAACATGATTTGCAAGGCTGATTTCCTGTTTTATTGATTGGGCCTTTAATTTATTTGAACTTGCACTCAGAAGCTTCATCAGGATTTAATACAAGTCTGCAAAACCAGCTTGGTAAGGAATTTTTTGATCAAACTTGAACCAAAATACTTCAACAAGTTGGTGAGGTGCAGTGTGAAAATATTTTAAGAAATAAAATTCTTTGTAAAAATTAACTTTTTAAATAATGGATTGGCAATACTCTTCCGTTCTTGAGGATTTTTTTCACCAAACTCTCGATATCTATTCAAAGGTAAATTAAAGATCTCATTTTCGAGTTTTGTAGAATGAGCTTTTGAAGGAGAGATCTCAGAGATTATCACTGCAAAACTTTTGCCGAAAAGAAGTAAACTGTAACTTCTGGAAGTCTAGTATTTTTTTCTTTAGTAAGAAAATTAACTAATGCAGAACAAATACTGCGGAAATAGCTGCCACAGTCTCCTAATTATTTTCAAAGTGTATGTTTAATTCAAAGCAGGGATTGCAGAGCATGAAAAATAGATTATCCAGTTTTGAAGTCTATCAGTTATTTTCTAAAACCAAAAATTTGTTTTTAATATTTACCAGAAAACAATCATAAATTTTAGAAATTAATGGTCAGAACAGATTGGAGCTAGCAAAGGATTAATTAATGGTACTTTTTCATTACTTTTTTCAATACCAAACCTTTGCACCTGAACTAATCGATGAAGAAAGCAGCAAGAAACACAGAGTGCATCTGTGTGGGAGGAAGGAAGGAATAGGGAGGATGAGTTATTATGTGGTAAGAAGCATATTCCTTTGCAAGAGGAGGAAGGAAGTTGAAGAAGCACACAGAGTAAGAAAGAGGATACAAGGAATGGGACTGTAGTGGCTGTGCATTTGTACTCAGGGAATGGAAACTGGGCATGTAGACAGAGGAGTTCAGGACAGTGGAAAAAACAAAGAGTATTTGAAAAATGTGGAGAAAGGGTGTTGTAGCTTCAAATTGTTTTGTTTCATCTACCTTGGTATATTTTGGAAACTCTAAAATACTAGCTTCTGTGCATTGGAACATAGAAGTTAAATTTAACAAAGAAAGAGAGAGAGATTGATTTATAGGCAAAACTTTGTACTTGTAAGTAGACAGAATACCTTTATGGGAATAAGATTTTGTATTGCCTCTTCAATTTCCTTTTTTTTTTTTTTTTCTTTTTTTTTTCTTTTTAATATAAGCAGAAAAGACAATCTAAGTCTAAATTAGAAGGGTGGTGTGTCTGAAGAGTAGTAGTTGAGGGTAGCACACATTCCAGAGGTATTGAAACCATCTCAAAATTACCCTATACTCTCAAGCATTAGTAACCCACAAAATTCAAAGCAGAAGATAAACTGAAAACCCAGTGTGAGGGCACACAGATAGTCATAACTGATTAATACTCATGCAGTTAGGTGATGTATATAGTGATGCCTGTTAGTTCACTCTAGTCTAAGACAACAAACACTAAATGATTATATTATAGCCATATTATTATTGCACAGTGTCATCATGGGGAAGAATTTAGCTGGTGTGTGTCCTTCCTTTGCTTCTCCTCAGTCTATTTGCATAAACAAGAAATAGAAAGCACTCAAATGACTGAATCAAAACGAATAAGATACCCCAGCTTTTATATGAACTGTAATTAATCTGCAGCCTGTTACCACAAAACTTAATTTAGGGAAATTCCTAGTTAGAATCAAGAATGTTAAACATTTGCGTGAATAAGAACAGTATGTGCAGTGGCGCTAGAAGTAGCAATATTTCTGATTCAAACCATGCACTGAAGAGTTGTTGAGGTTACAAAACTTCTTCCCTTTTAAAATTGAGTGCTTTATGAGAGAATGAAGTTATTGACTGCTGATCACTTCCAGACACAGAACGGTGGTCTATTGGTCCCTTCCAGAGTGTAATAGCAGTTCCACATGATACATATTAATGGACTATCTCATTAATTCCCTAAATACCACTAAACTGGTGAGTAATTATAAGTTTCTACCTCCTTAAAGAAAATTTAGCTGCCTCAAATTTTTTGGCTCTATGAAAACATCTGCAGAATATGGAATCCATTAAACAGCAGCTTCTACATTGTGAGATATGAAGATCTTAACCTTAGCTATTTTTCTTATTGAGACCAGCATATTCAGCATCAACATCCAAATACAGTTTCAAGATTTGCATCCAGATCCTTGTTTTGAGGAGAACTTGCGTATCTCTGTTCTACACATGAACACTATTTTTTCCATCCCATAAAACCCAGAAAATGTGTATATTTATGGTATGAATTATCACATAATGATATTATGTATTGTCAAAATTGGAGTTTTATAAGTAGATTTACTTGTTAAATTACATGGATTAACAGCAAAACAGGCTCTTGCTATGGTTATGAAACAGTATTTTGTTCTTTGCCTTGGTCTTCATGTAAAGTATCTTCAAAGCTTTTGTTTTACACAAAGAATAGTATTAACACAAAGTAAAGTGAATCATATTTTTTCGCAGTTTTGAGAGGGAAGATAAAAGGAAGATAAAAATATTTTAAAAACAGTATTGTTTTTAACAGACAATCCTTATTTACCAGATCCTAATTTATCATCAGAGAGAATTACAGATATTTTACAACATCTATAAAATTGTGTTGGAAGATTCTACTAACCAGTCTGACCATTATCAGTTGCTTTTCTTCTTTTCATTTAATGGAACTTACACCAGTCTTCCCTCAATTTACAGTTTCTTTCTGTCAATGCATTTTATCTATCACATCTCTAAAACATACCTTTCCAAATGTTACATTTTTGAGGCCTGATGGTGCATTTCTCTCTGAGTGAAGTCTGAGTAAAGACTTATTTCATAACTGGTATTAATGGAAACAGAATCTGTGCATAAAGCATGATACTTGAAATACTGGAAATGTAGCTGTCATTGTTAAATGCAATAGTGTTTGAAAATGTTTGCCCTTCTAAAAACTGCTGTATGGTGTCAGAATTGCATGGGATTTGAGCAGCTTTAAATCTGCTTTAAAATTTAAACCTGTGAAGTAAATGCGTGTAAATGTATTTGACAAATACCTAGGAATATTTCTTAATGAAAGCATGTACATTAAATTCTAATTCTGTGGGATGTAAGGGAGCCAGGACATAACCTAATATCTGCTTTCTCTGCCCCCCAACCTTTGTCTCCAAACAAAAGTACATGGTGATATGAGATGTAACCTTAGAGGGGTTTTGTTTTGTTTTGTTTTGCATGCTGGTTACAAGGATACAAATTAATGTAATTTGTGTTATGTTTTAGAATATTACATTTTCTTAGGAATTTAAAGCTATTTTAACAAAAACAAAACAAAACAAAACAAAACAAAACAAACCTCCCCCCCAAAAAACGAAAAACAAAACAAAAGAAACCCCAACCCAAACAAAACAAAAAACCAACCCAAATGATATTTTTGTTGCAGGGTGACATTTTCATGAAGGTAGTTTTATCAGTTCATTGCTTGGTTAGTATAAAAGTTTCTTCATTGATACTTGAAAAAAAAGATAAATGACAAATGACTGAGGGTTTGTGGTGAATTCTTGCCCCTTCTTCCAAGAGCTTTTCTATAAATGTGGAACTAGAAGTTCACCCAGGTACACGAAGTAGCCAGACAACAGTTCTATGCTACAGGGAAATAGTTATGAGAAGACTAAATGAAGACCATTATAGAGGAGACATGACAATATATAAAGTGTGCAAATTGAGTCTTAACAAAGTCACATTCTGTCCAGTACAAAACAATTATTTAATAAAAAAAAAAAAGAAATTATAAATGGAAAAAAGTATTTAAGAAAAACAACAGACTGCCAAGAGAAATGGGCTTTGTTGCTAGCAGTGGCAATAATCATGGGCAAAGGAGAAATGAATCATTAATGGTCATCTATTAGACAAAGAAAATTATCCTACAGTAATCCTAAAAGTCCTTGTACTTCCATGTCTTAACATCTTCTGAATAACATAATCTAATAAATCTCATATTTAATTAGTGCTCAATTGAAACCGCACAATAACAGTTCAAAGTTAATCAACAAAAGATCATGAACTAAAAGAGAATAATTATAAAATGAAAAGCATGATGTAAATCTTTTTTATTATTTTTCACCAAATAATGTTTTCAGGCTAGCTGTCTGAACTGTTGCCTTTTTGCTAACTTATGTATACAACAGTTCAAAAACATCCACTATCTATATCTATATCTATATCTATAATATTACTATCATCAGTACATGGAAGAAAAATAAAACTATTCACTACCAGGATTACAATTCACAGCCTTATGAAAACTTCAGTAGAATAGGTGTGATGTACCTTTAAGTGAAATGCATCCATGTATAAGGCATTTACAAATAGTTTCATCAAGCACAAGGAAATAGTTAGAAAAGCATGGAAATAAACCTTCAGACATCTATCATCTTCTCTGGTAACCTCACTGAGGTCTTTATAAGGACATTTGTACTAAGGAAAGTGTTCAGATTTGTTACTCTGAAAGCAAATGTCCTTGTGTCTTTCTGCTTTGATATACCTCTATTTAATACATTTCCACAGACAGCTTCTAACAACTGGGATGTACCTAGGAGTCTGACATCCTTTTGTGATGTGACATCCGTGGTGAAAAGTAGGAGCTCTGGACAATTAAATGGTTTGTTTGAGCTTATGCTAGATGTCATTCTCATCATCAGGATCAAGAGATGAGCCTTCTAATTTGCCAAGACCATCGCTAGTCCAAAATATACATTTCTGTGAGTTCTTTCTGGGCAGAATATTAAAGGTCTAGCCTCTGTGCTCTAAATTTAAAATCACCATCTCACAGGTTGAAGGCCACGTATCACATTGGAATGTGTTCTCTTTATCAGTGTGATGTTTTCACGTTGTATTTTGTAGTGTAGTATAGTAATTATGCAGCTTGCCCCACAGCTCTTCCTGAAATTAATGCATATCTTATATTTAATAATAACATACATTTAATAATACTATTTCATTGTCATAAATATTAAAAGCTACATAATGCATGCACATATAAAGACTACGGTAATGAAGGTGTTTTAAATAAACAACGCTGATTGAAATTGAAGTGCTGAGGCTGAATCGATCCTGAAAGTAAAACTGCCAGTACAAATAAAACAAAAATTGCCTTTGTTGATCTTCATTGTCTAAGAGAGGAATATGGCATATGAACAAAGACAGTGAACCGTGATTAAAAAGTCTGAAATATTTTCTTTAAATATTCTGCAGCATTGACTTTCTGTTAAGGAAGGTGAAGAAGTGTATTTATTCTTGACCTTCACCTGTGCCCTGGCCTCTTTTCTCTGGCAAGGACCACCAGAGCTGCCAGACACAGCCCTAAAAGATATGAGTTCATCTGGAGGAGAGCTGTCTTGTGGTGGAAAGCAAGGAAATGGCCATTAGTCTGTTTTCCAGACAGGCCCTGGGGAGGATAGGCACTCTGAACGTTCCAGGGCACAGCTGGAGGAACCCAAGCTGGCTGTACCAGGGCAGTGCCAGGCACTAATGGAGCTCATGGGCAGCTGAGCTCTCCCTGCTAGGACCTAGGCAGACTTGAAGAGACAACTAAATTATGTGAGAGCATGCAGAGCAACCCAGGATAAAGAGGGCTTAAGACTGGCTTAAATCCCTTTCACTTCCACTTGCTACAAATTGTGAATTGTATGTTCTGCATTTTAGAAATGACAAATTTAAAGGTTTATGTGAGCACTGTTCCCTTAATTCTTTAAAGTATGTGGCCAAAAGCTAGGTAACCTCAAATTGCATTATTTGAGTATTTGAATATATATTCAGATTTCGGTATGAATTTCAAGAATCCCTCAGGTGTGGGAGTAACATTTTGCACATGAGTGGGAAAAGCCTGTAACATTTATCGTTCAAGAATACAAAAGTAAAAGTTCAGAAGTGTTAAAATCAAAAACTGTCTAGATCTGCGGATTTTAATTCTCTTTGGAGTTCCTCAGTTGCTTTGGGTGTTGTACGTAGATACTAATATAGTTAAAACATTTCAAACTCTGTAGTCTGCAAGAGGGTTAGTACTGCTTAGTTCTTGCATTAAGCAAAATTAATTTTGGCATAATGTGATAAGGTCTGTAAGTATTTTTTATTCAGATGTGGCCATGTTTTAGTTTCTGTACTGACAAATCAAATAGTAGCAATTCTTCAATACTGAGTTACTGAATAGTACTATGACAAGTTTTCGGAGACCTGTTTCAGACTCTTCCAGTGAAGTGTACTTTTTGGCAAAAGAAAGAAATAGAAAGAGACTGGGTATTAGAAGAAGCTCTATTTAGAGTAAAATGGTAAAATGCTAACAGAAATATGGTAGCTACCAAGGCTTTTTCTGCAAAGGAAATTCATTCCTCACTATTCTATTAACTTTTTTTTTTTTTTTTTGGTGCCTTTTGGCTTTTTTTAAACCACCCATTAAAAAAGAATGAAAAAAAGATTCAGCTAACATAATTTTTTGGACTTCAAAAAGCTTTCTCCACAGGAGCAGCTGTTAAGGAAGCTAAGTAGTCACTGGAGGAGGGGGTGGAAATCCTCATCATGGAGTAAAAATGGCTAGATGATGAAGTCTAAAGTAAAAATCTATCGTCATCCTCTTCTATGGCTGAAAGATTACAGTGGGCTGCTCCACTGCTTCATGCTAGGTTGCTTTTTATTTAATAAAGGTATTAATGAAAGAAAGTTAGACAGTGAGATGGCACCATCTGCCAATGGCACAATTAGCTAGGTAACTCAAGTCCAAAACATACTGTGTGGGGAACTTCAAAGGGGAACCCTCAGAACTACAGCAGTGGATGACACAATGTCAAATGAAATTCAGCAATGATGTATGAAATCTAGCAGGCATTGAAAGAAGTAATTTGAGCTATTTATGACCTTTGTTGGGTTCTAAATGAATTTAAAAATACCAGGAAAAGAGATTGAGTCATTGTGGACAACTAAATGAAACCTAGGATCTCTGTTGAGGTTTCAGTGGCCTTTTCCCCTCCCCTTATACATCTCCAAATAAAAGAAAACCCTCACCATAGAATAAGAAGCAATGGCAACAAGATCATATCTCTGCAATATTAATCTACATACTGTGCAGATGATAGAATATAATGCAGCATTTTCTCTTATTCTGACTGCTGTGGTAGCGAAGAATTGAGTAAAAAGAGAAAAGAAATCGGTATTTCCAATTAAATATGGTGTGCCTCTCTCCAAAGTACAACAGGAAGTGAAAATTCAGCAAAAGTGGGGAGATGCAAATTTTACATATGTAAAAAGAGCATTGATCTTTACACAGTATACCTCCAAGTGGACTACATGAGAGGAGAATAAGAAACATGTAAAATCATCATTTTACATGAAACTGATTGAAATAGATTTCAAGAAAAAAGTGCATTATGCAATTGCTCAAACAACTGTACTTTTCAAAATGTTTGAAAATGAGCAGATTTGTGGAAATCTATTAACAGGTGATTGTTTCTTAAATTAGTTTGAACTTGGTATAGGTAGAACATGCTCACATGTATCTATTATTCAGCATAAAGGTCCAGATTTTGCTTAAATGTACTTTGCTGTCTTGTCTTTGCCAGGCAGTTGCATATCCCAATTACAGCAAAGAATCTCAAAAAAAAAAAAAAAAACCCAAAAAAAACAAACCAAGGAAATGAGTTGAAACCTAGTAATAGTTACTCTTAGCTCTAAGGCAAGTCCATGTACTGTTCTACTCTGTCTTCTTTGCTTCTTTCTGAAGTTGTGTCTTGCCCTATGTCCTTATATACTTGCAAACTGGCTCTACATCCCTAAATTCTCTGTTTTCAAGATTAAAAGGTTTTCATCATTCTTTTGTCATTAAATAGTCCTCTTAATCCCTAAATACTTCCAGTACTATTCTGCATTTCACAATATTTTTGTAACCTCATAAAAACCTCTATTCCCGGGATGGAGAAGTTGCATAGTTCTCACTGTGATGCTGCTACTGGTATCTCATTTAAATCCCTATGAAGGCAGGTGAAACTCTACTTTCCCTTCAACTGGTGCCATGTTCTGAGGCTCCTCCTCTCTATTGATTCTTACTACTGATGTGGTTGTTTGACTTTCCTAATTTCATATGAAAGTATGTAAGAACTAGAGGTAAAAATGATCCATTCTACGTACTGAGTCAGTGAAGGATTAGTCCATACTTGTGTTTGGTGTAAGCTGGTTTTGTACAAGTTAGCTGTTATCTTGAAATAATGTTGTATTGTAAAAAACAATTCCTTACACAAATAGAAATTCTTATTCTAGTTTCCATCTCACTTCTACATATGACTGTATGGAAAAGCTCTACTCTTTTGTTCAACAAATACTTGTAAGCTGTAAGTATTTAAAATATTTACCTCTCCTGACATTTCTTCTCCAGTCTACATCAGCAGCTGCCTAATGAGACCTCTTGTCTTTCTCTGAAATCCCTCCAAATTTTCTGTTTCTGATAACAAGATAGCCAGAGTAGGATAAGCTAATGGAAGTTCATTTGACTGGTACATCTCATTTTAGGCTAATTTTGGCTATACCTCAGTAGCCATGGTAGATGATAAAATATTCTCTTGCAGTTTGTTTGTAGGTAGGTTATCTCCACAAACCAGATTTATATAGAAAAAATGTGTAGTGGGATGTTTCTGAGGATGCTCTGCCGTACTTTACTATTTCATCAAAACGGAAATATGCATACTTTTTGTAACCTCTGATCTCTTCCTCAGCATCGCCTTTCCATGTATTTTCTGGATTCAGTCCATGTGTTGCAGGGTATGTAAAATGCATGCAAAATGTAACATTAACTTCCTTGTCATTCAGAATTAAGCTAAAATATTCCTTATCTGCTGGGAGATATGTTCAGATCGTGTTTGTATACCCTAAAAGGAAGTAGAATTGCGACATTCAGGACCCCACCAATTAATTTACATTGTGATAATTCTTGATGAGTATTGTGTCTTCTCCGTTTAGTCTGTAAAGCGCATACAGGTATTGCTCACCAAGCCGGCACTGATACCTATTACTCTTTGCTGACTGATCTCATTTCAGAGCTGCTGGTCATTTACTCATTGATTGGATGAAATTCACTTCAATGCAGACTGCTTATGTACACACTTAAATTCAGGAAACAGGTTATATACAACTATGACAGGATCTTCAAAATTTGCATTTCACATACAGTCTGCATATGCTCACTTAAAAATTACTAGTTACAGACACTTAAAAGTATTAACAATTTCACTCAGCTTCATTAATCTTCTGTAGAACAACAAACGATGTTTTTATTTCAGTGCTTCCTCTGACAATCTTGTTTCTATTTATTTCAACACTGATTTTAAACTATTACTCAGGACTGTTTTAATATACCAGATTCATTAGTCTTAAGGATACGACAACAGCTCCTTTCACTAACCTACAGTGTTCGTCAGTAAAAGTCATCATTTATCCATGCTTACCATACTTGAGTGTCCCCTCAAGTGCTGTTATTTCCTATTGTGGATACAGGGAAATAGCATTGACGTTCAGTGCCAATATGGGTAAATTCTGACTTTAGTCCTGAAATAGAGGAGTGAGTAAACCTTAATGTATGACATGACTGGGTTTGCACAGTTGCATCTTTTGCTTGAGATCACTTTAACTGATTTATTTTGAAGTGAAAGAGTGGTCCATGAAAGAAATGTTATTGCTCCATCTAGTCTATTTTATCCCTTTGGGAAGTAAGCTTAAATGTACATAGGTACTGTGGATTTTACTTCCATACCTATTAACGTCATATTTGAAACTCTTACAAATTGAAAGAAAAATCCTGTCTTCAGATTAGACAATGAGTCCATTAATTTTTTGCCTATTAAGAGCAGAATACAACCTAGAGGATCTTAGGATGAGAGTACTCTGCAACACACAATCATGAGCACTAATAATTGTACCAAGACTCCAGATCACTGAATATGGAGTGGCACTTGATACTTTATGGTCTTTCCTTAATTTTTTTTTGCTGTTCTCCCCCCTGCTCCCAAATGGATGTTGGTTTTAAAGAACTGCAAAACAATGTATTTTTCTTTTTCAAAAAATGGTCGAAAAAATAGTAAAGATTTAGATTAATAATGAACAGAATGCATTTAGCGCTCATTAACCTGACTCATAATCTGAGAATGCATGAGTATGAATGCTAAAACAGTTTGAGAAGTAATTTTCCCTGGGAATAAGGGGCGACTTTGTGTTGATGTACCGTAACTTGTTGCACATTCACACAGCAGTGAATGTCCAGTATTTAAAATTGAAAGCTGCTGCTTTGAGGCTGCTATCTAGAGTAGTGACAGGAGTGAAGAGGACAATTTTAAACAATTAAAATCTGTAAGAACTGATTGAGAGGTAAAAGTGATAAACCTGTCCTCATGTATCGTTTTTTTTTACGCTTTCTGATACTGCTAACTGTATAATGAAAATACTTGTTGACTCATTTGCAGGATTTTAAGAATGAAGCAAGAGTAATGGCACTGTTTGGCAGGCTGAAAAATCACTGTGCTTCAACATGCTTTTGAAAAATTCTAGTATCATGAAGATTTAATAGTGCCACTATCTATGGAAAAGGGTCACATGACATTTCTCTTGCAGGGGGATTTAGCAAGGAAGTCTGACACTTCTGAATTGGATCGTACCACTTCATAAATAAGGAGACTTACACATTTGGCTAAATCAGAGTTTGTTTGCAACCCAGGAAAGCCTGCAGTTACCTAACTAAATTCCACATAAAATTTTGGTAATTCATTTTTCAAATAACTATGCTTATGGTGTCTATACCTTGTCGAGGGATATGTTTCGGTCTAATAAACAAAAAAACTATGAAAATCTCTGTTGCTGGATTATGGCTTTATGAAGAACTTTCACACTCCAGTGGCATCATATAGTAATACATTTGCTTAGCTTCCTGTATATTTATTTAGTGGAATAATTATTTCTGAAATAGTTATGTATTTTATGACTTGTAGGGCATAATTGTTTTTAACTGTGTTTTGTCAGACTCACATAGAGAAAAATATCATCAAACTGGCTTTCTACACTTCCCAGCTGGAGTTGAAATACCTGATTTTGTCATTAGGGGTTGTGTTTATAACTTTTCCCTCTTTGCAAAGCTCCCAGGATGGATCTCAAAGGATCCCAGGATGGAGAGAAAAAACAAAAGTATTTATTTTTTAAAAAAAAATAATGTTACTATTGGTTAGCTGTTGGGTTTTGTTGGCTTTGCTTCTGGGGTACCTGCACTCAGTGAACTTCTGGGGCTGACTGTATGAGGGAGTTTATGTATTGGTAACAAGAGATTCCTTGCACCAGAGAACTGATGTTCAAAGGTAGTGCGGTTACCACTGCTCATGTTGAATGTACTGTGGAATTTGACCTTTTTGAATCAATTGCAAGGAGGCTTTGAAATCAGTGTAATAATATCCATACGGGGAAAACAGAGAGGAGCTGGGAAACGGGGAAGTTTAGTGAGTAGAGGAGAACAATATGTTATACCATTACCTGTCCTGGGTACATTCTGCCCTCATTCAACTTCCAAAAACATGTTTTTACAATTCTGTGCTGCGTCATTTTTCTCAACAATATCCAAACCAGTTCTTTTTCCTTATAGCCATCTCATACTCTTTTGGTATAAGGATCATCTGTGGCCATTTTGATGGTACATAAAAGACTACAATTTACCTTTCTGCTATTAGTAGTTATCCCACAGGCACATCTCTTACTGGCATGGAAGCATATTTTTTTAGTGTATTGTAGCTTTCACTTCTTCATGGAGGAAACAGGTGTATTAAGAAGGATTTACTCAATACCCTTGTGTTGCCAACCTAAGCTGCAGTTTTGGACCATGGGAAGGCAAGGCCGAGCCTCATACAGTATAGGATACTGTGCCTTTCAAGGTGTTACTGCAATCTAATAATCAAAGATAAAGAAAATATGACTTTATTCTTTGTTACCTGCTTCTCCTCAGATCCAAACTCAAGGCCATATGCTCTCAAGGATGTGCAAATGCAGTGCTTTAAGCTAACATTTTATGCCAAGTTTACTTTATTAGAAAGCAATTTACATTTTTGGGGGCTATTTCAAAGGTAAATTAGTGTGGACTTATGAAGGGGTTTTTCTGTATGTGTAAGAATGCTTTAACTGCCCGGTTGCACATGTTGCTGGTCTCTTCCAGCCAGCTGGTGGGTTCCCAGGCAAAGTCTGTCACATGCATGTGTCACGTGATTTTCTGATGCACTTGCAAATACTGTGATCCCTGGAGAGGCATGGTCCTTTTGGGGCTGAAATGCTCAGTTATTGTGATGAGATGTTCTGTTTAGGAATTCAGGGCACAACGTAAACCTAGCTGTGGATTGTGCCACTCCACCTTTTTTTTTTCATAAGTAATGGATGTGATATGTTTCACAATGATACGGCTTGTCTTATGTTGTTGCTCTCAGATTGCACGTGTGAGAACACACTATCTCGAAAATGATTTACAAACATGGATGCAGTGTCTGATGGCACTTTGTTTGTGAGGAAAAGGCATATGCTTGCCTTGTGGTGTGCGCCTGTAGATCAAATTCCAATGAAAATTGTACTGACTACATCAGTGATAAGCATGTCACTTACCAAGAAAAAAAAAGAAAGACAAAATGCTGAATGGAGATACCATACAATTTATCGATTCTCTCTCTATGGTTTATGGCTATAATGGAGTTTATAAAATCCCTAAGCCAGTCTATTTTATCTTTGTAAATGATTGACTGAGAACACTGTTTGAAATTGGATAAGTGGAATGAGATCCATGCAAGGAGAAGACTGTACAAGTAATTATATTTATATGGTACATGTAAGCCCTTTTTGGCAAAGTTTAAATAAACTTCATGGTGTCTGAAAATCAGAGCTTTTTTTAATTTTGGTTTTAAATCTGTTGTCACAACTATGCTAAGCTCTGCAGTAATTTGCATTTCAAGTGTACTGGAATCTTTGAGCACCTCCTTTGTGTGTTGTATAATTACTGTTAATACCTGATTTCACAGTTATTTCTAGCCTTGATGTATTACTTGACTCTTGCTAATATCTCATTTTCTATTCTGACCACCTTGAACAGCCTTCTACATGAAACTTCCTGGAGTGGTTAGTCTTTTATCCTCTGGCTTCATCTTCTAATTTCTCTCTGGTAATTCAATCTCATATATTTACTTCAGATAGTATTTTTAATTTTGTATCACATGGTTCAACACAGATGCCAGGGATGGTAGTAAGACTAGTGCGCAAACAGAAGGTGGAGTTCCTTAGTGTCCTGAAGAGGTGACTTTGAGAGACCATGGTTCACGCAGCTCCTGATTCCAACTAGATATAGGACCACTTATATTCAACCGAAGTTCAGGTTGCCACTGAAAGGAGAACTTCATCCTCTTGAGTGGCACTTATTTCCACCCAGCCTTTTGTGCTGGTCCTTAGTTTATGTGGCTATTTAATGAGCCAGATTGAGGATTGATCCAGCTGCAAACTAATCTTGTATTTCTTCTGGTTTGCTTTTTGGGTCTGTTCCCTCATCTGCTTTACGATGCAGCTGTAACATGCAAGTGTCAGCACAAACAGGGTGGAGAAACAAATGACTGAGGTCAGGAGGCAGGGCAGAAAGGACCAGCTCTTTTGTGAGTTGTCCTGATTTACACTATGGGTTGAAGGTCCTGGGTTGCACACTCGCTGAGAACTGGCAAATAGGAATTGCTGCCTTGCACGGGAGCAAGAGTCTGCCAAAAAGGTGATTGGCAACATCATTCATCTTTAAATGCTAGCAGCTTCTGGCTCCCTGTTTAGTTTTTATTGACAATAGGATACGGATATTCTTCGTGCAGGAAATGTATGTCTGTCATCCCAGCCTTAAAAAGTTGTTCATCCCTGCTGCAGAGCACCCAGTGGCACAGGTTACATAAAGGACTCTCTGTAATGTAAACTGGCATAACTAAATGCCTTATAGAAGATAAGCATAATTACCCAAACCCCTAGGTAGAAGGACCCATGACATTTGCCAAACAAAAAATCAGATAATAGGAAGATCTGGCTTAGCACATTCTGAAATCGGCGTGTCGGATCTAAAAATCTCTGATTCAGTCTTTCTAGCTCGGTGAGTTGGATTTTCAGTTGGGAGATTCATTCAGCAGGGCTTAGCTTTTAAACCAGATATATAAAAAACACCAAAGCCTTTGCCTCAGGGTCTGCCATGGGAGTTACATTCCTGGATAAATCTGAATACCATCTGTACTGCCAACTGTGATGTGAGAGAGTTAAGCAAGATTTTCTAAGCAACCAAAGGCACCTAACAAATATAAGTAATACCTCTTTTTAGGCTACTTTACTTTTCCTATGCTTTCCCGGGCCTCTGATGGGTGTATTTCAGATTGTGACTCAAAGTTCCACAGATCTAACTTACCTAAAATCCTAGGCAGGCAGGCAGATAAGGTTACATAATGGGCCATCGGTGATGTCTGAACTGGATCATAAATTGTAATTTGTTTATTAAAAATGGAGGCAAATATTTTTGAGAAGATGGAGTCTGAGCTAGAGCAGGTTGTTGGTGGTGAAATGAAAGAACTTTGGTGAATGGATGGTGAATGAAGTTTATACTGTTTAATTGGGCTGATGATTTTGGCAAAGTCAGTCATGGGAGGCATTGCAGAAGCTCAGTCACTGGGCAGTAGCAGCTTGTGTTCTGTCAAAATTCAGTCCTTTTTGTGATACTTACATTAATTATGAGGCAAAAACTGAACATCGTTAAGGGTAAATGCACATGAGGCACTGAAGGAAGAAAGCTTTCCAAAAACATTGTAATTAAGTGCAAACTAGACACTTAATTTTAGAATGTTTACGTAAATCTATACATGTTAATGGACAGAAATGCACATCTAAATACCCTGAAGTTGCCCTGGAGTGATGTTGTAATTACCTGGTTATGAGCTGTGCATGTTAATTTTTGCAGATGATTTATCTGGCTTATCTGGCTTTTAAAGACATGATATTTTCCATCTTTTTCATTTTTACTTTTTTGATGGTTCTATTTTCAAAACAGAGCACAGATAGCATATTTAACAGTGCATTCTTATAATTATGAGTGAAGGGGGGAAGTACAGGCAAGAGTAGGCAACAAGAAGTAAGAGCTGAAGGTGAGGTAACTACTCAGTTAATCTGTGAGGAGGAGATAATGGGCAATAATATGGAGCCAGCGCAGAGATGTGGCCAGAGTGGCAAGCAGAAAGGATACTTAATCAGCGTTGTTTCAAACCAGCTACAACAGTAAGTACTAAAAAAAAGAGAAGCAATTATAGTAGCGAACCCTAATTGAATTTTGAAATACCTTTTAATAATGTAAAGGAACTACATCTTTACCTAAGCGACTGGGGCATGTTACAGATGTGTCCTGTTTACCTGTTTGAATGGAAGCAGACATCCAATGACATATTTTGGTTTATTTTGTAATCGAGAGCATGTGCTTGAGAATTTGCAAATAAGACCTAGAGTAGGGACTTTCCATGTTGTGAGTACTTTGTTACTGGGGCCTGGGCTAGGCATGAAACCTCTCCGTCGGAAACGTATCTGAGTGTCAGTTTCATCGGAAGAGTAATCAAAGATACAGATTACGTGAGCCTTCAAAATTCACTGTTATTTACCTCTGAAAGATTCAGCTGTTTTACTTTGCGATTGCTTTTCTAAAGGAAATGATGAATTGTAATCAATTTACTGTCTGCAGTTTTAAATGTCAGGGACATTTTTGTTACTTAACAAGCAGACTCAAGCGGTAAGGCTTGATGCAGATTTATTGAAGTAAGGCTATTTTAGGATTAACTTCCAAGAGATTTCAGGTTCAGCATATCTAAGTACAGTATATGCTTTCTTATTGCTTGGCTTTTTTTTAACTTAAAGTCAAGTGGCATTTTAGGCAACAGCTAAGATGCATGAATTGAGGTATATTTTTGATATCCTGTTTCATTCCGTCACTATTCTACTAATTATTCTTTTAAATGTGATACATCCAGAAGCTATCGAACTTGATCACTTTTGAGTATTGACAGTGTGTTTGAAAGTTCTTGAGAAACAGTAAATGTTTATTATTGTGAAAACACGCATTTGAGTGCATAATTCAATTAAAATGTCATAATCACAAAATGTTTAAAGAAGCAAACTGCTCTGTGCACTAATTTGAAAAAAAGAACTTTTTAAATGGAACTCCATGTAGCTTTTGTAGATCCTTAGGCCTCTCTTCAATGTTGGTTGAGTTTATTTAAAGAGCTTTTCTAGTCACCTTTGAACCCAAATGATTTCTCCAGATGTACAGAAGTGAACAATGTAAAAATCTTGCTGCTTCAGCAGAACAGGATCCAGCTGGCAGGGAACTGGATCTGCAAGTCATTGGTTACAGCTGTGTTTCGATTTATGTGATGGTTGAAAAAATAAATTACTGGATTAAATGGCTAGAAAGAGGACTCTTTGTTTAGCCCTTGTGTGGGGACTGAAAGTGTTTATGGTGCTGTTTTCTACAGAGCCTTTGCGAAGTAAGCTGGACAAATAGACTTATTCAAAACTTCTCTGAAATGTTGCACATTCAGCTTTATTACTTTACAGAAGAAACTGTATGTTTTTGTGTAATGCTGTCAGCCAGCAACAGTTTTTAAGGTCTCTTGGCCTTTGAGAGTGGCGGTAGCCATTTAGCAATGTCTTTTAGGCATTGCAGTTTATCACTGGAAGGCAGTTTCCTTTAGTTAAAGGTTTTAAAATGCATTTCTTGGCATGCACACAAATACATGTAGGGACTCTTTCAAACTCATAACTCTTTAATGGGTTTAATATTTCAGCTTTGTATACCACTTACCTTTTGCTCTACATAATAATGCTGATGTAATTGTAAATCGGGTGCACAATAATTTACAGAGCACGCACAATGAAATTAGAAACTAATGCCAAGTGTTTGGATTATCGTATATCTTGTTTTAATGTTCTAACGATGTAGGGGAATAATTTCGTCAAGGCAGTGATTATGTCTTATTACCTGATATCCTGGTTCTGCAAAGATTTACATGCTTAATTTTACTGCACAGTTTTTGCTAGGGCTTCATGGTACATAGAGCTCATCACAGCTTTGTTAGCTACTTTGGTAAGAAATGTGTTAATTTTTTAAAAAATTCTTTGGAAGGGTATGGTCCTGTGAAATCCCATGAGCTGCCTTTTCTACTGAAGGTAGCTTGGGTTGAAGGCGTTGAGATATAACTTCTTGCTGTGAAGTTCTGACTCCCCTGAAATCACTGGGCATATTGCCACTGGCTTCTCTTAGACTACAATTTCACCTTTGGAAGTGGATTTTAATGCTTTTACTTACAAGAAACATCACAAGACCCACAAGTGATTTCTCTTAAGCAGTGCAGCTCCTTGTAAACTGATAGGCTACCAAATGTGAATAAAACATTTGATATTAGACCAACAGTAGTTTTAAAGGCTCCTTGCAGATGCTACAGAAAGATAAATAATAGCATAGAACGTTCAGTCACAACAGACGGTAAGCATATAGTGCATTTTTTAAAGCTTTAGCTGGCTTTCAGCATAATAGTTTGCAAAGCCAGGAGCTTTTCAGCACTTATATCTGTTTATTCAGCAATATTTCCTAGCAATTATTTCAGGCTGACCATTTAGTTTCATTTTACAGTCATAAAGCAGTCAGTAGCTGTAGCCAGGTATTAGTTACATTCTATTTATTAAAACATTTCTAAAAGAGTGTATAAACACGGGAAATCACAGTTGTGATTAGATTGTAATTGTCCCATCGAGATCTAATTTCTTTTCTAAAAAACACTTTGCACAGATACTTTTCAAAGGATCGCCTTTATAAAATCCTCCAAATGCTGACCTAGGAGAGCTAAATACCAGAAGAAGAGCTCTTTTCCAAGTCAAAAACGAAATCAAACAAGTTGGCCAAGTTCCATCATAAGCCACCCTCAGAAATACCGAAGAGGCTTAAAATATTTTCAATAGAATATTTCCCCTCCACCCTTTTTTTATTGTTGTCCCTGAGCAGCATTATTACATTAAGAGCCATGCGACAGAAAGTCATGGTGATGCAGAATAAATAACCATAATGTATCAAAAGCAGACAAAGGTGTGATTGATCTGTCTGGAATTGGCAGACTCTTTCGCTGTGTCAGGCTGTTTCTTTGATCAATGAAGGTATAGCCTCTGACCCTTAAAAAAAAATCAATGAGATTGATTGAAAGGAGAGAGAGAGAACTATGAGAATGCAGGATAGCTTTAACCTTCACTGTCTAGAAAATTTAAAATATTCTTGTTTTGCAGGCATTGAACCTGCTATTTTGTATTTTCTTATTAAAATGCTTTGCTTTTCCCCAGCTTACTTTTGAAACCTCTTAAAAGAAGGCTGTAGAAATAGTCGACAGCTAGGTGTCTGTTTTCAGATCACACTGTTAGAAAATAAGGTTTTTTGTCTAAAGGCTAATTCTGTACATTCTGTTATTCTTTGCACTGTGTACAGAATGCCTTTTCTTGCCTTTTTTAAACTGATTCTTATTTGACATATACGTATTCAAGAATCGGTACTCAGAAAAATGATTCGGATCATTTCAGAGGTACTATCCGGCTAAAGAAAGTTACTTGAATTGCCCTGTTTATAGGATCAGGCCCACTGATGATTGCAACAATAGCGTGAAACCAGCATGGAGGGATACCTTCTGGGACTAAACATATTTTGGCGATCTTGTTCCACAGAATCTGGCATGTTTATCAATTTTATATTTATCTCTACATACATGCGTATTTAATTAGTAAGGAAAGAATAAAAATGTCATACCAGAAAATTTATGAAGCGGGATTTTTAAAATAGAGCCTGGCACTTTACGCCTTTCTTACTGAACAGACTGCAAATGTGAACTTGACTCTAGTCAAAAGCAGTTTTATGAACAGTTGGAATTTCATTTTAGTACCAGGCCCTTTCTTCACATTTTGCCGATGATGTATTAAGCAGTAAAACAAAGCAATTAATAAAGTAAGTATAAAAAGTGTTCATAAACATAAAAGATAATTCATTCATTATTTCATGCTTTTGAAGCTCAAGAAAACATAGGTGAAAAAAAGAATAAATATCACAGTGGTGAATTTTCACAAATAATTACTTTTTTAATTAAAAATGTCAGTGAATTCAAGGTCTATTGAATAGTATTCATATACTTTCAAAGTAACTCAAACTGCAATAATTTCTGCTGTCATATGTCTGTGTTTTAATAAAGGCAGGTAAATAGACAAGTCAGCAAGGAGATGGTATAATAGCATTTCTTGAATAAGAAGGAGCTTGTTCAGGGAGAGAAGGATATTGCTTTTGTATTTTTATTTGTGTGATTTCCTTTCTGTAACAGATTGTGTAGGCTACATGTTTTTTTAATACTTCCCGATCAAGTGGGAATTGCAGCTAAGTTGCAAAAGGGGTTGTTGCTTGCAAGTAAGGCAAAGTCTGGGTGTGGCATTCTTGTGGCATCTACACAAGAAATCGAGAGTAGATTTTTGTGACATACCTGGGACCAGATAGCTGTGGGATTTTTCAGAAGTCTTTGTCCCCTTGCGGTTCATCGGTGAGGTGAGAAGTTACCGGGGACAATCATACAAAACTATGGCATATGCTTAGAGAGAGGTCACTCTAATAGTCTCATTCTTCTAAGTCGTTCAAATGCTACATTAAAGGAAGCTAAACCTTTTATTTTAATGGGTATCCCTTTCATGTGCACTGTGATAAACTTTTGCCCCTAGAAAAAGAAGAGGGAGGACATTCCCTCCTAGCTGGAGCACACTGAGAATATGAGGATGAGAACTGCAAAATCAGAATAATGTGAAATTAGTGCATTTGTCTCTTTAAGACAGGTTCTGATTTTGCTCCAGTAGTATTTAATTCTTGTAATGACGTTCTCTTAACATCATTATTTGTTATTCTGGAGAATCCTTATCTTTCACATAAAGTTTGTATTAACATTGTAAATCAGCTTACTCCTGCTCTCTATGAAACATGTTTGAGTGGGTTTTGATACCTGACATCCACATCCAGCCTCACCTCTCCTCCCTCTCTGTCCATAAGTAGTAATCCAGGAAATACCTTTTTTTGCTTTGTTTTGTGTTTCTTTTTGTAATTTTTGGGTGGTTTCAGCAATGGCTGCTACTCTCATTCTGTTCTTCATGTACACAAATAGAATGTTTCCAGTGTGGATGTGAATGCTGTCCCCTTGTGGATGATGCTTACAGTCTTAACTGCTCCCTGCAAAACTGAGCAGTCCCCTTCATCCGGTTTAAGGTGGTTTCTGGTGCATTGCATTCATTTAGCATGACTAAAGGACAGAATTAAGGTTCTTTTTGTATCTCATCCCACTGTCAGCTACATCTTTCCCAGAAAAGATGCAAAGCTGAGGTCATTTTTTTCCATCTGTGAGGGGTCAGTTATTTCAACAAAGTTGCTCCTGGCTGAGGTATAAGCCTATTAAAAAGCGCCTATGCTAGCAGCTGAATAATTTTCTAGACCAATTTTTACCATTTCTACTAATGAAAACAGCTGGGTCATTAAATCCAGCAATCGATCTCCAATTATAACCTGTCTTGGCTAGCGTGGCGCCCTGCCCCTGCAGACGCCCTCCCTGCAGACAGACGGCCAGCCTCAGCCTCTGCCACGAAACACCTATTTGCTGCCCCTGTGCCATACCCACTCTTAGCACCTCTAAGAGTACCAAATCCTGCCCTGAATTTTTATGCTGTGGCACGGGGGCTAATTCAGCTACTGGGCACTCCTAGGGCTGCAGGGACTAAGGCTGTGCATTTGGTCTCTCCAGCTGAAAAGCAGATTTATGGTTAAAAAAGGTGTGGTTCTGCTTGGAAACAGGCAGTGTGTACAGACAGTGATGTAACTGTAAATGTAATGGGGTTTTCTTTCACTATTATTATTTGCATCTATCAGCAGAATAAATAAAATTTAAGATACTAAAATTGTGGGTACCTACTACCTGGAGTCTTTCTTTTCTCCTGCTAAACTGAGAGAAGGCTTTGTGACAATTCCTGGAGCATTTTTATGAAAAGCTTTATGATCTTTTCAGGACCTGCACAGAAATAAATAAAAAAACCAAAACAAGTTGGATGGATGACATTTAATCTTGATACAGCAAATAGTAATTACAGGCGAGATTTTAAAGTGGCTCTGCTCGTTTTCAAACCTGATGGTTCTTTTCTCCTTGCATCGCATGGGGATTTACTGTACTGTGGATGCAATATGTAAATGATTGGGCAAGTCCATGAAATTCAGACACGCATACAACAATTGCTTTCTAACTTTTTCACACTTACACTCAAACTGAAAATGGATTTTCCTAGTGGTTGATTAACCAGAAATGAGTTGTTCCTAACTAGGTTGAGGGGTGAGGAGTTCTCTAATATTCGATTAGTGAAAGGGGTGAACGGCTTCAGGTTAATTCAACTAGTCTTCTATTTTTAATCTCCAAGGAAACAGCTGAGTTGAATGTTAATTAAACAGCAGTCTTTGATCCACCCAGCCACTCCCGGAGGCATAATAATAATATATAAGCGCACACGCAGCAAATATATAATAGGTACATTTAACGGAGTGCATCTAACCTTGCCGTATTCACATTTGAAACGTTTCTTACTGACCCATTCTTGTATTATTTAAATAGGGAAAGGGAAAACCAAGGGAAAATGCTAAGTTAAACTTTCATTGTCTGAAAGGTAGGGCAGCAGAGCAAGTGTGAGTTCCTATTTTGAGGATGTATAAGGGTTAATGATTAGAAGAGTGGAATCAGGAAAGACCTTAAGCCCAGATCTATGACAGTGGTAATTGAGCTGATTGATTACGACATCTCGTTTCAGACGACTATTGATTTAATCTAGTCTGCAGTCCCATTGGCCCCAGAGGTGCTCCCGAGTGAGGCTCAGCACTTGAACCTGGGTACTCTTCCCTACTCACCGTCTGGATATAAATTTCCAGAATCTGCAGCCATTTATAATTCTCACTCCTCTTTATGCTTTTATTCAAAAGCTTCTAATTTCAGTGGTCTAATGTTTTTAACCATTGAGGGGGCAGACGCAGGGAAAATGAGATGGCACAGACTGAAAAGGGTGGGTTGTGGTTTATTTAAAAAAAAAAAAAAAAGGCAAGACAGAGAGCTGGGGCTATGTGGCTAGTATTTGCATCTGTTGTTTCTGATTCGCGGAGCTAGCAAAGGCTGCTTTTGGAGGCAGTCCACAAAGCTGGGCTATCAGTAGGCAGTTTGCTGTACGCGCACGTTCAATTATTAAAATAGTAGACTTTTTTTTTCTGTCTGATAGCCATAGCGAGGTCATGACATTAATTTATCCAGGGTATTGTGGGTAACTATACAGAAAAAAAGCATAAAGGGCACAGATGCTGGAGCAGCAAAAAATGGATGGGTCTGAGCAAAAGGAGATTAAGAGGCGATGACCAATCTAATGTACGTATAGCAGTAAGAAGGCGGCATCCGTCACAGACTATTGATGGCAATAAGTATTTTGAGCCATGCTGTGCATGTGTTAATTTATTTTTTTTTATACCTCAGTAAATGCTAAGCTGA
Organism: Pedionomus torquatus; assembly: GCA_013398155.1. NCBI lineage: Eukaryota > Metazoa > Chordata > Aves > Charadriiformes > Pedionomidae > Pedionomus > Pedionomus torquatus. The sequence goes on along the minus strand of VZRU01001185.1, from coordinate 244,048 downwards.
ATGCTGTAATCCTGTATTTTTTCACTTTCCCAAATCTGATTTCAGTCTTGTTTTTGTTGTCTCATGCTTGGCGTTCTCTGCTCACTCTCTGTCTCTGTCTGTGGGTGTGCGTCTGTCTCTGTCTCTCCTATTCTCCGAGATGACAAACTTAACTGTTTCCTAATTGTCTACTTTCCGCCATCCTTTACCTAAGAAATTGATTGCCGTCACGATGACCAGTCATAAGCACGTACGAACTGGGTTTAGGGCGTGTACCCTGGCATTTCAGCTTTCTTTCATTACTTGAGGGCGGCGCGGTGCTTTCTTTTGGACCTTTCCCATGAGCGGATGCCCTTCACGTTCGCTGCCGCCCTAAGGTTGCCAAACGGCTACCTGAGCCGGGGCTGCAGTGTAGCGCTGCATCCTGGGACCTGCTTGCCCAGCTACGCCGAGAATTTCTACGGCACCAGGCAGCCTTGAGAATTGGCTGGCGAATTGCGTATCACCTGTGTCCCCCCCCC
>VZRU01001185.1:221068-243539 GCA_013398155.1 Pedionomus torquatus | reverse complement strand
CCCCTCCCCCGGTAAATAATTTTTATACCGTGAATTGCAGTGCTGTGGTATTGTCTGGAAAAATTATTCCCAAATACTGTGGGCGTAAAAAGGGAAAAGCCGAAAGATTGCCAACACCGTAAGTCATTAAAGTCCCTTGCCTTAAGAACAAAGGAAGAAGGTAAAAATGCACACGATAATTATGCTCTGTGGATTTTCATAGCCTGTCAGACAACTTGTGCCTGTGTTTCAGTTAGCAGCCGCTGTGCTTTTGTTTTGTGTTGTGTATTTTATATTATCTACGTGTCTTGAGTTTCTGTGTGTGTGTATTCGGAGTACGTGGATGTGCACAGACTGCTCCACTGCCACGGAGCTAATACCATCCAGTCAAACACACAAGAGTAGCTCAAACATGCATTTTCAGTACTCGGTGTGGTGGTGCGGGTGTATTGCCATTGTTCTCTCACAGTGCTCCCTCTGACGCAAGCAGCTTCTAGTTTTTATTTTATTTTCTTTTTTAGTTAAGTCTAAAAGAAAACCAACAAAAAAAAAAATACCGATTGAAGTCCAGAAACTCACGATTTCAGCACAGTGAATGGTGATTCAGACCCTGGCAGTGTTTTGGCTATGAGACAATTCCTGCTTATAAAGAGCACAATGAGTGGGGGGAAAAGAAAAAGATAGCATTAATTCTGAGGAAGATTAATATTAGTCTTTCTAATGTGCATTATTTCCTGAAGAAATGAATCCTCGTAGCTTTTGAGAGCCGGTGTGTCCTTCCCACTGGTATTTATGCGAGCAAAGGAAAAAATGAAGAAGGCGTAGAATAAACTCCTAAGACTGTTCAAGAATTACTGGCATTATTTCTCTCTACATCACGTGTGAGCCTGGGTTGCCTGCTATTCCTGAGGCAGAGGATCGAGGATGAAAGTCTGTGTGTCAGAGCCTGTTTTCACAACTGCATTTGGAGATCTGTCTTATTGATTAGGAAAAAAAGGGGGTGGGAATAGAAGTGTGAGGTGAGGGGAGGACCGACTGACTACTGGCTTATTGCAGCTCAAGACATTTTCTTCCGGAAAGATGTCAAACAACTGAGACACAGCAACAGAGGAAGTAGAAAGGTGGAAAAATAAGAAGAGGGACCCTTTGGAAGAAATGAAGGCATTCCTTATGAGAGCCTTGAGGCTTTTTTTTTTCTTCTAACATCTGACCCACAAGGGCTAGAGTGACAGCGTCATGCAAATGCTGCAGTCCAGCAGGTCTGAGAGAGGGTGGATGCTAGAGAGTGAGTTAATGTTAATGATGAGTGCAGTGAAAATACCAGCCGATACCACCCCCTCCACACACAACCGCTCTGAGTCAGCATCCGCTGCTTTGCCTTGCCTTTTTGTGCGCGCGTGTGTGTGTATGTGCGCGCGCATGTGTATGTGTGTGTGTGTGTGTGCGCGCGTGTGTGCTAGTGACTGTGTGTGTGCATGGAAGGTAAAGCCAGTCAGTCAGTGAGAAGCAAAGGTACGTTTGAGAGCAACTAAAATCTGACTGATTTCCATCTTCAGAGCATCAGATGTATTCCCTAAAGAGGATGGGTCTATGCGATGGGGGTGGTATAATTATGTTAATGTCATATTTATAGAGGGGAGAGATTTTTCATTCTAATTATTGATTTGAAAGCTGTGGTCAAAATTGTTTGTTAAATCATGATCAGCTTTAGAAAAAGAAATGGAATGAAATCTAGGGACTGCTATACATATATATCTCTCTCTCATATATATATATTTTGTTTCGTTTAACTATTTTGTGTCTGAGGCATAACTGATTGAATGGGGCACAGTGACAAAGAAACGGCTCTTATATAATGTTGCATTATATCATCAGCTGAAATAATATTTTGAATAATCCAAAATGTTTTGAGATCTGAAGTATCATTCTGGAGGGGAGGGTGAAGGGCAGGGGTGGGGGTGGGGGGCACTGGCAAATCTTTTCTTCAGCAGAATGCTCTGTGCAGCTTTCTTGTAAATGGATGATTCACCTGTTCGACCAGCAGAGATTCTAATTTTCCCCCCCCTCTTCTCTTTTTTTTTTCCTTTTTAAAGCTGAACGGCTTCCCGAAGAGCACTGAGTTTTCTATGCCAGATTCTGCTCCAGTGGCTAGGACCTTTATGGCTGCTGTTTCTTTTGCTCTGGGCTCTGATGGAGGAAAATAAAAACCAAAACCAAAAACAAAAAAAAGCCACGGTGGATCCCGTCCCTAAAGTAGAAAATTTCTTTTTTCATTCTGCAAACAAGCCTAAAGATCGGAGGAGAATGAATGCGAAAGTAATTCAGGATTGTGGTCGTGTCATTAAAAGTGTTCGGCTTCAGAACGAAATTATTCGAGAAACCAGAGCATTTCTTCTTACTGTATCGACAGTATTTGAAAGTTATGTGTGCTTTGAGTAATCTGGTTCAAGTGACAACAATCTCTGCATGTCAATGTTTTCTACAGCTTACGGAGTGAAAGCTAGTTTTGCCACTGGGAAGGAAGAAGCGTTTGCTAGCAGTCTGTAGAAGGATTAAATGTTGAACGTGGGGAAGAGGCAAAAAGTGAATACACGCCCAAAGGTTATCCTTGCATCGTGAATGGGTTTAAAGTACTCTGTAACCCAGGGCCCACCTGAACAGTAGGACTAAAAGTATAATGGGGAAATATTTCAATTAGAAACCCCTTAACAAGCATTTAATCCTTTTTTCAGGCATTAAGGGAAATAGAACAAAATTGTTACTGTACAAATCTGCTGGAAGCAGATTTTAACCCGTGTTTAGATGCTTCCTTCTGATGCATTATAATATGGTTACTTGCAAGACGAGGCAGTGAAGATTTTTTTCTTGTGTTCTTTGTTTTTTCTTTTCAAAAGTTAAGGACTATACTCTAAGAAAAGTCTGTTCAGTCAGCTGATACATTGTTTGAATGTATGTATATGCCTTGCCTGCTTATTTGATCTTTTCTGCCCCCTACTTGAAACTGTGGTTTGATTATTTGGGGGGAAGGAGGGGTTGTTGATTTGGGGGGGATGTTGGTTTTTGAGTTTGTTTTGTTGCTTGCTTTTTATTTTTTTTAACAATAGCAGTGAGAGTTTTACTGACAGCGAGTATGACTACTAAGCAATTCATTTTTTTGGAAGACGAATTCTTCTGGATCATATCAGACTTTTCCTAGTCCCTGAGACCCTAACTTGTGAGGTTTTTTAGCAACAATCACAAGTCAGGCTCTTGGGACCTAGGCGGAGGGGAACCAGCAGCTTTGGAGTGTGATTGTGTCTCTACAGAATTTAGAAAACCAAAGGACCTTTCCTTGTCTGGAAAGGAAAAAAGGAATATATACCCATTTCAAATGTTAAGCAGCAGAACTGTTCTGAAAAGAAAAAAAAAACCAAAAACAAAAACAAAAAAACAACACTGTTATCCATTGTGCACTAATAGGATGTTACATATTTGTATGTTTAGAAAAGTAGACTAGATGCCATGTAACTTTTAGATTAAAATTTAAATTGAATGCCAGTTTTTTGCACCTCAAAAGACACCCACCAAAGCCAACTCAGAACAGATACTAAAATATACAGAAGACTTTCAGGCATATTATTATTATTAACACTTCTGATAGTTACTGCAGAGTATATTACAATACCATATCAATGTATTGTAACAACATTAATTAACTTTTAAAACACAAAGCATGAGCAGTGATGTTCAAGGCCTAGAAAATACTCATTCTATTGTTTGAATGATTTCAGTCTGCAGGAAAACCGTTGCTTAGCTTTTCCTGTAACATGGAACAAAGGCTATTTTGTAGTTAGTTACCATCATTTTTGTCTAAGTGAGAACACAATATGGCATTTAAAATATTCTCTCATTTTAATTGACATTTTAATCTGATAGAGAATATTGGTGTAAAAATCATGCTACAGCATTAAAATAACTTTGTACACAGAATCACATTTCTTGTACCTGTTCAATTGAAACTGAGCCGGCAATTCTTTAAGCATCAGACTTAACTTCTAGCCTCTCCATAACAAAAAAACATGAAAAAAACAGAATGAGCTTTACATTGCCCTTCACGTGTTATGTACTTCACTTACTGCATAAGAAGATTCACCAGCACAGAAGTTATTTGTTCATAAGTCTTAAGCTTCCAATCTATGACACATAAGTTTGATTTGCATTTCTTAATATTTTGTCGGTGCACTCAGGTATAGTCCTGAGTAATTTTTCTGTTTCCTGTGTCTCATCCAAGATGCTACAGGATCTTGTAGGTACATCAGACTTCCCTGAGACAAAGGCTTCACAAAGATCAGGCATCTGAACTATTTGTTCATTTCAGAAGCGGCACTTTGGCTGCAGTATATTTTTTCCACTTGTGTGGGAGGAATTGTGTTTTATTGTAAACATCAACACTATTGTTAAAATAAATTCTTCTTATCTGTTAGTGTAATACTTTTTCTTGTTGTCTTGTTTTCTTAAGAGGCAGAAACTATGCACTGTACATAGTTTTCAAGTTGCTTAAGATATAATTAGTCTTTAAATAGTCATAAAAATATTGCCTTAGCAATTTCAATGATTATATAGTTCCTGTAAATATGCAATTCTTTTCTTTGTAAACTGTCAATCCCACATACTAAGAACACTCTGAAGAGCTACTCGCAAACATTCAGACACAGAGGCAATTTTTTTAACACAAATGTGTTATTCAACATTGAATTTTATTTCAGTAATATTAGAAAAGTAGGTCTGAATCTGTATAGAAAAGATGATGGTACTAGGTGCTACGTGCATGAAACACCTCAGTAGCAACTGACACGAATAATGTACAATAGTTTTCAGTACTGAAAGCAGCCTATTTAAGGTAGTGATCAGGTGAACAGGTATGCTGGTCATTCAGGCTATATTGTGTGGTAAAACTATGTTATGTGTAGGTATACACATGTCAATATACAATTTAAATTATGCATGGTATTTATCAAAATAAAAATCCTTCTAGATTTAGTCAGATATATGACGCAGACATCGGCATGTATTAAAGGTTTTCATTGCATTTATTTTCGAATCAGCAAAATTTGCTTGTATGTGTATGGTTCACATTCAGCACGCTGAATTAATTTTGCATTTAATACTGTACATACAATTAAGGTGAAACTATAGTGTGAAGCGTCTGTCTCCATCAGTCTGAAGATTTCGAGTATGCTTTGCTCTGCAGTGAGAGTGAGAAGAAAATTAGTCATTGGATACCCCTACCTGGCTTATTTGGTGCTAGAGCAAAAGCCGTAAATATGCAGTACCGCCTCTGCATTACTGCTTGAATTGGGGTAACTCCAGTGGCTCTTCTCTTGCCCATTGTACTCACTGCTGCCCCTTGCCATAGAGATGAAAAAATTGGTACGCTGCCTTCCTTTTTCCCTCCTCCCTCTTTTTGCCTAGTTGCAACACAGCAAAACCGACCTCTGGTACACACTGAACTCCTTGTGGTGAGGCAGAAGCGGATGGACAGGTGAGAGAATCCTGATCTTCATTTGGGCAGAATTCCCACTTAGATCAACAAGATGTTTCCCTGTCCTGGGACTACGTGACAATGCCTACAGACACCATGCAGAAAGCAGTCTTATTTACACTTTGACAGTATATGAAAGCTGTCTCTATTAGCACAAATAAATAGAAAGCATCATTTCGCTATGCTGGGCTTAGATATATGTACAGAATTTCAATATATTCTCATCCCTTATATGACTTTATGCTGTTTCCGTCCAAAATGCTTTTAAATGCTATTTAATATGTGATTTTGGAGCAATCAGCTTGTGCTACAACAAAAACAAAAAACCAAAACACAAGCTCTTGCAAAGGGGGAGGAAGAGAGAGAGAGCGAGAGAGTGTGTGAAAATGATGTGTGGTGCATACAAAAAAGGAATGATATTAACAATTCGATGAATTCCTAGTTGGTAGACCAGACTGAGCCAGACGCATATATTAACGGCTGTCTGCTGCTGATGTGAGCCTGCTCAATGCGGTGGAAATGAAGGATCACCTAGTCTCTGACACCAGCTTATTTGTACGTTTTAATTTTAAAAAGGAAAATCACTGTTTTACATAAACATCTTAACCCCTGCATGATTTTCTTTCTTTTTTCCTCCCTCATATTGTTTGCTAATTTACTGTCAACCTAAAGTGCTGTTTAGCTACAGCCCAACAAAACATCAGTCAAAAAAGCAGAGGGAAGTATTAGCTTCTCTTTTGTCTGCCATGTACAATTGGGTTATTATTATGATAATTGTCTACTTTAATTTTTAGTCTTCATGGGAGATACAACAATTTTCCAGAGCCTCATTTTTGAAGCATTTTAAGTTTCAACAAGATGCCATTTCATTTTAAAACCTGAAGCCCAAAAAATGCTTATAGCTCAAGCTGGGGTGATTTGATCAATTCTTCCATTAACCTGAAAGTCTTTAGCATCTTAATATGATATTACATATATGGGACAGGATTTCTTTTCAAGCCATATAAACACTAGGATCCATTAATATAGCGCTGAAGACTGTTACATGAGTCAGGGGAATTCCAATCCAAGTTAATTACTGTTGGAATTAGAGGAAAGAATATTTCACTCGAAGTTGTATAACAAGAATATACAATTATCACATTTCAGGGCATTGCTCTATTCATTTGATGAAAAACGTCAATGAAGTTTAACAGAAGACGTTATGCATTTCCATGGGTAATGAAAATCAGCACATTCACGATTAGCTAACACAACATTTTCAGTGTATTAATATGCAGTGCAGCAAAAATTTCTGTAGGCAGTAAATGTAGCTATCATTTTGATTTGCCCATATGATGATTATGCTCAGTTCCTGACTGGATGTTTAATTTCACACTGAAAAGCAGTCATCTCCCCTTAGAAACTGGCTGAAGAAAGAAAAAAAAAAGAAAGAAAGAAAGAAAGAAAGAAAGAAAGAAAGAAAGAAAGAAAGAAAGAAAGAAAGAAAGAAAGAAAGAAAGAAAGAAAGAAAGAAAGAAAGAAAGAAAGAAAGAAAGAAAGAAAGAAAGAAAGAAAGAAAGAAAGAAAGAAAGACTGCTGCCTGAAGTCTATAGCTAACTAGGTAGTCAGACACATACATGTAATTGGAAAAGAATCTGGAATCCTCCTAAAAAAGCCTTCTGAAACTGTATTGCTGAATTCAAAGTAGACTTATTTTGTTATGTTCATTTAGAGTGTTTTTGTCCAAACAATGTGTCTGAGACACTCATCACCTTTTTCAGTTTTTGATGACTACCATAGGTATCTTCAGAGTTTGTGGGATGCTGTATTGTTCCATTCCTTGGAAACACTATTCTTACCTGGTGAGCTATATTTTGGCAAGAAATTAGCAATATTATTTGGTGCAAAGCTATGTTTTACCTGCAGTTCCTGAGTAGCAACAAGTGGATGGACTGTGGAAGTCTTAGAGAGTAAGTGAACATAAGATTATTAAGATCAATACTGGCAAAACTACTTCATTTTTATAAACATCTTTAACCTATTAAGTAGGATTTAAAATTAATCACAGAATCATCCAGTCCATTATAGAGTAAAGTTTATCTGGTGGACTTTCAGGATTGCAATCTTTACTCCTGTTCCTGCTTATTTAGGAGTTAAGGATTAGTTGTAATTGTACCACAAGCTAGATAAAATAATGATAGTTTGAACAATATGAGTATCCTATGTGGAAAAAGGCATCTGATATTCTGTACTTCTGTTTGTTAGCTGTTACAGTGGGGCTGTGATTCTCTACAAGCAGCATGTTCATTTATTTAAATGGACAAGCAAATCAACAAGGTTGTGCTGAGTAGTTTAGGGCTGGTAATTTTGGATTCAGTTTTGGGTGGTTTTCTTCCACCCTTCCCCCCAACTTCTTTTCTTGTATGTGTGCGTGTCATGCATGGGAAGGTATGAAGAAAAAACAGCTATTCAGCAGAGACACGTCCCACCCCTTTAATTAAGCTTTTCCTGGACTATGTAAAAACACTGGCAATGTGTAAATCCCATTTGTGGCCATATTTTTTATTTTATTTTATTTTAACAGATTCCTAAGTATTATACTAAGATACATTTGTGATGAAATACATATGAAAATAGTTGCACTAGTAAGACACTGGATACTAAAAGAGTTGGATGGCATCGGCGCAGAGCCAATTGGAAGATTATTTTTTTCATTTAATTCCTTTCACCTAGTAGGCTCCTTAAGCATTAGGCAGAACCCAGTATGTGGCTAAGTTATTGCTCTAGTGTTCATCACACAAAAAGCACAGTCTTAGCATTTGTAAATTTTCTTCAGGGAGGTTTCTAATCTAGACAGCATTTGCGTTTGGGGATTACACCACAGTCTGTTCCCCACCACCTCCCCCTCTAACATGTAGTCCTTTCAACTTCTTCAAAGAAGTGGGGAAAAGTAGGTTCTTTTATTAATAGCAGAAAACAAACCGACTGCTGGACTTCCGTGGCAGAGCTCACATAATGCAGCAGGGTGGGAACTGTAACAAAGAATGCTTGAATGCACTAAACGTATAGTGAAACCCCATTTACATTCACTGATGGAGCTTAAAGTACAATAAGTGAGAAGTTTAAAACAGAAATAAGCAGGGCCATGAAAAGACTTCAGTGAAGGTAGATACTTCTTGAAAAGTTTAGCACAGGATTTAATTTCAAACTCAAGTCTTTCCTAGGAGAATGCATTTCTTCATAATACATCCCTTTACTCAAAGCATCTCCATCAGATGAAGGTCAATCAGATGAAGAGAGTATCTTCAATGCATAAGAAAGTAGATTCAGTTTATCCGGTTTATACACTGATTTTCATACAAGTGAGACAGTTAGCAGTGGAAAAGTCTTCATGGTTCACTGTCTGTTCCTCTGCACTCTCCTCTGCAAAATGCCTTTGATGTGAAAGAAACAGCTTTGTGACTAGAAATAAGTTTGATTGTGGGAACCTCTCATGATTTCTAGTTTTCTTTACTTCTAACGTTTGTGTGAATTGGACAAGTTGGTTGGTTTTTTTCTGCTAAAGATTATTCTACAAAGCAGAATTGCAATATTACGAGTGAGTAGCTGTCACCTCTCACCCTCTCTTCTCTTCCACCATGGTATTCGTCTCTGTGCTTCAGCCCCTTCCACAGGCCCACTGTAAGGCTGTAGAAGATGCCAGCTTTGTTCTCCTAGTAGTTTGAATTAGCCTTGCTCCAACTTTTTGCATTTGTCTCTATGGTGGTTCTTCATCCTGAACATGACAGACAGATGAATTGGCCCTACCTGTAACTTTTTGCAGCATCTGCAACCCCTCCCTTGGCCCTGTGTAGAAACCACCATTTGTCAGGGTCGTATATTAGGTTGCTAGTTGTAGTTCTCCAGATAAGCTTCTGGAAAAGTTTAGTTGTTCACTTTCTTCTTGTTGCTGTTAGTTTTCTTCTAGTTCATTTTCTTCCAAAGAATAGCATGATAGCCCTGCCGCATGGTCAGAGCAGAGGATCATTTGGGAAACACCAGTTTAATAACTGTGGTTTGGAGAAGGGGGGTGGAGGCGGATTATGGAATAATGTTTCGACCAGTGATGCCCATGAAATATTTGCTCCCAGAGTTTAGTCAGATTATATTTCCAGAATTTCCAGAAGTTTTGAGCGTTGGTCCACATGCTCAAGGAGCCTAGTTCTGCTTCAGGCATAGGTCAGACAGGCAGTTCTGCCCCGCAGACCCTTTGCAGCGGGCTGGCAGTGCTGGCACCAGCCTAATCCGGGCACGGCACCAGGCATGCACAACGTCTCGCCCTCTGTATCCGTGCAGGGCCCCCACAGCACAGGCATCAGCTTTTAGCAAGCTCAGGGTGCAAAATGGTGGGTGAGGCCATTTTATGCTGGTATTTACAGCTTTTTATTGCAACTGTAGGGTTCATCTCTCTGTTGGGAAGGCTGAGGATACAGAGTGCTTATAGCTCTCGCTCGTGTATTTATATACACACACTGGAGTATCCAGGGAGTTAGATTTACTGCTAGATTTTAAATAAACCTAGGAGACTGTGCTCTTCTCGTGTTTATTATGTCAGCATATTATTTTGGATATTCATTCTCAGACTTATGCCTCTTTCTGAAATAAATGAGTATGGTCAAAATCTTGAGTCATTGGGGCACCCAATTCTAAAACAATGGCTGGATGTTTAAAAGCGAAACAGGTTACCAGTGCAATGTTGGAAACCGCTCCCGACTGACTCAGAGGGTGATTTCTTGTGGGTGTTGCTGGTATCTGAGTATTGAGCTTTGGTAGGCTTTTATGAGTTAATAAATTCCAAAGGCTACAGCTTGGCTTTCTGAAATTTGGTAATCATTCCCTAAATGCTAGTGGGAAATCAAAATTACTACATGTAATAACTAACACTTCTTAAAACCCTTCAAATGTTTCCAAACTGCCGCCTACGTGCTCTTCTTTCCAGCATCAATGGCTAAAGATCTAGGGTCACTTCCTGGCTCCGAGCATGAATGCAGAGCTCCCTTTCAGGGAGCTTTCCTTTACTTTCCTTCCCTGACACTTGCCATGCGTTGTCCAGGCTCCTTTGTGTGGGAACTGCCACTCGCTAACTGGGAGCACGGTAACCAGCTCGGGGGGACCTTGACTTTGGTTAGAGCTCTGAGGCCACAGTATAATGAAAATAACAGCAAAGCATTCAGTGGTCAGTAGGAGGTCATGATTTACTGTGGTGGTGTGAGGGGACACTTTATACATTTCTTTTACGGCCCTCCTTCTGCTATTTATTCTTTGCGTGTTTGCAGTATCTTACTGTTGTGGCTGGGAAGAGAGAGGAGCACATCTGAGTAAGCTGTGGGATCCCACATTCCAACATTCTCCATTGAGACTCTTCATCTTTGTTTTGGCATCCACATTTACTTTTTTTTCAGATTAATATTTTTTGTGGTCCTAATGATCTTCTGCAATAGCTAGGAAGAAAAAAAACACGTTAATGAACAGCTCCAAAGAGTGTACCTGGGGTCAGCATTTATCTGTAAAGCAGTCTTATGTGTCTCAGTACTGTATGATTTCGCTATGGTCAAAAAATCCTTCATTTGAAATCCAGATCAGATTATGAAGTGACAGCAGAATTTAGTATCTGCAGTAGTCTTCTCAGAGGACTTGTGGACTCTCCTGTCCAGTGCTAAAACCTGTGGCTGAATGCTTTCCTATACCTGCTTTGCTTTGAGGTACCATCTGCAGTTCACCAAACCAAGACACATGGTACCACACAGGGCTTACACCTTACATGCACTAGGCAAGGAAGACACCCACACATCTCCTTCTTTTCTCTCCTCCGTTTCCCTCCCTCTTGCCTCCTCTCTCGCTCACTTCCGTTGTGCCTCCCACACAGAGCAGAAATATCACATGTCCGCTGCCAAGGCAAACTTGATCATCTAGTCTGACTTCCTCCATAAAACATGCCAAAACATTCACCGAACAACTCCCACATCAACACCAACAATTTCTGTTTGGTTAGTGTGTATATTTAGAATTTGGGATGATGGAGAATCCATAATAAATCCAGAAACAGTGTCCTGGTAGTTTATTACATCAGTATTAAAAACATAGGCTTTATTTCTAATTGGAATTTGTTCAGTGTCAGCTTCCAGCTACTCAAACTTTTCCTGACAATTTAAATGGTCTTTTACCATCACCTTTTAGCATTTTCATTGAAAAACTAATGAGATTGTCTTCCCTCTCTTACTGTAAGTTAGGCTTTTGGGAAGTTCAGATCATGTTGCTTCCTCTTGTTTGAACCTTTCCAATTTTGTCAATATCCTCTGCAAGTACAAACAATCTGATGTCAGGAATAATATTATTAGTTGTGGTAATAATTTCTATTTTCTTTTGTTTGACTTCTGTATCTTGTTTATTTTCTTCTTCACTCCACTATATTGAGACCACAAGTATATCTGACAGAATAAAGAGACAAATATATTTGAAAAAGGTTTGTCTGAGGTACTTGAAGATGCCTAATTCCAGCTAAAATTAGTTGGAGTTTAGCACCTAAACTGTTAAGTACTTCTATTGCCTTTAGTCAATCAAAACTTTATGTCAATGGGAGAAATAAGAGAATTAGCTTATCAGTATTTGATTAAATATTAGCCAAGTAATTTTTAACACCCATTAATCTATTTATTGAATAAATTGTGGGGTTTTTTTTCAGGAAATGACAGCAGCTGTATTAATATTACTATTTGAAAACATACTTGGTTTCAGCATTTTCTGTGCTTCGTATACTCATTACAGAAATAGATCCTACAGATGGATTAAAACATACCCATGTGTTGAAACCAGGCAATCAGTCTCACATTTTACAGGTATTCATCCCAACAAGTAGGATATAGCTAGCTAAAGGACTATTTTTAATGTGTTTCTCCAAAGTTCTGTAACCTACTCCCTTCACAAGGCTTTGACTGAGCTCAGTAAATCTTCAAGCCTAAATGTTTTATCATTTTTCTATCAAGGATCTGGGGAGGAGGGCTGTGGGACGACTGATCTTAGATAAGCAACGCAAGTTGGTTAAGAAAGGAAATGGCTGTCATCTGTAGCCTTTCCAATCACAGTTCCAGCAGGACAGTTCCAGACAGTCACCTGAGTATTTTCGCTTCGTCTCAGCTATAAATCACAGTCTGGTAACGGCCAGGGCTGACACCTTGACATTTTCAAGAAGAGTAAAAGACCTGATTTGAATGGAAATCAATTTCATTTCACAAATCTTGGGCTACTATGCCAAACCTGGTCTTGTTCTTTTTTGTGTCTTATTCAGAATTTCTGTGATCTTGATAAAGGATTAGTTGCGTTATGCAATGGCTTTTGTTTCCTACGTACAGTTTAAAATTACAGAAATATGCCTGTGTAAGCAGTGCATTGCAGGACCTGGTTCCACACAGGCGTGGGAAAGAAACTCCCTTTTCTGACAGCTTGTAGAAGGTGATGGGCAAGGCTCCTTTGGCTGACGGTGCAACTTTTAACTACCTTACATTTTTACCACCTCCACAGGCAGTAGCTACCCTGCAATGGAAGGATGAAAAAGCTCTGCTCAGATTGTGTGATCTCACGGCCCTGCTACGCTGGACATGAGTGCCTCTGGGGTACTCTGAAGGGATGGCAGTACTGGTGCACCAGGATTTGCCGTTGCACAATAAATTTTCATGCTTGTAACTGCCTTTCTGAATCCCAAACAGCCCAGGATTTCTAAAGATCTCCCCTGCACTTTTTATTTTTTTTTTGAATACAGAAAAAGAAACCCAATGGTAACGGAATTAAAGTGTTTTGTGTCTTTTTTTCCCTTTTGCCTGATCTGTAAGAATGTACTGTAAAGGCAATATATTCCCCATTCAAGGAGGGAGAAGAATGAGCTTGGCAATTGTAACACCCACTGTTGCCCTAAAAAGTGTAAGTAAACACAATCCCAAACTTGCATTGTTCCAATTGTCTGAGATGTAGAGTAAGGCTGGCAGTGGGAGAAGCTCCCTTGTGTTGGAGATGAGGTAGTGCATGTAGCCTCTGCCCCAGCTGAAGACTTTGAGATGGCATCAGACCTTCAGTGACTGAAGTTCTTTCCAATTGTCACGTGAAGACCTGCTGCCGCACTCTGCAAAATTTCAGTTCTCTACCTTGGCAAAACAAAATAGTCTGGAGGACAATTTGGTTAAAAAAGAGAGAGGATCGTGTGTGTGTGTGAGGTGGTGTCATGTAATGTGTAGGTGAGAATCTAAGACAAATGAGTAAACTGTGCCTAAATTTGCCAACAGATCCATTCCTGTGTGAAGCTGAGAAAGGAAACACATCCTTATTGTATGGAGGATAGACATTTTAAATGTCTAATGGTCATTCCATGTTTAAGCCCCTTAAACAGGATAATGTGAAACGTGTAGCGTTGTCTATAGCAACAGGTGTGAAATCAAAGCTAAGGATTTTTCTCCCTCTCTTTCTGTCTCTCTTGCCTGCTGCACAATACTCCTGAAAAAAACCATCAGAACCTCATTAAAACCGTGCATGTATAACAGAGCCCTAGTGCATCAAATGACTTTCAAAGGCTTTAGCTATGTGCTGTCTAGACACTGACCGTTGGCTTTATCGCAACACGTCTGAAGAAGCAGCAAAAGACAGAGCACTGGTGTGGAAAGAAATGCTAACAATCTGGCAAATTGCTAGCATCTAGCCCAGGATCTTTTCTCTCCGACAGTAGCCACTAGCACATGCCCAGGGAAAAGGATAAGATCAGGAAAAGTATAGCAATGCCTCTCTGTTGCGTTTTCCTGTCTCCTGCAGACTGTAATGCAGAGAGCTATAGCAGGTACCAAGCTGTTTAAGCACTCTAGGCAGATTTTTTTCCTTCCTTCTTTGTATTTGTTTATTAACTTCTCCTTTAATTGTATGAAGGCTTTCGGTATCATTACAATGCTGTCTTTTCCTGATTACAAATATCTTCGTGTTCTGCAGATCCATTCGTGACTGAGGAGGACTGAGGAAATGCTGAAGCTCTGTGTAAGCAGTTTGCATGGCCTTCCAAGGTGCAACAACTCTATGCAACCGGCATCATCATGCTCACTTAGTTTGCTTTTCCTAAGTGTTTTCTTGACAGGTGGAACCTGTGATGTGTAGTTACATGACAGATTTTACCTGGGGCCAACTTTTTTTTCTGACATGTATAGCTTATTGGCAAACTTTTCAAGCCACACGCTCTTCACTAGAATGGAGAGATTTTAAGGTGGATTGGATCAGAACTGTGACATTTGGCTCTGTCATATTCTCATGACTGTTTTCATCAGTGCAAATCATGCCCTGGAAGACAGAGTTATCTTGCAGCCTTGTCATTTTCATAAAGGAATGCTTTTTTTTTATCAAAGTCAAGGGGAGATTTTGGCATTGGCTTCAGCTGAGAAGATGTTATCATCAAATTTAAATGTTTTGAAGAGAGGCTGCCATCCTTACAAAACACTTAAACTATTTCCACTCCTGAAAAGCTCCATAATATGAGCTTCATCCTTTTGTACTTAACATATCCCCAAATTACATGGGGAACAGTGTAATGCACACTGGGTCAGAACATTATGCCAACAGAGTCATGTGTTTCAAGGACAAGATGAAAAGTTTACATTGAAGACTGAGTCATAGTAAAGTACTAGATCCAGAAAAGGGTTTAAAATCATGTATATTAACAGACTGCAAGGTTCTGTTTAGATTTCAGCAAAGAAATATAATATTTAGCTAGCTTGCTCAGGATCTAAAAATTGCCACAAAAATAGAAACAAATCAAGTGGCTTCACTGTGTATCATTTAACATGATACAAAACTATCCTGCTGTATTTTTAATGCAACATGAGTTTAAATATTAACTGTTTAGTTTAAACAGAGATTTGAGCTTTTAATGTAGTGGCTTTATTGGATGATTCATGTAGACTGCTTTTAAAAGTAACTATAGAGTCACGATTTGTAAATTGTATGATTTTACTAAAGGCACTATCTGAAGTAACTCACAGTCCCCCTTTTTAAAACAGTCATAGACTTCTTTTTTTTTTGTAATCAAAATTTAACATCTAATAGTAAGTGCTGATTTTAGGAGGACAAGATCAAATAAAGCTACTCCTGCTACATAGTGCCAGTTTAATAGGTCATACTACAATGCATTTGATGAGGCCAGCCAAAATAGGTTCATATGGTTACTTAGAAATATTTAGAAAATGTAGTGAAGCTATAGATGTCTCATGCTGTTTACCCTAGGGCATCCTACTGGTGCCACAACAGAAGACTGCAAGTCCATAGGGACTGTGTGACATATTTGCCAGCCTCATACAGATATCTCAGACACTCCAAGGCATCACAAAGGGCAACAGACACTGACACGAAGGAAACTGTGTCTTGTGTTGCCTGTCTTGTTCCATTGGACTCTTGTGAAGTTCACAAACTCTGTTGTATGTCTGGAAAGGTATCTCCCTTAAAATATTCCAATGTGACTTTCACAAACAATTTCATTTTTGGAGTTTATATTTTCAGGGGGAACTCTAATAAAAGCACAGCAGATACTTGCATGTAGCTTAGATTTATGTAAGCCAGAGTTTCATACACAGACACAAGACAGAATTTGACCACTGTTACTGCTATAACAGTCAGATCATGATGACTTTCACTTTCTTCTCTATTTTTTAATGCTGATGTTAAAAGGATCACCATTAATCAACTATAATCTACAGCTGTCTCTAATATTTTTGTCATGACAAAATGGTGATCTCATTTTTCATTAATTGGTCTTTTCCTACTGTTTTCTACCAACGTCAGAAGATCAACTTAGGCACATATTTAGATTTCAGCTGTCCAAACATATACTATGTCAGTACTCTAGTTTACCCTTTTGAGAGCTGCACTGAGCAGCTTCAAGTGTACAGTCTAGGGATTTGTCAGTGATAAATGTGCCTCACAGGTGAGGATGATTGCTCCCTTTCACAAAAAAGCTCTAGTCCTAATAGTGGAGGTATTAGGAGCAAAGTCAAGAGTGGCAACTCTGTTGGGCAGTGGTAACACAAACCCACATAGGGACCTTCTTTTACTTTAATGAGCCTTTCTTTCCTGAGCAGATCCATCTAACAGAGTGGGAAAGGGCAGTCCACCATTCTGGGAAATATTGTTTCAGTGTCTGCAAGCTTGGACGGGAAACAAAAGCGTTTGAATAGCAAAGTCAAGATTTTGTTCCTTGTCCCGTATGGGAAGACCAGGGTACTTTTTGTTTCCCTTTTCAAAATGGAAGGCAAATTTCTCTTTCCTGTGTGGAACTAGATGTTACCTTTTCCCAGCAGTTTTTCTCTTCTTTTGCATTATTTGCGTGCCTCTGAGTTTCCCATGAGGATGCACCTTGTAGTAAAGAGTAAGAGGCATTTTTAGAAAATTTCTCTCAAAAATAAGTTGTCAGTTTACTGAGTTAGATCCTTGAAAGCTGAAAACCAGTGCATTAAAGCCAATTTCAAGCAGTTACAGGAGACATGTGCCAAAAAATCCTTTACACAGTTTGAAGAGACTCAGCATATTCTCGGACTGCCTGAAAAGTGAATTGCAAACATTTCAGAAATACAGAGCTCAAGGAAAGAAAAGCACTAGGTCATTTATATTTTCTGTGCTGAAAATGAGGCCAAATTCATGACCAGCATAATCAGGTTCAGGCCCACTGACTTTAGCAGACCTCACTTATGCCAAGTGTCAGGCTGGCTCATTGAAAATAATACCGCCGTCCCCCTTTGATCTATGTTACTGCTAACAAAACCTGTGCATGTATAGAGAGGTCATGCTCAAATTCTCTACAGACACCAGAACCTCTACCACCTCAATCGAATGATTTACTGGATGAGGTACTAATGGTAAGCATTTACAAGATCAGGATGCTAGTCTCAAACAATATGGAAATGCGGAGATCTACATAATATGTTGCCTGTGGAGTTTTGTGGGGTTTGTGTTGGTTTGTTGGGGATTTTTTAACTTCTTTTTTTTTTTTTAAGCTAGAATTCTAATAGTATACTGCTGAATGAATTATCCTTTTTGTCATTACTTATACAGCACTGAGCAGTAGCGACTTATAGGTAACCCACTTCAGAAGACACCATACTTAAATGAGTATTTCTTATTCAGACAGCATGATTACTAGAATGAGAGCTCTTTTTTTTTCTGAAAAAGAACTGCCAAATCTGGGCTTCATTTACCCAGTCAGAAGAAAAAAAGCCTGTACAGGATAAAAATATGAGGACAATAATATGTCCTCATCACACTCTCAGATTGGAAATTATTTTGCTATCCTAACTCCCTGGAATGCTATTACTTTTTTAGAAGTCTCTCATAGAATTAGTAATGCCAAGAACATTTTGACTGGGCTTAGCCTGCCTATGTAAGAGTCTGAAACCATGCAGTTCCTAGCATCTGGGGGTAGTCTCACTGTTGAACAAGCTGCTCAGGATAGCTCTGGCAGCAAGCTGGAAACACCTCTACAGAAGTGCCAACAAAAATAAGTGGTTTATTTGGTTTAATTGTATTTTTCTAACTGTGATGTTTCATTAAAATCTCTAATGTGCACACACATAAACAGTTCTATGTTCTTTTCATGAAATCACTCTGATCTTTTTAACATCAAATCCACATCTCTGCCCAAAATGATCAGAGACTGGTTTTGTGGTCCTCACAGCAGTAAGTAGTAGGTGCACACACATATGTATATGTATGCATATATGACTTTTTCAATATGTATTTCAAAGCACTCGTTTGATTTTGTATTTGGTATGTGTTTGTGTCTCGTTTTTCATGAACTTTTGTCACAGCCATGCTGTGGAGCCTGGCAGAACAGGGTCCTGGCGGTCCACAGCCAAGCTGCTTGTGTGTGTGCCTGTGCCTGTCCAGCTCAGTGAGCCATCTGAGGCTGGCGTCTTTTGTTCTGTGTTTGGGGGGTCCAGCACTGGTGGTGCTTGAGAGCACCGTGCTTAGCTCCCAATGGAGATGTTCTGATGACTCTCAGGAGCACGGGTGCATTGTGGTGGCCCGTGTGGCTCCTGTAAGGGACTGTGCTCAGGATGTTTTGTTGAGAGCTTTAAACTCCTGTCTGTAAGTGGTTCAGACATTATGATCTCCAAAGTGAGATCTTTGGTGCTTTGCTCAACTGAACTTTTCTCCCGTGTGTAATGGCTTGTGGATGGAAGAAGTAGGAGGGGAAGGTGACAGGGAAAACCAAGGGTTTGATTGGCATGCGGTGATTTTGGACTAGCGGGAAGCAGGCGCCTCTGCTCTCCAGCCCACACATACTTCTCAGTCAATGTGTGTTGAGAGGGGAAAGAAGCCGATATTGTTCCCTCTAAAATTAATTCCCAGTTAGCCAGTTACTCCAGGTTTTTAGCTCAGAGCACACTGTAATTGCATTTTTCATTTCAGTAATTATAGAGGATATTAAAGTGGATAGACAGTTGTAGCAATCTGGCTCTTTAGACATATCCACTTGTCCAAGATCAAATGGCTACAGCATATTTAGGGTTACAGTCTCCTTCTTTTCCTTCTTGTTCTCTACTGCAGTGGATTTTTTTTTCGGCGTTACCATGGCAACTCTATATCTGGCTGCCAGCTCTGTCGTAAGTTATTGAACTGAGACTGGCTTTTGGTTTAGCAGATAATTAGGTTCTGTCTCACAGGTTCATTTTCCTGTGACTGGGACGTGAATATGACCTACAGCTGGCCCCAATTTCAGTGTCACAGACAAAACTTTAACCCTTCCTAGTCTCGCCACTACCGTAGCCTCTGCGGTGGATAGCGGTGATTGCAAAGACTTTCCCGGGGGGTGCTGGACACACAGCACACCCTCCTGAGTCCTCGGGGCTGGTTGCCCAGGCTGTGCTAATCCCCAGCGAGGAGGGAGACAGCCCGGCTCGCACTCACACGCGGGGCTGGGGAAGAGTATCGCTAGCACCAGATGAATATTGATTGTCTGGTATGTAGATTTGTCGGAAAGGTAGGTTCACTGCTTGATTAGTGACCCTTTAAATAATAGAAACGCAAAGGGCGGTGGCAGGCATTTTTTGCTTGACTCAGGAATATGAAATATTTACGAGGGGTCTCTTTCAGCACACAGGGCCCCCCATCTTCGGCTGGACCCCGCGGTGAAGGAGCGAAGCTGCGGGGAGCTGCCATGTCGTTTCCACGTGTAACTCCCTGATTTCCCTTTTATCCTCTGGGAGAAGGAGGCGTCCAGCCCGGGGGGTGCTGGGCACCTGCCACCGGAGCCCCTCCGCCCCCGGCACCCCAGCCCCGGGGCAGGGGCAGGCACCTCCCCGGGCAGAGCTTCCAGCTTGCATAATGAGGCCTACGAGGGAGGGAGATCCGCCATTTCCTTCAGCACCGTTCTGAAACCTGCTCTTTCTCAGTGTTTGCATGCAACGCAACGTGGTCTTACAGTTTTTGCCCTTTCAAATCAGGGCAGAAACCCCTTTTCTGTCTATGGAAAAACTTGCAATGAAAGGTATTGACTGAAGGGAAAATCACAAGATTTTGCTAGCAGGTATTTCCAGAGTTTGTCCATGGGATAAGGTGGGCTTTTCCTGCCCTGAAAAGAGCAAGGGAGGGTTCCCCACAAAAGCCAGCATCTCCCAGAGGGTTTTCCAGAGGAGCTCAAGCCCGTTGGTGTAGGCGTCACATATCTGTTTCTCTGGGGCTACAGCTTCTTGCTGACTCCCTGGCTGCACGCACCATAGTGCTGCTGGGACTCGCCCCATCTGTGTTTCCTATTGACACTCCTCTTTCTGGGGATTCTCACAATAAATAAAAAAAAAAAATAAAAAAAAAAAGGAGGCTAGCTGCAAAAATTGATGGGCTTCCACCATTATCTGTCACAGGGCTCCCACATTCCACGTATTCCGTGTGTGCTATGGGTGTGTGGATGGGGATGCTGGCAGGGTGGAGACTTTTCCTCAGCTTCCCTTCCCCCTCCCCACCAAATTATTTGCGGCAATGTCTCTTGATTGGAAGGTCAAAGTGTTCAGACAGGGCATCCGTCTTGCCTGTATGGAACGTGTCCTTCTGAGCTAATCTCCCTGCCTGTGTTTGTTGATAAAAAATAGCATGTTTAAAACCTACATATTATAGAGGACAAAATAAATGGAATTTTGTAAACCAGAGACACTGATTTCTCATCCAGGATAACACCAAAAGCTGCAGATTTAGCATATATGTATGACCAAAATGATCAAAAAAAAGTCCCTCAAGCTACTTCTTGATTAGCATATTTAGTGTGGATCAGACATCCTCGCAACGATAGCGTAAAAGTTGTGCTGAAGGGTTGAACTCGGCGTGGGAGTGGGCCAGAGGGAAAGGTCCCCCTTGTATTACAGATGAGAGATGTAAAATTCCATGTGCCGGTTGGCTGATAAATTATCCAACTGCTGGGTGTTAATGAATGTTGCCATGTCTGGGACCCCACAGCTCTGAGCTGGGAAGCTGGTTGATACCACATCAGCAGCATATTACTACATATGAGTGGTATATTACTTCTTTAATACAAGAAGTAAACTTACCACCAAGGGAACATTTTCCATTATAAATATAATCACTGTAAAATTATTTCTTTGTGTAAGCAATTTTTATTTTATTTTATTTTATTTTTGTGTTTTTTATAACCAATAAACAGACTAAGTACTTTCAGTTTTCATTTAGAATTTGTTTCAGTGTCTGGCCCTCATATCTTGGCATAGTCCTGTAATGTTTCATCTGCGATCAGAGTTTAATGCCAAATGAAACACTGTTTTCATTGGAACCATTAGAGAAATCAGGCAAATATTGCCAGTGGGATTAAGTTTTATAAAATATAGATAAGAAATCTGAATGTTTGGCCTAGAGCAACCTGACCTTGTCCCAACAACATTTGCGAATGAGGGCACGCAAATCAACTCACATGGTGGGGGAGAGGGAGGAAAAAAAGCCGGGGTGGGGGGGAAGCCAAGAAGATTGCATTGTTACCCTATTATGATTTCCAGCTTGAGTAGCTTGAACTCTTAAACCAAAAACCCTTTTTGTAGGTAATTAAGACCACTACCCACCACAGTACATAGTGTTTACAACAACTAGCAGAAAATTAGTCTCTTCCAGAGGATGCAAAGCTCTGAAGTTCTTCTGAGTCCCTGAAGTCCTTTCATAGCTGATGCTCTCTAATGTGAAAGACAAAGACTTGCAGGATCTTACCTGCTTTCAGCTGCTGAGACCACCTTATTTACTTATGTTTATTCCTGGAACAGCTGCTAAAAATCAAACAGAAGAAGTTCAAGCTAGAAGGAGTAAATTGCAGCATTTCTTGCAATGTGAGGCTTTCTTTGCTGTTAAAACTTTTTTCCCCCCACTTTACATCATAGCTACAAAAGAAAAAAGAAATGGAAACAAAAGAAAAAACAACAAAACCCACCATCACCAATTCTATTTTGTGACATTCCTGAAAATGTTTAGATTAACTGATAAATTATTTCAGTAAACTGGGGCTGGAAATGGTGGGAGTCTTTGCCCCTTCTAAATTTATACATCCTAATTAAAAGTTCTTTATTACTCTCTGACAGAACCTGCCTCTACATATTACCTCTGTGGCGGATATTGGCTGCTAAAAGTTACATAGAATCATGTCTGAGTTATGTACCTTGAATGGGCTGTGAGAATACTTCCTCAAGTATGCCTTGTCCTTTTGATTTCTTACCACTTTTTATCCTGATGAGGTACTTTGAATAGTATTTCAAGGGGAGCAAAAATAAGTCCCTTAATTTAAATATTTCATTCTAACAGCAAAATCAAAAGAGCTTCAGATGCTTGGATCAGTTCCTCATATCCATAACAGACTAGAAGTACTACAAAATATTCTGGTTTAAAATCAGAAACTACTTTCTTTCCCTTTGGTTTTTAAATGTTAAACTAGCTTTTTCTTTTTTTTTTTTT
>VZRU01001185.1:70178-221054 GCA_013398155.1 Pedionomus torquatus | reverse complement strand
TTCTCTCTTCTTTTTTTTTTTTTTTTTTTTTTTTTTTTTTTGCTTAGATTATCAGGCAAATGGAAAAAAAAAATCATGATATTAAAGAAAACTCGCCTGAAACTAATGGTCAAGCATGATGTAATTCATAAATTTACATGAATAAGGAAGAAAATATTAAATAACAATATGTGGCAAAAAGGAGAACAAGAGTGTGATCTTTACAGGTGAAACTTCATATTCATGATATATCTTTAAATACTAGCTATGGTTTGAATTTTTTTGAAAGAAAAATTACTCTTTTTTCCAAAATCAAAATGTTGTTTCCATTCAATAGTTGATAATAAGCCATAGTAGAATCCATGAGAGGATGCATCAGCAAATCAAACCACAGCCTTTTATCCATGTAATGAAAGATGGTATTTTTAAAGTTTCATTTCTGCTGGTTTTCTGAAAAATCTTTTATATTAAACAGAAGAACTGCATAAATAAGACATCATTTTGTTTCAGCTTTGTGGAATAGAAGTGATTTTTCATTATAAAAGAAACAAAATGGTGACAAAAGCTCCGATAAAACTAGGAATAAAATTTGAACTGAACACTTCAAACCAAAACCGATCTTTGACCCAGAGAACACTGCTATCTCTTGCCTATATGCTGGTGGGGCACATAGCTTTACTTCTTTGGCACTCTCAAGCCCAGAAAGACTGTGACTGCTCCTAGGGATGGATCTGGGCAGAAGCATCACTCAGAGGAAGGGGAAATGGGTGCTTGCCAGCAGCAATATCTTGCCAGCAGCAGTATCTTGCATGCTGAGTTCAGGCCAGCATCAGCACTCCCGAGGTGGTAAAGTTGAGTGATGCTCACCTTTGTGATCATCCTTTTAGTCAGCACAAACAACTTTGCATGTCCTGAACTCTTGTTTTGGGTTTGGACAAATGTCACCATGAAAGTCTTCTGGGATAGATATAACAACTCAAACAGTGGATTTTCTCAGGTGCTGTAGCAGAGCTTTGACAGTCAGCTTGGCCAGGATGGCACTTCATCTGAGCAAGGAGGTTCTTTTTAATCTTTAAAATGTGCACTTTATATTTAAAAGCGTAATGTGAGAACTCCCTTATTTATTAAACAGTGAATTATAGGCTGTATGGTTGCCACCTTAATCACTCATATCTAATCATTCTTACTAGCTCCATGGGTGTGACCTTTTTTAAAATAATTTCCATGCAGTAATAGCAATAAGATAGTTTAGGCAGTGCATTTCTGGGAATCATTGCACTTCTCAGGTGACTGAAGTCACTCATTCTTCATCCTCATGCTTCATAACACATCTGAGGCATGAAATTGTTCCCTTCCAGTGTGATGCCTTCTCCTACTCTTATTGCTTAAATGATTTTTAAGGATTAGTGTGTTAAAAGCATTGTGAGAAATTCGGGGGTGGAGGGAGAGGAGATAATATTTTGCATTAAAGATATCAACCTGATCCACATTTCAGTGATTTTTATTCCAATCATGAGAGTCTGGATCTAATATACATCTATAGTATATGCTAACAAAAATACAGAGAGCACAGTAAACAAAAATTCTGTCATATATATAGTAGAAACTACTGGAATTGATGAGTTGTTTTTTTTTATTCACAAGAATAAGCAAAAATGCATTTCTCTGCCTGTGGATAGGTATTGCCAGCTGTCTCCTGTATGCAGGTACCATTCTTTGTTCCCAGAATTTTATGCATTCAGCTGTGATTTCTCTCTAAATCGTTTCACCGTATCTTGATTGATTTGTAGACAGAATACAAATTCTCTTGAGACAAATATATCATTACCATTTTAAATTGTAATCTTTTTCAGTAGATGATGTTGGGGTTTTGCCATTAACATTTGAGAACAAAAGGCTGGAGTTTTAGCATTTGTTGCAGTACTGACAAGCTACAATAGACACCCTTGGGTTTTTCTCCCATGTTAGCATCCAGTTGCAATACATGGAAATTCCATTTGTTTCATGTTCTCTATAAACCAATGTGTACACAATTATAGAAATATAGCTTCTTTGCATTTATTTTACTGTGAGCAAGGACTGTAAAAGGCCAACATGAATTTTAGTTAGAAGACTAAAGAAGTAACCCTTCTTTTGGGGTCTAAAAGCTCTCTAAAGCCAAGGTTTGAAAATGGTATATTTTACTGTCATCACTTAGTAAAGAGCTTTCTTACAAAGCTCTGGTGAGCATTACTCTCAAGATTAAAGTTATATATGTATCTACATGCTCTGATGAATAAAAATTTTAGCTGCTTCTATTTCTGCCTCAGTGACAAACTTCATATATTGCAAGAAAATTCTAGAGTTATTAATAAAAATAAAAGATCTCTTTGATACCCAAGGCTGTATCACTGACACAACTGTTTCTCAGTTTGATATTATATACATATGTGATCAAATATTTATCAGTAATACCTTACAGTATCTAATGCAGCAAAAATTATTTTACACAGTCATACAACCCATTATTCTCATATACATAGCAAATACCATCTGATAGGAAATATACAATATCTGGTGTATATAAGGTCTGATTAAAAAGTAATTTTCCTGAAAAAATATGTTATTCCTCTTTATTTACTCTCTTCTCTCTCCTGCTATACCCAGTCTCAAAACACTTTCATATACCAGGTAAATGCCAAAAATTAAGTGAGAAAATATGAAAGTAATTGCCTTCATTAAAATTACGATTTGTCTCCCCTCCTCATTTGATATGATGTGCAAATCTTTATAACTTGTATTTTATCTATCTTATATGTGTAAGATACGATCACTGATCACTTAATGGCATTTTTCTTCACAAGTGAGATGAAAAATATAATCCTCAGCATCAGCAAATCAGTATTTTGCTTCTTACAGGTGAGAGAGAGCATCCCAGAAAAGGCAACCTAGCATGGGTTATATGTAATGTGATTTTTACTGGTATGCTGTGTCTTATGCAAACACTATGATAATTGTGAATAAAGAATAAATTGTAGAATAAAGTTTTTATTACTTGTAGAATAAAGTCTTTAGTTAATAAAAGGGAGAATTGTCTAAGTTCTTTGAAGTTTGATTTCCAAGCTATTTTACCAGATTCCTTTTTGGGAGTCACACTGAAAATTTTGTGGTTTGCTTGAGACAACCTCTGTTCATATACATTTGTCAATACTGAAGGGACTGGGAAGTAAATATCATACAGGAAATAGGTTCTCAAGAAGCAACAAAGAAGTAACGTTCATCCAGGAAGGGCCAGTGGGGTATTTGCAACATCATTTCCCTCTTTTTTGATTAATTTTTGAATACAGAAGTCATATCTGTAGGCATACGAGGCAGCCTGTTTGTGCATAGCAGACTCCCTGAATATCAGGCAAATTGTACCATTGTCTCTTTTCAGAAATTTTCTCCTTTTTTAACTCGCTGGTTTTGAAAACTAATCTGTCCTGCTTATGGTTCAGAAAGGGAACGGAGTTGTTATCAGAAAACATTCTTCATCTGATGTGCTCTGCCTGAATATTGGCAAGTGATAGCAATGAGAAACTTCAAAGCTTTCTGGTCCTGTCCTGCTGACCTTAATTGTTTAGCCAGCTTGCAATGGACTTTCATCTTTTAGTTCGAAGCTGAATGGCAATTCTAAGCACTGTGAATCCAAATACTGTGCCTCTTACTGCTCTGAATGTCTATAGTATTCAATATGCTGTAGGTTGCAGTGTTATAAAATGAATGCAGTCACATATAGCTAAGTGGTTCGTTTCTGTACTCACCTGGGAGAGGTTTGGGAGAGATGTACATGTGTTTCACATCTGCTGGTTTCTGGAATTTTGATGCAGTGGTCTTCGGCTTGCTCTTTGCCCACTCATATTGTAGCTATTTAAACTCCAGATGTGAACAAGAAAAATTAATCTCTTCCTATTCCATCTTTTAGTACTGTCAGATGAGTATGAATTTCACCTCTCTGGAATATATTAAATCAATTTTTTATTTTGTTTAATGATCATTAAAACTTCTATAACTGTGAATGTCTGCATATTTTTATTTTAGGATTTTCACAGTATATTACACCTCCTGGGAGGTGACTTTTCTGCGTGTCATTTTAGAATCAATAACTGTTGTTATTTACATTTTCTTCCTGGCCATTTTTGTATAATATGCTATCCTTTTTATTACTCCTAGCTAGAAAATACCAGCATAATTTTATTTAGAACAGCTGACATTTTGATAGGAAAAAAATACTTAGTTAAGTATTTTTAAATTATTCTTGGTTTGTTTTTCTTTTCTTCGTAGTACCAGATATCACCTTTGATTAATAACAATCATATATAGGCTTTGTTCCTCTTATCTGGGTGTCAGCAGTAATTGGAATCCATATCCATATCCTACCTTGCAATCATGCTGCAAAAGGCCAATAAATTCCCGCTGAGTGTGTTACTTGTTAAATTTAGTGCATTACATTCAGGGTAATGAATAAAAGCAGTGGGCCGTTACTGTCTGGTTGGCAGAGGAAGAGTAAGAACAGCCAGACTCCCCTGAGGCCCTGAGCAGGCTTAAAACTGTGACAGGCAGAATCAAGGGACTCCCTAAGCATCACAGTTCAGTTTGTCTCCCTTAATTTCCTCTTCTACAAAGATTTTAGAGGAAATGGAGGGAGGTGAGGTAATCTTCTGCAGAAATGCAAAATACACTCTGCTTGTCTACCAGTACTCCCTAGTGCAGATTCTCTTCTAGGCAAGTGTGTTTAAAAGTAATCTATCTGTGTTAACCGTTCAGCTGATGACAGGTTTGACTTTGCTTTAAGAGATGCATGTATCATTCATATATGTGTATATATTTATTATATATATATGGTGGAATGTAGGTTTTTATGTATTTATAAACTATACACATAAATGTATGATTATAACCAACCCGTGTTAACCCTGTCTTGGTTTGCTGACTGATAGAAATAAACTCTCAGACTTCTAGTTTGGATCTCCGAGTGTTGATTTGGCTGACAGAGAAACAGCAGTGTGTCCCTAACTGTGGTGAGAAACAATCTGTACTTCAGTTCTGCATGTGGACCTGCTAAGTTCTTGAATTTTGGTTCCTCCTGGTATAAAAATTTAAAGTGTTTAAATGATGAAAATCAAGTAAATAATGTTATGGAATAATTGAAGTAACAAGATTCAGTAGAGTCTCAGTGAAAGGATACACAAACCTCAGACCGGTAAGGAGCTTCTTACTCCTCCTGTAACCGCCTTTGGATTTTGCAGTGCCCCTGGACCGAGACAGCATGCGAGTGTGCTCCCTCCTCTTGAGAGAGACTGGTTTGAGCCCTTCCCATGCCTATTCAGGCATCAAAGTTAGCAGTGAAGAGAGCCTTATGTGCCTCACACTGGCCTGTGCCAGAGCGAAATAGCATGGCCAGTGCACCCATCAGCCCACCTACAGTTGGAAAGATGCTTCGGAGGCTTTCCCTCTCACCCCCATGCCAGCTCCCTGTTCCTTTGGGAGACCTTGAAAGGGAGTCTAGGATGATCACATTCAGCCTTGGTATTTTCTGGGCCTATGAAAGTATGATTTTTGGCAAGATTTAGACTTTCACTGAAAGTGAACTTCTTTCAGGGACACCTGTCAAGGCCCACAACCTCAGCAAATCTCCTGAACTGGAAATATTGAGTAGCAAATTAGTTATGCAAACATGTATCATGTAGATCCCAAGTAATTTCATGTTTTATTTTCAAGTGAACCGAAACTGAGCAAACAGAACAAAATTACGGAGAGGTCTTACCTCTGCTGCAGTCAGAGGCAAAGCTTTTACTTCTTCAGGATATAATCAGTGTGGAGTTGCTTTACTGAATCCTTCTGAAATAATAATTTATTTAAAATTGAAAAAAAAAAAAAAAAAGTCTCCCTCTTATCCTTCAAGAGCAGGAGCATATTTTCAAACTTACAGAGGAAGCATAGTCTCTTTGGGTTAAATCCACCACAGGATTCAGGTTATCTAGCTCTTCTAACGGTTCCTGGAAACATCTAGTTAAAATTCAGATCTTCAAATCATCCATTAAATTGAGTGAGTCTAGTCTCAAAGTACTGGACGTTTATATGCACTTGCATTTTTATCAGTAAAGCTGCTTATATGACTAGAGTTCTGCTTCTGAACATGTCTTGACTATGTTGAACAGGTAGCTGACTTGGCCAACTTCAGAAACTAGAAAGTGTGTGTTCTTGTATCTGTATCCCTTGCAAACGCTGTTTTCATATGCGCAGCACACCCAGGTAAGGAGTCCTCTGCAAAACACAGGTAGGGTGGTGGGGAGACATCAGGCTCACTGTATCCATGGATACCATTCTGATGGTCCTGCACAAGTGCTCTGGAAGAGTGTGGGGCTTCAGGCAACGTGGCAGGGAATTCCCAGAAAAACTGGAGCCAGTGGAGATGCATGGCCAAATGGCATCTGCTTCTGTTTCACCTCTTACTGGAGTATAAGCTTTGCAGTTTAATTTTAATGTTTTTAGTAATATTGTAGTTTATTATTTGCTGAAATAATTTGTCTCACAGTGACAAAAAAAATTAATAAGAAGAAAACTTGATGAAAGAAGGTAAACCACGCTGGCTTTCAGCCTTCATGTCTTTGTGTTAAGATGTATTAGAGGGCCCCTTTCTTTAGGATTTTGAAGACTCTAGGTTTAAGTCAGATTCATTTGTTTTAAAAAACAACAGATGTGGGATAACTGCACTCTAGGATGGGACTCTATATTCAATTCAAGAAGTATCCATGTTTTACAGTTCTAAACTAGGAAACGCCTCTGTCACCAGAGGTAAGAACAGGATCCTCATAGTACAAGGTACTGCATCAGCCCAGTTTGGTAGAGCTTAACCTAAGCCTTTCCCAGTATGAAAAGTAGTATTTTGTTTTAGAAAATTGTAATGTTTTGATATGAGTGATCTCACACAAAATGAAATATATTTCTGTAATGTGATGTTTTAACTAAGAACATGGCTCATGATGCTGCTAGGAAAAACTCTTTCCTGAAAATGCCCTGTTTATTATCCTAGCAGGACAATGTATCCTGATTCTGTCTGGCAATCACCTTAAAACTTCAAATAGCAAATCAACATTTTAAACCACAAACACACTTGCACATGCATATGGAGTGTACACACAGGGAGTGGTTTCAAGATCAGTTCTTTAGGAGGATACTTCTGGTTTCTGAAGTTGTCTTGTGGGAAGTCTCCTAAGTAGTTTACATTTCATTGGGGAATTCAAACAAAATTTTCTCCTTTTTGAACTGGAAGATACCGCACATGAGTCCATCTCCTCCAAAGAAATCCTTTTGAATCCTCACAGAAAGTAGTCTAGGAGTATCTGCTAAATTCTGAATATCTCCACACGTCCAAGAGCTCTAGTCCCTGATCTCAGGTCAGGCAGTGGTTTTACTCTATGCCAACCGTTGACATTTGTTGTTGATGGATTTTTATTTCACCTTCTCATGTTCAACATTCTTTTGAGCTGGAGTATTTAGTTTAAAGTTGTCTGGGTGCCACGGATAGAATCATCTTTAATCTTCTTACCATCAGAAATTCTGCAGGAGCAGATCCAGGTGCAATGGTTGTTGACTGGATAGACTGTTTTGTATCAACTCACTAATTTTTCAGAAGGCTTGTGTTTTTTGTTTTTCTTAAAACAAAATCTGTGCTATTTCATGCATTTCTCATCTGTACCTTTTTTTGACTGCTCTGGGGGCAAAATAAAATATGACAACGTTGAATATAAAAGCTCTATGTAAATACACTGACTGTTTTAAAGGCTCATTATCTGACATGAGGACTTCATGTTTCTCAAGTATTTACTTTACTTGCTGGACAATCTGTGTCAGTGAAGTCTATATAAGTAGAGCCAAACCAATATATCTGCAGAAGTAATCAGCCACAGTACTGTATTTGTGTCCTTTCCAAAAAAACAAGTCTGTTGCTTCTTTTGCCAACATCTGGCAGGTAGCTTTGAGGAGATTAATGGCCCCAGTGATTGTTGTTATTGGTGCCTTTTTCTCCTTTCCTACCCCTAACCTATTACATTCCAAATGGTTATTTACTGAATGGCCAGAATGTACTGAAAAAAGCAGACTAGTATATGGAATATTGTGATCTGACCAGGTATTTGTTTATAACATGTTCCTTAAGGTACTAGGGGAACACAGCCCTCTAAAGTACTCAAGGGATGAAAATCAGCTGTACTTTCAGAGGCAGTCTATCAGTCATATGAAGGTTATTTCAGTCCTGCCAATTCGGTGATGTAGCTGCTGGAAGCTGACTCACTTACCTCTCATGAAGGTGGAGTTGAAGTTACTGGCAAGTCTTGTCTTAGTTCTTCATCTCTGACTTGCTTTGATCAACTAACATTGCTGCCAGGATGAAGTCAGATTGCTCTTATAACCAGCTTTTCTTCTTAATTTGGTGGTTGGTTACCAATTCTATTCTAAATACTCTGGAGTATTTTCTCCTATGAAAACTTTTGTGCAATAGGGTCTTAGAGTGGGAGAAAAAATAGATGAAGTCATATTATTTGGATACTAGTTGAAAAAATATCCAGTGACCTGTGTTCTGTTTCTTGTTAAAAACTAAGATGAACAAATATGCACTGAACTAGTAAATAGGTCTCTGTAAGTATTAGGAGTTCACCTCCTATTTCAGCATAATTTTTTTGTATGGCTTCTTGCTGTGGTGGAAAAAGAATTTGTTCTGGAAAATTTTGTGTAAGCATATTTCCTAGGCCACATGAAAATGTGTCTGTGGCTACCAACTGAATAGTTTAAAGAACAGCATACCGAACAGGTGGAGATAAACTCTTTCTGTATTGTTTTGTTTTTGTTTGGTTTGGTTTGGTTTGGTTTGTTTGTTTGTTTGTTTTTTAATAAATGCATTTTTCTTTTCCACAAAGCTTTACATGTTCCAATCATTAAAATCTTCAGAACTTCAGTTAATAGATGCCAAAGCCCAGTATCTTACCCAAGGATCTTCTTCAAACATTTATCTTGAAACTCATGCAAAGCTAGCAATGTTGTTTCATTATTATTATTATTTCCGAATCTGGTGGAATTATTTATTTTCTTGTTATTTACTCTATATTAGGGCCCTGAGTAGGCCTTAAAGGCCCTGACCAGCGCCACCTGGGGCCCTCATCTGCGCCCTCCTCTGTGGACCCACTACTTTCATAAGTGCTCATGCCCTTACTAGTGGTGACTCTTATGTAATCTGGGCAACTTTTGGTGCTTAGTTTTAGACCATCAAAAGGATTCTGAGGGAAGCATTACCTTCTACAACTGGTGGTGGTTATTGCTGTTTGAGGTGGTTCTTTAGCAAGGGGAGTTTGCTGACAGCCTGTTTAGAGGTCTTATTTGCAGAATGATTTTGACTCTAAGAACTTGTCTGCAGAAAACATTTGTTTTCTCTGTAGGTGTTTTTATTAAGGTCTGAAGAAGTGCTTTGTGTTTCATTCTTCTTGTATACTAATCTTTGAATCTACTCTTACGGAGACAAAAGGAAGGAAAATGTTCTCCTATTTTATTTAGTATTTCTTTCCCTTTTCTCTTAGTGGGAGTTCAGAACAGCATACAGAATTGGTAGAGGCACACTATTTTAAATTACAGACATTTTTTTCCATTAAATATAGACTTTCAGGTATTTTAGAAAACTAGTAAAAAAATAATTCACTTTGTTTACAAGAATATCTGATAGAAGTCTGAAAATATAAAACAGAAGAGATCAAAGAGGGAATATAAATGAATAAGGCAGACATTTTAATAACTCAGAGGATCGTTCTTATCTTATGGTAAGTTAAATTGTCCCTTAACAAATTTAAATACAAGCTAGCATAGTTATGGACTTGTTGACCCTTACTAAGGAGTCCAATGGGTTTTGCAGATGAAAATAACATAGGCAAGGGTTAGGAAAAGAGTCTCAATAATGGATCATCTAGATTGTCACAGGTTGTGACAATCAGAAGTGATGCAAACCCTTCCCCTAAATAAGTAAAAATTGAAAGAACCAATGCCTGCTGACTCAGTAAACTGGGAAAGAAAAATGCTAAAAGAGGAGGCTTGTAAAAACCTGCATCTGGAAGAGTATCTACATATATCTTTAAACTGTAGAGGCTGAGCTGGAGAGTGCTGACACGGGTTTTGCTGTACTGGAGAACATGAGGTGTTGAATGGCTTCTGGCCAAACAGAGAAAGCACAAATACAGTCTTTGGTTATGTATAAGATCATCATTTATGCTACTAATGATTCTTATTGAGCTTGCTATATTCTTTTATGCCCATCTCAAATGGTACTAGGGTGTTTTAGAAACAAGGGCAAAAAAGCTGAATGAGTCTTTCTAAAAAAAAAATATAAATGTAGAATAATAAAAAAGAATAACTAAAAACCAGGGAAATTCTTTGTGTGAGAGACTCTTGTTAAAACAGGGATTCATCTAAGCCCAGGTCTCTTAGTAGGTTTACTTTCAAAGCAGGAAGGCGAGTCCAAACCAAGGAGCAACTGTGACAAATATTATTCATTTCCCTTGGACGTGCCAGGCATCATCTCCATGTGTAGGTGAGTGGTATTTTAATTAGTAGGAAGTATGTGTCAGTTGTGTCTCTAAGAAAATGTTACAAGCAAATGCAGAGCTGTCTAAGCCTAGATGGAATATTTACTTACAGTTTATTTATACTATCTATCATTACAATGATATGTGTATATACAATGGAAACAATAATTTATCCCTCAAAGATAATTGTATAGAGAAAGTTTGAAGGATAAGAACAAGGTTAATTTGAGGAGAGAAAGAACAAGATAGATATCAAGTTTTGATCTGTGAATCCAAAAGGTTGTTTACAATAGGGCATACCATGATAGAGTTGGCTAGACTTGGGACAGCTTTTTGGCTTAATTTTTTTTTTCTTCTGGCCAAAATACTCAAAGATGGAAACAGAGTTGAACTGAAAATCGGTCTTGGAACAGGAAGCTTACAGTTTTTGCAAGAGCTCTGTAATCTTTCTTCATAACAGACAAGGAGCTGAGTTGTTTGATCATTTGATTGTGAGGAGATTGTTAGTGTGGTTGATTTATATTTACTTTTTCAGGTATGACTGTCCTTGTTGTGGAAATCTGAGTGAAGCTACCCACCAACTGTGAAATGTGGAGATAAAGTCTTGAGAAATAACAAATGCTTCATAGAAATAATCTGCCCAACATGATTTTATTCTTCTGACACTTTATATTATCATAACACATGCTTAGCTATTGATCTGGATAAATAATATTGTAAGTTCAAATGTTTTCCAGTAATTTTTCCTGATGAAAATATCTAAAGCTAGGGATGCTAGAGGTGAAGCCTAGATGGTATCTCAAGCTTATGTAGCAGTAGCTGTCCACTACCAAAACCCTCATTGTGGCATTACAAGTGTAACTGAAAAATCTGCTATTATGTGATGTGAATGAGGGGATGTATTTTGTTTCCAAAGTCATTACACTGTAATCCAGAGACACAAATGGTCTCCTGAGCAATTGCTGTACACACAGATAGAGCTGTCTGTTGATGTAGTAAAGGTTGACCCCCCTTTTCCAGATTCTGAAAAGCGCTAAAACACAACTAAATCTGCATGGAACGTGTTCTTCAAGTTCTTGTTGAAGTATATGTTCCCCCCAACCCCTTCCCATACTTAAAGGGAGCTTAAAAGAAAGATGAACACAAACATTTTAGCAGGGCTTGTTGTGCCAGAACAAGGGGTAATGGTTTTAAAGTAAAAGAAGGTAGATTTAGACTAGATAGAAGGGAGAGGTTTTTTTACAAAAAGGGTAGTGAAACACTGGAACAACTTGCCCAGAGAGATGTTAGATGCCCCATCCCTGGAAACGTTCGAAGTCAGGTTGGACAGGACTCTGAGCAAACTGACCTAGCTGAAGATGTTTCTGCTCATTGCAGGGTGTTGTACTAGATGACCTTTAAAGGTCCCTTCCCACCCAAACTATTCTATGACTTGAGACATTCATGAAACAATAATTTCTCGAAGCTGTGTTGTATACTGTCAATATTTGAGGATTCCTCCCCATTAGAAGATGACATGCCATTATGAAGACTGTCCCATATTTAAATGAACGATTCTTAAACATTTGTGACTCAGAGGCTGGAAAGACATGTTTGAATCTCTTAGCATCTACACTGGAATAAGAAACAACATTTCGATGGGAACCTACTCATCTCTAATAGATTTCAAAGGTAGTTTCGCTAATATAATCAAAAACAGAATAGTGATGAATATAAAAAGAACAGTCTTGGACCCAAAGTTTACTGCCAATATACTGCATTGTCAGCAAAGCCCAGAATCAGGACACAAATCATGAGATAGATTCTTGAGTTAGATAAGAAAGGGGGGAGGGTATAACCACCCATCATATTGGCCTGTCTTTACTATTGATGGATAAATCAATGAAAATAGTTGGTAATTTGTGTTTTCTTGGTGGGTGAAAGGGAGGGCAGAAGTAAATATGTTTAAGAGGAGATATAATCTGGTAGTCATATATAATCTGGAGGGGAATAATGGAGAGTTTAACAGAGTTAGAGGAAAATGTGACAGAAAAAAAAAGAAAACCATTAGAAATGGACTTCCACTTGCTGACTATTATGGCAAAACTAAGAGCAGCACTGAAATGTGTAATTCACAGTATATGTCAATAAACGCTAAGGCTCTGGTGAGGACAGATATACAATGCTAGCTTTTTACATTTGCAGGTGGAAACCAACTTCCCTGTACACGGCTGCTTCACATTCTACATTTTAGCATTCCAGAATACCAAATGCCTTATACAGGCCATAAGCTAGCAGAAGACTCTCCTCTCTGAAGCACATTACAATGGAAACATGTGGAAATGGATCTGTCTACACCACCTGTTAGGTGCTTAAAGAACAATTTCATTACCAATTTGAATTTGGTGACACTCTAGCAAATGGGATTTACAAATGTTACTGCTTAATTATAACTTGGACAAATTCTTTAGAGGAAGACCACTTCCCAGCATGTGCCAGGTGCTTCTGGTGTCCATTAGAAAAGCCTCCACTTCAAATTTTGAGCTTTACTTTCGTGTTTCAGCAGCCGTTTCACATTTTCTAGGAATAAAAAAGGATGCAGTGGGACAGCATACTCTGATGGTGTTCAAGTCAAGAGGATGTAACAGGTATAAATAAAATATAATCTAATATTTTGGGTAAGTTATATTCAAAGACAGGTTTGTTCAAGGCTCACCAGTAGCTGGCTTTTTTCTCATTTCTTCTTTCTCCTCTTTTATATGTTCTTTCAGAGTCATAGAATATGTGCAACAGACTTACTATTGTAGAGATTTTTTTTTTTCCCCTTATTTATTTTTCATTTAGCTTTTTGGGAAAAGTTTGGTTGCTTAAACTGTTCTGCTTTCTTCCATAGAGTTACTCTAGCTGTGCACACTGCTTTTTTTTTCCTGAAATAATTTATGCCATCAGGGTCTAGACAAGATCTATACTTAATTGTGGCAAAAAATAATCCTATGAAAAATGACACAGAACTGCATAAATCTTGATTTCTGGTTCATTTTTGTGGAGGAAGGGAGTACAGTACAGCAAAACTTGATGTCATATGGTTTTTTTCAGCCAATAATGCACTTCTCTTTATGTGCATATTTCTTATGAGCAATTAAAGGTTCCATGGGACAGCTGGTGAAATGAAAGAGGAGTTAAAGGCACACCTTATATCTACATTTTCCTCTGTCAGCAAAACAATGAACTCTGAAACTCATTAGGTTTTCATGCACATTATTTTCATTATATAGGAGGCTATCTTTTTTTAAACCACTCCATTTTCTAAAACTTCACTTTCCCATGCTCAAGGAAAGTAATTTATACATAAGACCTTAGCATTTAAAGAACACTTTTCATCTTTGATGCTGGTAAAGCATGTTAAAAAAGTATAGTGAGCATCTTTATGTCCATCATATAGGCAGAAGATCTGCAGGGTGGAAAAAAAAAAAAGGTTAAATAACTTCCCAGAAAGCACAAAGGAAAACGGAAGTAAGAATGGAAGACAAGCACCAAGTCCAAGGACAGTTTCTGTCCCTTGGTGCTGTAGTTCTGAAAGGCAGGAATAAGAAGTGCTATACAACTTCTCTTCCTGTGTAACACATCTTTACATAACATGGATAAATTTAGCTCTCATTGGCTTCTGGCTTGGTTGATAATGGTTTCAACTTTTTTAACCATGTGTGACAAGAGCTAACTGTTACTTCGCTAGAAATTACCACCTTAAGGAGCTTGTACTGATGTTTTAAACAAAAGAAGAAATTGGAAGATCCCAGTTTTGAGTCTTAGCTTTGACAGCAGGTAAAATCTCTTCCTAAATTTAATTGCCATGGAAGAGAATAAAAACAATGTAAAAAACTATTTTACCTACTACTTAATTTAAATTAATTTTTGCAGCCACGTAGGGACAGCAGCAAAATGAGTAACAGTATTCAGAGTTCTTCATTCACTGGAAATCTACCTACTTTCTGTAACAGAAAGAATAATCGCAGATGCTATGTGTCCTGAGTTTAAAAGAGGTTTTAGGTAGTATATCATGCGATGTCCTCACAACAAAGTAGGTAAGTGGGGTCTAGAGGAAAAAAAAAAAAAAAAGTGAAAACAAACTCTTGGGAAGTAACAGTCTGATGGTTCATAGTTCACCTCATGAAGATTTCTGCAGTTGCCTCTCCAGCTGCAGGTAGGGACTGCCAGAGTGGTGGAAGACAGGTTTGGAGCTCAAAATTATTTTGATAAATTGGAGACATCACCTGAGGGAGGTGGTTGAAGGGAGTCTGGAACAGAAAATGGAAAAGTCCAGATAAGTTGGTTTGCAGGGTAAAACTATTTAGTTTAAGAAGAAGAGTCTGATAAGAAACATGAGATTAATCTTTAGGTATGTTAATGGCACAGAGAAAAAGAGTGATCTGTTTCCTATCTTCATGACAGATATGACAAAAACTAGCGAACTTAATTTTGAGTAAGGAGCCTTGAAGTTAAATGTTAGCTAATCTCACTGTCAGGAAGGAAAGTGAATCGCTGCAGCAGTCGCCTTAAGGACACTGCATTGCTGAATGCTCTCAGGACCAGCTAGTCATCTACCGTGACCATCTCTAAGGGCCAAGGAGTAGGCTGGGTGACTCCTGGGAATCTGCTCTGCCTGTGGCTGACAGTTTTGGCATGAGGCACTCGGAACATGAAGCTTTTAAGGCCCTAATAGTGCACTTCTCCACATAGCATAAGACCTAGGGTTTCAAGATTCCATAATTTCATTAACACGTAATATGTTTATGTCTGTCATGTCCTTAACAAAAACCATAAACATTCCAACTAATTTCCTTGATACTTCACTGGGTCTGCAGAAAATTTGTAACACCAGTTCAGTGGTATGAGCTGTGTGTTTCATCCTGAGTATGGAAGTCTGCTATGACTCAGAGGAAAAGTCATGGGAGCATTATCTGAGGTATGCTTATGGTCTTGCCTTTATGAATGAGGTAAGTAGTTGAAAAGGGTCTTTCTGGACCTGTTTATAATTAGATCTATTCTAGGACTTTAGCATGTCTTTAGCTTAATTAAAGTTTAACATGTTTAAGTTAGAATCAAGAACAGGAAAACTAATGCATTGCTGATGGAAAGCCTACTGAGGCAATTATGTTTTTTCCCTTTGTCTCAATAGTGACACATGTCTATGTGGCCGTATCCCACCAAAGCGAGCATGCTGGTAATCTTCACGTGTATGTGAGCTGAATTTGGTACACTAGGTTATTCCTTGCTTGCTTTGGATTTCAGTGTAATCAGGCTGATTTATGTCAGCTGAAACCTGATGCTTTATTTTTAACATTTAAACAGAAGGAAATAATTCAGGTTCAAGGATTAATCTGTTAGGACATTGGGATTTGGTAAAAAGCTTGTGTGCAGACATGTCAGGACTCCTGGACTACCACAAACAGCAGAAGGTGAGGGGGGGGAGACATGCAAAGAATGTTTTTGAGAAGTAGATTAACTTTTTGCATACATTTTTTGTAAGGAATTTTAACATGCAGTTATTATTGAAAAAATAAATAGGTAGGAAAGTTCCTTCAGTTCAGAGGGAAAGATTTACTGATTATCACAGATAACCAGTTTGTTTCTGTAGTTAGTAGAACTGTCATGACTCTTTTCCTTGCATGAGTTGGTTGATATACTTTAATTTCTTCAATGAAACACAGAGGGATTACCTAAAGGAGGATGGAAAGGAAGTTGGTTTCGAGTAAAATTTCTGAAATGAGTATATTGAGGGGGGCTGTTGCCATGATACAACCTATAGCACATATATCTGACAAGATAATGTTTGTTCCATACTTCTGTTTCAAAATAGAGTAAAAAATATAGTAAAATATATCAGCATGGAGTAAATAATGAGCAAAGTTGGTCTATTCTATGTAGTATTTTGACATCTCTACACTGTAAATGCACACTGGTTTGTCTCCCACATGACAGTCTCTTCCTCCTTCCAACTTTCTTCTCTGTGTTTAAACTGAGCCAGAATCAGGCTAAGTCCAGCAAGACCCAGATGCAGGGACACTAAGACCCGCTTGTTGGAAGCCTTGATTTTTCTATGGCTATCCTATTTTTGGTGACGTAAGGAGTCACAAAAATCTACAGCAGAAACTTTTGTTACGTGTGTGTGAGTGTGGGCGGTAGCTATATGTGTATGTATACCCCATGCTGGCCACCGCACTCAGGCTGTCCATTAGCTTCAGATGGAAAGCAAGAATCTGAGAATTCAGATTGTGAGGATGCAAAGAAGCAGTTCTCCTCTGTATGTCTAGTATGGTCTGTGTTTCTTTCTAGTGGTAAGAAGGGCTGGCCAATTTTTGGTCCTGTGACACCAATGCCCCTTGCAACAAAAACTGGAGCTGGCAATAGGAACTTCAGGGTTGAAAAGCAACAGGTTTCTGAAAAACCTTTTTGGAGACTACAAATCTTACATAGCATGTAATGAAGTGCTTTTCTTAGTACAGTGAGGCAATGTGCAAGGTATTTCCTGGAGTGTTTAATCACATGTAGATTAGATCATTACAGCTGTACAAAGGTATTTAATTTTTGCCCTTAAAACAAAACTTAGTATTGCTCTTAGGCAATGAACTCTAAGGAAGGAAAAACAACCATGTTTTGTGGAATAATTCCATGAAAATACATATCAGTATGAAGACATTGTCAGCGATCATCTCAAAAGTCCTTTTATTTCAGAGTGAACTTTGTGCGTGTCTACAGGGAGTACAAAATAGAGAGTTAGGAAAAGCAATTTATTAGAGCCAAACCACACCAAGCATAGACACTTTGTCACCCATCCCACAACAGAGAGATTTGCCCCTCTGCTTATGCTGAGTTCACTCTAAAGAAACTGTCTCTGCTCCCTGTTCTCATTTCTTCTGCTAAAAGAGATGCTTGCAGAAATGCAGATATAGCTGCCAATTGGCTTGATAATTGATCTGGCTTCTTCTGCAACCCAGTGCTGGACAGCCATGTGACAACACAGCCATTAACTGTAAGAGTCGGTCACTACTTTCTCAGATTTGCTGGGTACATAGAGAGACTCAAGGGCAGTGGATCCTCAGGCACGCTGGAAATGAGACGAGTGGGAATCTGCATGGTGTAGTGCAATGTTGCAGGACAAGAACAGCAAACTAGCTTGGGTTTAAAAGTTTGTGCTGAAGATACCTCCGTAATCTCCCAACACAGTGACAAGAGGATGGCTTTGCCTCCCTGAACATGAAGCAATTGATCACTGTTTCTTATTATCCCAGCTATCTTCCATTAGATCTGTGTCTGAGTAGGCAAAAAATGAGGGAGAAGAAGAAATTAAGAATATTTGAACAGTTCCGAGAAGGAAGACCAGGAGTCAATGGGATTTCTTGGAGTTGAGAAACAAAAGGACTGAGAAGCCAGTAGCAAAATTTCTGCCCACCTGTCTCTGTGGGAAGGAGACAAAGCTATGGGAATACAGCAGTTCATGTTCCTGGTATGGAGATGGGATGGGATTGTGTGTGCCTATGACGCTCTCGCTTGCTCTAGATCTGCAGCCTTCACAGCTGCCTATTTGAACCCGGGATGTACCATGGTAGCTGACGGGTAGAGTAGGCAGACAGCTTTGTAGAAAGAAGCGCTCTGTCATATCACTTCCTTCTCTCTCTCATGCCTCTTTGACATTGGATAGCAGCTGTACATAATTCCTCCTCTGGTCCTGGACAGCCTAAGGAGCTCTTCTTGCGGAAGCTACTATTTTCTAAACCTAAACAGTTCTTTGCCACTATTAATGACATTGTAAAGACATCAAGAGCAATGGCCCAGGAATAGTTTCAGTCATCCAATCCAGCTGTGCTTTTTGCCACAGGCTGATCAGGTACAGGGCACTCTGACATTGTGTGGCTGTAGACTAAACTCTTCCTATTTTATACAAACTTGAGTGAAGAATCTGTCACACCATACTCTTGCACAGTTTATATTTCATTTTTGGTTTATGCATTTACACTTCTGTATATTTTTCATTTCAATAATAAAATTAGTTAGGCACTTTATTGTTGCAAAAACAAATCATCATTTTATCTTTAGATCATAGTATTTTCATAGTAGGACTTCTATATAGTACAGTTGCTAATTCTGTATGTCAACTCATACTTAATTTTCATCCTTGTTTAGCAGAAAAAACTTCAAAAAAGGAGTAGTAGGAAAATATTACCCAAAACAGTAGGAGAGCTTTCCTTGACACTGAAAAAAACAACCCAAAAAACCTTGAAATATTCATGATGTGTTTCGTAGTCTGCCCATGAAATATGCATGAGAAATTATACAAGGTACAAGAAAAAACACATAACTCCAGAAATTGGATTCTTTAATTTAAAAGACAAGTCTTTATCTAGCAAGTCAAGCAAGAATCTAGTAAGAGCTAGACATGTCTCTTGTGATTGTCATTTTGGG
Source organism: Pedionomus torquatus (assembly GCA_013398155.1). Lineage (NCBI taxonomy): Eukaryota > Metazoa > Chordata > Aves > Charadriiformes > Pedionomidae > Pedionomus > Pedionomus torquatus. The sequence goes on along the minus strand of VZRU01001185.1, from coordinate 202,050 downwards.
CAAGGCTGACTACTGGCTGCTTCTCTTTTTCTGATTCTGACTGAAGCCATGCCTTCCAGCCACAGCTGTTTTCTAGTGCTTCAGCTGGTATTATGCAATATATAACATGCACTTTAAATTCCAGGTGGAGACATTGCTTAGCAAGCACTTACCTAGTTGTGAAAGAGCATCATCAGCTTCACTTCCTTCAGCCAAATGTAATTGCTTTGCTGATGGTTAAACCATGCTGTTGAATATCCAGTTGTCCAATAAAAGTCATTATCAGTCAGAATAGCATCTGATAGGTAACTTCCCCCAGAATAATGAGCAAAATATCTGTGCCTTTGCTGTGCTTTCAAAACAAACCTGGTGGAAAAGATTATCTTGCACATTTAGGACAGGTTATTCACAGAATTGCAGGAGCAGCAGCAGACAGGTAACACAAGTGATCCCTTGCTCTGCTCAAATGCACGTCTCTGCTTTTATGCCAAAATACCATCTTAATTGTTACTAACTGTTAACTGATTAATATGATGGGGTCAGATCCATTGATGAGAGAGCTGTTTCCATTGAGAAGGTCTTGTCATTGTAGATGATAAAGCATTCCAATCTCTAGGAGAATACCGATGAGTCTGCAAAAAACATTTGATTCCCAAATTACACCTAGGCAACTAGTGATATTTATAATCATGTTCTTTATACAATTGCCCTTTTTTTTTTTTTTTTTTAAATTAAGAAAAGCCAGATTTTCTCACTTGTCTACTACCATGGATAATAATGATGCTGTCATTAAAGATGCCCAATGATGACATCTCCTTATCTTTCCTAACTTCTACTGCTCTGGCTGATAGATGAGTCTGTGTTTTGTCAAGTGTTGCCAAGCAGAATAACTTGGTTGACTATCTGCAGCTGGTCCTGAACTTTGAGCAGCAGCTTTGGGAGAACTTGTCCCAAGGAACCTTCCTCCAGCCATGTTTATGCCTTGTTCCATTGTTGTGGCTGCAGACGGGTTGGTCACTGCTTTGTGACCAGGCTCTCACTTGGCTTCAGCAGGCTGGCATTCAGCAGCTGGGTCCTGGCAAAGTACCAAACTTCCCTCCAGATGTCCTTGTGTTGGTAACCACAAATGTGGCACACAGCACCAGTTTCTTTTGGGCGGCTGGTCTGAAAAGTGCTACTGCCAGTGTGAGAGGAGGAGATGGATTATGGCATGGTAAGAGAAGAACCAGGGGAACTGATAAATATGTGTTTTGTTTGTTTGTTGCTGTGGTTTGCAGTATGAAGCAGGTGAAATTCTGTAGTGCTAATGGGCTGGTAGGGGGAAAAGGAACACAGAGTATGGTCATGTAATTCTTACTAAAAGAAAATCCTCACAAATATGGAACCAATTATTTGCACTGTAGATGTGAGCCAGCTGGCTGTGTGGCCATGGCTGCAGTAGAACATTAAATATGCAGCAGTTACTGAGCTGCAGCTCACTGTGAATGATATACCTCCCCATTATCCCTTCTTGTGCAGACAAGCCCATAAAGCTAAAGAAAAGGGAAAGAAAAGCTGAGCTGAGTATACAGTCTACTTAAATGCTTTCAAAAGAGTGCATGCCAGTCTGTTTTGGGCTTCAAAGATTTTCAGTTTAAAAGTTAGATATTTTTTTCCTTATGTTTCCGTCAAGAAAAATATTAGGTTGAGGCATCTGCAGGCAATTACAGGCTCCTTTCTAGATGTCTTGAGATACATACGTACAACAGAATATGAAAGTTTACCATGTTTAGGTGCAAATTGCAGTATTCTGTATGCGATAAAAGTATTTTCTTTATGATTAAGAAAATTGAGTACTAAAGAATATGTATCTCTTCTGTTATACTTAATTGATTTCTTGGCGGAATAAGACATTTCTTAGATTGTAAGATAAATTTCATACATAATTTTTTTAATCTGTTTATGGGATGAAGTATTGTTAAAAAATATTTTACAGTGCAATGGCATGATTTTATACAGTGCTATTATAGTTACACTCATTCTGAATCTAGGATTGTAGTTGTGGGAGAAAATAATAAGATAAAGGGAGGAAAAGGTGATATGAGTTTTTGAAAAAAATTTCTGTGGTTTATGGTTTTGTTTTCTCTCTTTGTAATAAGTTCAACCATGACCATGATGCATTATAACAGTATGTGATCAATTTTCTAAAATTTTAGTTAATGTTGAGATCACATCAGTCTTAATGTCACACATCTGTCTGAAATGCCTTCATTTGCTCTCTATAAAGGTACGCTGTTAATAAAGGTATTTGCTCTTGATAAATGGTTAAATTTAAGAAGGGGAGGAATTCTCTCTTGTATTTTTTTCCCCCTTGCCAACATTTTATACATAACCAATTTCAGTGGTTCCCTGTTTGTGTTTTGTTGTGTTTTGGTTTGGTTGATTGATTTTTATTTTTTTTTTATTTTAAATTACAACTGCTAGTATGTTTCTGACTGTAATAGGAAATATACATACCTATGCTAATATCATTATTAGTTTAAAAAACCTTACAGAACTCAAAAGCATTTGTGATAATTGAAACTACTGACAAAGTTTCAGTTTGAAATACGTAAATATTTGTGGAGATATTTCAAATCAGCTGTTAGTTATCTGGCTCTTACACTGAAATTTAAATAAATTGCCTAAAGGCAACAATATTAATACCCTGTTTAACCCATGCTGCTCCGTGCAGATTCAGGCCAATGCCTTTCCTATGGCTGGGAAGAACAGCTGAAGGTAAGAGCAGGCAGGAAAGTAGCTGACTGAGAAGGGCTTGCAGCAGACAGATGGGGAACTAGAGCAGCTAGCAAAGTATGGACAAAGGGTGGTAGCAGAATATTTCAGAGGTGGTGGGATTGGGGATATAGTTAAATGTGCTCTCACCAAGCTCACTCCCTGCTCTTACTGCTTTAGGGAAGTCAGAAGCCAACCAAGGAGCTCGTGTCAGGATCCACCACTGAGTGCACTTAAGTAATTGCAGGTGCTCAGCTGCAGTGAATAACTGCTGATTTTGTGATAAACTTCTTATCCTTCCTCGAAGTAAGTAAAGGCTGAGGTGTTGATAGGGTTGCTGGTAGCATTAGTGATGGTCTGGGTGCTGTGTAAGTGTGGAATCGAGACTTAGTGGCTTTTTTTGTGGCACAGGACGAGTCAAGTCTCCAGTTGAAATTGCAAATTTACTTGACAAATAAACAGTATTTTTATTCTTAAAATGTAATGTAAATATGTATAGTAAGTGCTGCCCTTAAAATATCAAAACCAATGTACTTGCTATTTCTTGCTATTAATGCTGTGTAATATCTGAGTTATGGCAGGACAAGTGCTGGCAACAGAATTTTGTTTCTGCTTGCATAATTGTAGGAGTCATAAATTGGTGGGAGAACATATGTGTATATATATATATTTTTTTTATCTCAAGGGAAACTTCTTTCCTAATGTCCCATCTAAAAAATCTATGGCAAGGATCCTAATGGTTTCGGAGAAACTAGATGGGGCCCTTATGACTCTCTTTAAAATTCTTTTAAGATGTTTTTAATGTGTATCTGTTTTGGTAATGCCCTTCTGGTAGCTTTTGTCTTGACTGGAAATAAGCTTTTTAACTCTGCACAAAATTGAGATTATCATAGACAAAAGCAAATTGGATGGTTCTGTCTTTCTTCTGTCAGTAAGTCTGTCCTTTCTCTGGGTGTATGACTTCTTAAAAAAAAAAATCTATGCTTCTTTCCTTCTTAGCTCCCCATATTTTATTTTATTTTTATTTTTTTAATTGAACGCCTATTGACTCACAAATTTTCACTACTTGTGTCCTGTTGAAAACTCACCCCTTTCCTAAACTATGTAGTATGAAAAGCAACTGAATCTGTGAATTTTATTTCAGGTTAATAGACTGAAATGTATAATCTGTAGATTGGAATAGTATTTCTGTTCTGGAGTTTAACATTGAGACAATACTTTGGTCAGCTGCTTATGGTCTGGGCTATGGTGGAGCATGGGTATATACTCTATATACCTAAACATATAAAAGCTTAATGGAGCCCCTAATTACTCTCCCATTTCTTGCCACCCACTAATAAGTAGTAGTTTTAGAAGACTGCAGCTATGACTGTAGGAAAGAAAATGAAGGTCAGGAAAGAAACGACGATGCAGGTAAGTAAGACTGGGAAATATAGAGTTGAGCTCTGGAGAAGGAAAAGAGACTAATTCTAGACAGTTTAATGTAAGTCTTGAGGTCTGGTGAAAAATGATGGGTCTTGTTCCCTTATCTTTCCTTGCATGAAGTAGTCAAAACGAGCTGAAAGCCTGCTGTTTCTCCTAGTGTGGGATTGCAAAGCTGTATATACAGTCTTCTGGGCTTTGAGTGTGAATATTTTTTCTTAACCTGAGAAAGGTAAATCCATTAACTGCATAAAAGACAGGGAAAGCTGAAATGAAAAAAACCCTGACTTGTAAATTGGGGCAAAAGGTAGCTGAATGCTCTTTGGAACATGTCTACCTGGTGTTATGTTTAAGGCATTAGCTTGCTGTAAGAGGCTGAATTGATCCTTTTCCATATGACAGGTGAAATCAGTCAGAAGAGGGTACTTGCTCTGCTGTGACCCTGGGTCAAGTGCCAGATGAGTATGTTGCACGGATTGTGTCTGACCATGGGAGCCTTCACTAAGCACAAGACAACCTCTGTTTTTTTTTTTTTACTCTGAATGAGACTCAGAAGCAAATAGCAGGTACTTCATCCAATGGTGCCTATGCTGTGGGCTAAGGAGAGATGTCTGGCTGTTGAATTTCAGGAAGCAGTTTTACCAAAGGGCTTGAAAGAGCCTAAATGGGCCTGGTGTTACCATAACTAGGAGGCTAAAGGTCAAGACCTGCTTTTGATTATATTACAACAAAGTCAGTCCAAAAGAACTCCAGTGTAGCTACTAATTACGTTCTTGCTTTCTTGTACTTTCTGTAAAATGCTTAGGTCTTTCTCTCCCTCTTTTGTTGTTTTGTGTTTGAGTTTTTATTGTCTTTGCTTGACTTGTATGTGGAATACACTAGGCCAGAAAAATTATTTATAGAATTAGGTACTGGATTTGCATCATTGTAATTATTTCCAATTTACTTTCTTGCTTTTTTTAGTACTGAAGTGCCCAGACATGAATTTATTGTTCTGAGCACAAAATAATTACATGAACTTCAAACATATTTGCACAGTTCAAGTCGAATTAATGTTACATTTGCATGACTATTACAGATTTCTTTTTTTCGTGTCATATTTAAATGGTTATAGAGCTGCCAGTGTAGGATTCTTTACTGTATGCCTTCATGAAAGTGACCTTCATTGGAGACTTGTAAGCTTCACTTCCAATTTTTTTTTAATGCAATGAAAATATGAATTGGAATGTCTTCTCCTGTATTCCATGACACAGTAGATATAGGACCAGCTTAGAGGAAAAATGAAACATGTTAACGGAGGAATAAGAACTTGGTTAGAAACTATAAAATAAGACAAAGATGTCCTAAGGAAAAATTCTATATTTAGGAAACTCAGTAAAGGCCCTGCTGTTTAGAGGATTTGAGGAAGGGCTATTGAACCAGTTAGCCCAATGGGACTTCATGCAAGTACAACTGTGCCCCCAAGTGGCTATTGACATAGCTTTAGAGCTCACATAGCCTCTATCAGAAGTGCCCAGACCCCAAAACTCTTGCTGGTTTCAGTGCAGGTGGAACCATGTATGAAAATTTCTGCTTTGAAGACCCCTTCAGGCATAGACTATGCTCTGTTCTCTGAGTGCAGCTAGGAGAGAGTAGACTGTTATACAGAAAGAAATAAGGGTTTTCTTTTTTAATGGCTGTGCATGTGTTCCACTTTGTACACAGAGATGCTGGTGTTCTTGTTATTTAACCAAATCACTTTTTTCCTCTAACTCACAGCCTATACTTTCAATGGCTTCTGCTTCACCTCTTGATAATAGCCCAACTGCCTCTTGTTTTTATGTATCTTTGATGCATTACTTAGTTATGCCTCCTGAGAGTTTGCTTGCTGAGGCTTTATAATACCGCTGGAAACAGTTCTAGGGAATATATCACTTTACAGAGCAACACCTATTTAGCTTCCATTCTGTATCACTGGAAGTGCCCTTTGAACAACTTAAGCTTAAAAATAAATTTAGAAGCAGTGTGTGACATTAAGTTAAAGAGTGAAACAAGATCTTATCCTGGAATTTAAAAATATGTATAAAGAGAAATATAGCAGGTGCTGTGACAGCCTCTGTTAACAACAAACTGAGGATGAGATGACCGCCCCTTGCATCCTTGATGAGGTGCGTGACTCTAGTATCAAGGTCCAAAGTCTGCTCCCCTTACCTTGACATCTATGGCTGGATGAAAATAGCAGCTGAGGTTTTTGACTGAAAAACCCTCCAAACTGCAGCGCTGTAGGAATGATGTTAAAAAAATCTCAAATATATGGTGAACCATCCTACACTGCTCTCTTTCAAAGGCCTTTTATTTAAGTACAGAGCAAAGCTATGAATATTTGGGGAAAAAAAAATAAAAAACCAAAACAAACTGCCTGGAGAACAATTCCTATGCCTACTACAAAGAAGAGAAAGGAGAAACCCCCTTCCCTTCACACTTGTGAGCCTAAAGAGAGCTTAAATAAAGTAAATCAAAAAGGGAAATAAGAATAAGTAGTAAGAGAAATGCAATATTTATCTATGCTTAATAGAACAAGTGTCTCCATTTTGGGCTTGCAAACTTTCCCCCTTAATGGTCTTATGTTCATATAAAACTATTGAATTCCCAAATATAAATAGATAACTATTGGCAGCATTTGTGTATGCTTTTTTTATCCTGAGCCTAACAAGTGAGTGGCAGTGAATATACGAGCATTTTTTAGTGAACCAAGAGGGACTCATTCACCGGGGTTTCAAACTCTCGGCAGCTTTGTTGCCATTCCTCCAAAGAGAGCCTTCTGAAGTACAAAAGGACCTATGGATTCCGTTTAGAACAAAATTTATTTCCTTTCACAATTAATTGACAAAAGGTATTATTCGCACTCCTCTTGAAGTAACTTATGAAGTTCATGCAGTTTCCTGGGAGAGCAGGATCTGGTCTGCAGTAGCATGCAGAGCCTGGTTTGAGTCCACTGTGCCACTTGGGCACAGTAGCAAAGTGTCCTCGTGATCTAGAGCAGAGTTATCAGCATGGTGGTACTTGGGGCAATGGATACAAGCAAGTCACCCCTTTCATTTGAAATGAGTAGTTCCATGTTCTTGTCTGAGCCATTTTGGATTCAAATGAGTGAGCACTGGAAAAAAGAGGAGGAAAGTGATAAAACATGGGGGATGTCTTGGCTATCTCAGGTGAAAGGGCGACAGAAGAAATCTGGCAGATATGGATGCCATCCTGGTGGAAAGTGCCTTCTCTATCAGGCTATTAGCTGCTATGGACAGGTGTGGTCATATTGACAAATTTGTATTTGCTCTATATCTTGGATCTTCTTTGAGAAACAGGTAACTTGCCACCTCCACCCTTCTTTCTCTAAAGATATCTCCTACTTATTCACTGAGAACATCTGGTTGTTTGAGAAAATGTTCCTGTTGTGACAGTGTGGAGTTTTGTGTTCTCTCTGTAATTTTTGTTTCTTGTTGTAGTATAGCTTAGTGTTAGTGTTTAGGGTTAGTGTTAGTTTAGGAACATGAAAGCAGATCCTACGACATTGAATCACACAAGGATTCTGGTTTTCTAAAAAAAAAGAAAAGTCAGCAAATCCTTCAACAGGGTAGTTCTTTTAAATCTATATGTGTTATTATTTTAAAAAACATTTTCTACCTGTATTATGGGTTAAGGATGATGAGGTCTATCTGTGGCACGCCTGATCTGTACTTTACTGCTTAGTGCCCAATAAACCGCTCATCAAATGAGAGGCACTGTGAAATGCATTTTCACTAGATAATTTTCTGGAAGTCATTTGGCAGGAGCTTTCATAATTTATCTTCAACTGGGAATGCCCTTCCTCTACCTCTCACATACTTTGTTTCCCCCTCTTTGCTTCCATGCCGTCAGAAGCTATAGTTGCATGCATATCCTGTGGAACACAATACAAATGTTACGTGGAGGAAACAGCATACTCCCAGTTTAGGAGTTAGCTAGGAGTAAAGGTATCTTTGTGCTTTGAGAGTATTCTAACAAAACTCTATCAATACAACCAATCTTTCAAAATTCTTTTTTAACTTGTAGATAGAAAAAGTAATCTTCATTACATATTCATTTATTGTTTACAACTATACATACTTAAGCAAAGTGACATGCAATATTTGCTATTCATTAGACTTTTGTATTATGTAAAGTTGCATTAAGACTGTGTCAGCATGAAAGGAATTATGAGATGACTGGGTCTCTAAGCCTTTCTATTCCTTCCTATGAATATGTGTTTTTTCCTGGATGACATCTTCAAATTCCTCAGTTATAATCTGCTGTCTCTCTTTGAATGCAATCTCATTGCAATTCAGAATGTTGTTATTGATTATTAATTGTTAACTAAATGGTTTATCAGCCTAATTGATGAACTGTTCTCCTCTGCTGCTACAGTTTTCTTTTTGTCTCTGTCTGGTTATTCATACACTGAATTCCGCACTTAAATCTGGGGCAGGAAAATGGCTAAGCATTGTAAGTCCTCAATTTTATCTATTTATTTGCTGAAGTACAAGATAATATTTCTGGTATCAGACTTATTTCGGAACTTCTGCTTAGCCTAAACTCCATAAATAACCACTGCCTTTGTTTTGACTAATGACCATTCCCTCTCAGTTGGTGTGCCTATATTCTCATGTGTCTATACTGTGCATATAATGATCTTTTCAGCTCTTATCCGTTGTATCTTGGCTTGTGGTATTGCCTTAGCATGTGCCACCCCATATGGTGCTGCTTGTGGTTTGAAATGTATCAAATATATGCTTTTTGTGATTTTGTTAGAACTAACAGGAAACCAAAGCACAGAAATTAATATTTCTGAAACACATTGTTTATTTCCCATGATTACTTTGAGGAATGCTTAAATCTGGGTCTTGCAGTAGCCTTGTAGCATCTTCTAACTGGAGTTAAGTTCAGAAATACTGTTCATTAGAAACAAATACTCTTGCCTCCCAATCACCTCGACTTCTGCCTGTCCTAAACATTTGTAGAGAAATTCTTAACTCCTACATCTCATGTACTCAGTACATGACCAAATAAATCCCCTCTCTGTGGTTTTCTGTAAACACTCAGAACCAGTGAACCTTCAGGAAGTGTTTCTTTTCTGAATAGTTAGAAACTTAACACCAAATACTGTTGAGTAGTGAAAGGCTTTGCAGTAGTATCGCCCTTTGCTGGGACACCCTCTTACATGTCCAAGCCTTGATTCATCTGGCCTTCATAACTCTATAGTAATATTCCAGATGAATGGTTTAGCTAATTGTAATGGTTGCTTATAATATTCTTTATTGTATCCTCTCTACAGGAATTGCTCATTGACTTGGTTTAACCCTAAAACTGTGGCAAAATCATCTTAAAGTGTAAGGCTAAAATGATGTATCTTTTGGTGACTTGACTATTCATGTACTGTAGGTACTGCAGACTGATATAACATTGGTGACATTTATGCGCAGATACCATGTTGGTTTGCTAGCAAAGGTTTGAAACACAAAATAGTTTTCCAGCTTTTGAACTGGAAAGCGTGTGTCTTTATCCTGATGATTTTTATTTATTTTAAAGAAAGGAGAATTATTATTTCTTTGTAGGGAAGTTTGTGCTGCATTTTGGAAGCTCTACAGGTAAGTGTGTCTGATTTCTCTGGCAGCAGTTATTGATGAGGCTTAATGACAGTGACATTGAACTCAAGTAGTTTATAGAGTACTTTATCTTTGAAAATACAGGGCCTCTTTGGGGTCTCCTACAGCACTGATGTTGTTCTGGTAGAAGTGAACAACCCAAGATTTAAGGCAACAGTGGAAAAATGGGTTAGAAATATGAAAAAATGAGGTGTACCAGTGGTAATCCTGCCTTCTCCTGGAAAATCTTGTCTACCCTTCAATTTTTCTTGCCTTTGCTGGGGGACTGATGATTTGAAATTCAGAAGAATAAAATAGAGAAAAGGGCCTTATTAATAATTTAGGGCCAAACTCCCCAGTCCTGCTTGGTAGTGGGAAATGTTGCCTTTATAGACACTGAAGTAGAGCTTTCTAATCTGATGGTTCCTCTGCTCCAAGGAATTAGTCTGAGTTTTGTTCCTTACTGTTACTGCAAAATCTGGAACTATTGTGTCTAGATTGGGACATCTAGAATGGCCTTCATTAGTTATAGCAGCCATAGCTGGTTGATCTAGTAGCAGGCTTTTCTCCATCTAAAGCATCAGGTAATGTCCCTCACTTGCAAAGCAGATGATAGCCTCCTGTGAGGCACATGAGTAGCGCTACACCATGGAGGAGGTTCTCCCTGATGCCCTCATTGAAATATGCAGATTGATTTCCTGCTGAGTTTAGTAGTCAGCCTTTCAGATGTTTTGCCAATCATGCGTGCTTGTCACTCTTGCCTTTGTGAAGTAAGTTGAATACATTTTGAAACTGAAAGTAAAATTGAGTAAACTCAAAATCTGAAGTGGGATCAAATGCACCTTCAGCAAATTTGCAGCTGAGGGGTGGGGTTGACATGTCTGAAAGACCAAATGCCATCCAGAGGAACCTGGACAAGCTCAACAGATGGGCCCATGTGAGCCTCATTAAGTTCAACTAGGCCAAGTGCAAGCTCTTTCACATGGGTTGCCACAACCCCTGGTATCAGTACAGGCTGAGGGATGAAAGGATTGAGAGCAGCCCTGCCAAGAAGGACTTGGGAAAACCCGTAGATGAATAGCTGGACATGAGCTGGCAATGTGTGTTCTCAGCCCAGAAGGATGACAGTATTCTGGGCTGAGTCAAAAGAAGCATGGCCAGCAGGACAATGGGGGTGATTTTGTCCCTCTACTCCACCCTGGTGAGACCCCACCTGGAATACTGTGTCCAGCTCCGGAGCCCTTAGCTCAGGAAAGGCATGGACCTGTTGAAGTGGGTCCAAAGGAGAGCCGCAAAAATGATGAGAAGGCTGGAGCACTTCTCCTATAAAGACCGGCTGTTCAGCCTGGAGAAGAGAAGAAACCTTATTGCATCATTTAAATACTTAAAAGGGAGCTTATAGTAAAGATGGGGACAGAATTTTTAACAAGGCGTACAGTGACAGGACAAGAGGTCACACTTTTAAACTAAAAGACTAGACTCAGACTAGATATAAGGAAGACATTATTTACAATAAACCTGGTGAAACACTGGAACAGATTATCCAGAGAGGTCATAGATGCCCTATCCCTGGAAACATTCAAGGTAAGGTTGGACAGAGCTATGACCAGCCTGATCTAGTTAAAGATGTACCTACTCATTGTTGAGAGGTTGGCCTAGATGACCTTTAAAAGCCACTTCCAACCCTGACCATTCTATGATCTAAAGAAACAATACAAGAAGGTCATCAACTCTGTTTCTGATGACAATTTCTACCTTCAGGCAAAATATTGTGTGTCTTCCTTATGAATAGCAACAAATATGGATTATAGAACTAGCAATTCCAGCACAGCTGTTAGGTCTGTCTTTCCAAAGTGATATAATCTATTTATCATTTATAATTATGATTTATGATTAATAATATAATTAATAATATGATTAATATTATAATTATAATTATAATTTATGATTATAAATTATCATTTATAATCACTATTTATCAAAAAAATATTAATTTAATTCAAGTGTAGTAATAGTAAAAGGCATTGGTCCAAGGTTGATGGTGGTATTCTGTGAGCAACATTTACTCTGAGGTCACTTCTCTTACAGGAGTTAATTAGGTTTATTACATATTTAGTTATTGTTTTCACTAGCTCCTGTTGCTCTACTTTCTCTATGGTACATACACTCAGAAGAGGAGGTATCTCAAGCCTCTCTTGAGCAACCTTGGAGAAAAGTTTTAAAAACATGGATAGAATTTTTTCCACTTTTGAAAGGTGATCTTCAACTGCCTTTACAAAAAGGGAGGTTTAAGCTTATGGGCGAGGCTGAACTAACAGAAATGTGAAATGTTGTGTTTTGTATTGGCCTAGATTCTGTGCTGTAGTGAGTGACTCACTAAGGAGAAGTTTCTTTTGGAATCAGGCTGGTGAATCTGCAGAATATGTGTAGGTCATGAATGCTACTGCTGGCTCATGACCTGTTTTTTTGACAGGGTGTCTACGTTCTTCACCACTCATCTAGTGTAATAGCTGCCAAGTATACAGTGTTCCTCTGTTGGACAACCACACTGGAATTATATGAAACCTGTGATATTATTTTTTTTCTGGTAAATATGATATTTTTTGAGGTGTGCAATATGAGAGGAGGGTTGGTCTTCCTCTTTCTAAAATGTATTTAAAAAAGAAAACCACTAACAAAACTTCTCACTACCTCTTCTGGATTTTGAATACTTTTTGGTGGCTATGTTTTCTAATTCTCTCTGGAAATTCATATCTTAAGAAAGTGTAGTTTAATGTTTGTTTCAGTTCATGTTTTGGTCTTGCTCAGTTCAATATAGTTTTAAAATTTTCACTGAACATAGCATCACATTTTCATTTGTACTGCTGGATTCATGATATCATAGCATTTGTGATTAGTGATTCTTTAACTGTAGAGCTCTTTGCATTAAAACTAATGCATTGTTCAAGATGTTTCAACTTTTAGTCGTGAGCCTGACATGTTGCTCACTGCTAAAACTTGAATCATGAGAAGTTATGAGGGGAAAAGGTGGTCTTTGACAAGTTCAGTTAAAGAATCAGAACAAGTGCAGCACATGAAATTGTTCTGAACTTTTTCTATGGCATCTGTTTCAAAGTGGTGGCATTATTTTATCAAGGTAGAGCTGAAGACTAGTAAATGGTAGCTCTCTACACTCCTGTTCATCTTAATGTATATAATAAAAATATCTAGCACAAATTAAACCCAAATAAAGCATTGCTGATATTTTTTTCAAACCTACATGAATATAAAGGAGGTTACAATTGCTACAAAAGTTTCTTACCTAGGTCTACTATGACTGGCCTTAATGATTGTTTGCTGTCCTTTCCTTAGCCTACCCTCTGTTCAATACACAGGGGATTCCTATAGGAAAAAACACTCAAACGTTTTTGTTATTCTTCAAGATTCTATACTGAAGCTACCTGGAATAACCATTTATTGGCTTTTAAATTGCTAAAAACACTTATCCAAGTTGTTTTTGTTTTCTATATTTTAAGTGACAGTAGATATAATACAGCTCTTCTTTCCTAATTTTTTTTTTTCTTTTGGGGGAAGGTGAGAGGGAGAAGGGCAGTGAAACCTGACTAACTATTATTCTAATCACCAGATTGCTGATGCCTAATTTAAAGAAGTCTTTCTTGGATTATTTGTCTTAACATGTTTTTTTTTAGCAATACAGTGAAGTTTTTGTCCTTGACCTGTATGTTTGCTCAAAGGACAAAACTTTTCTGTCTGGGTGAATCTTCTATTTAGCTTCAAGAATTTCTCCTCAGGTTTGACTGATCAGGTTGACTTATCAGCACTGTGTATTCAATGCTAGGTCTGTGGCACTGGCTACTTCCAGAAGCAATTTGAGAGATTTACTTCACATAAACAGACTAATTTTCACATATGTAGTTACATCCTTTATCTTACCAGAGTTTTGCTTACTTGTTTGCTTTTTTTCTCCTCCTTGCCTCCCCTCCCACCCCCCCTTCCCACACGTGCCCCAAGATATATTGTTCTGGCTACCCAAGCAAGAAAGATTTCTTTTATATTATCCTTGTATAAGTCTGTGTTTACAGCCTAAACTTTGCTTCTGCTGCATTTGGAACTGTAGCCTTTTTTGTGCTCTACTTCTGAAATGGTGACAGGTATTTTCTGCTGTAACAACAGAAGTGATGTGGCAAAGGTGATAAGAGAGAAGGGAACCAGACCAGAAAATTATGATCCCTAAGGTTTACCACAAGCTCAATTTCAGCATATTTGCCTTTTGCTAAGAGGAGTTTTATTTAGTTCTAGTTTAAAATTCTTCTTCTGTGCTAGCTTACAGCTTTGATCCCATTTTCAGGCTTGTGTACCAAATGGATGGAACCTTCCTCACTAGTTCTTAATCTTCCAGGGGATCCATAAATCAAAACAAGTTTCCTTTAGCAATTTTAAGTTTGCTGAATATAGGCCTGCTCTCAGTTCTTGCAGGAAAAAGTGATCTGCTGACTTCTAGGAGTCCATAATTAGGAGCTAAGAACTGCTGGTCATCTACCATCTAATGATGTGGAGTTGTAAACAACAAACTTATGTGCATCTCCACTTTTAGGCATCAATATTTGTATATAATATAGACGTATTTTGCCCATATTATCACGTATCTAGGCATCTGGAGTGTTCTATGTACTCATCTTCTCCCTGAGAGGTTCTGCTACTCCTGTGGAAATCAATATAGAGACATTAAACAGCTTCAGGTCTGCTTTTTTCAGCATCAGCTTACCTGTGAGTTGCATGGTTGCTGTATTCATTAGCAATGTAGTCAGAGCTACAAAATCTTCAAATACCACAGTCTGAAAGCATTGAATTTTATCTCTGTCCACTGACAGCAGAAGGCATGCTCTGTTTGAAGATAGTCAAACAGATGTTATAATTTCTCTTGCTTCTTAGAAGCATTTTTGTTGTTTTGCACACGGCTCTAAGGATGCCCTGATTGGCACTTCATGACTTTGTCTTATGAATTATCTCTTGATGTTAAGTAAATAATGCAGACAGCAAAATTCAGATTGAGTTTGGCATTCTTGATAACAGGTATGATTCTTGTCCTGCTTTTATCTTCGATAGGAAACATTAAATAAGTGTCCTGTTTCTAGTTCAGACACATTTTTTTCAGAAAGCATCGGCCAGTTGGTTTTTCTATGGGGCATGTGTAGGGGTGAAAGTGTAAATTCTACTTTTTCATAGAACAAAATCTAGCTGACGTCTAGTTTATAGTAAACTCCTCCTTAAGAAGAGGCTCTAGGGAGACCTAATAGCAGCCCTTAAATATCTAAAGGGGGTCTACAGGAAGGCTGAGGAGGGTCGGTTCACAAAGGCCTGTTGTGATAGGATGAGGGGCAATGGATTTAAGTTGGAGAAGAATAGATTTAGGTTGGATATTAGGAAAAATTTCTTTAAGGGTGGTGGAACACTGGAACAGGTTGCCCAGGGAGGTGGTTGAGGCCCCTTCCTGGGACATATTCCAGGTGAGGCTCGATGAGGCCCTGGGCAACCTGGTCTAGTTGGGGGTGTCCCTGTGACTGTGGGGAGGTCAGACTAGATGACCTTAGGAGGTCCCTTCAGGCCTAGATGATTCTATGATTCTCTGAACACACCTAAACTTTGGTTTTGTTTTGCTCTGTGGGTTGGTTTGTGTTTTCTTTTCCTGCAAAAAATAAGTTCTCTAACAGAATAAGTGACATTGAGCTTTGAGGAGGCTTGATCCATGGCACAAACCTGATCCCTGCTACTTGCTTATTTGTGTTGTGCCCTCATTTTCCTTCTGACCAGGTGGGAGTCTGCAAGATAAAGTAATGTGGACAACCCTGTAAGGTGTCAGGGGTTCCCATTGAGTATATGGGGGATGTGGTCAGCATGAGTTGAGAGGGTGACTGTCGTTCTGCTGAGCTGTCAAAACAACCTTTCTCTTGGTCTCAGGAACTGTCACTAGTTTTCACTCACACTTTGTGTACCTTGTTTATGTGGATAACAGGAAAACCTCAGGCAGGGAGACTGTTCATACAGCTTCCTGTAAAGGAATACCTGTTTAGCTATGGCATCTGTTACCAGCCTTTATACCCTAAAGTGAGCAAGAACAGAATTTGGGATAGCCAGTTTTAACTAAATCTAAATTTGTTTTTCTGACTTCAGCAGTTAAACCCAGAGAAGATATGAGAATGCAGCTTCAGTGGACATAAGGCTCTTCAGTCTGTAGCAGATCTCAGGTGCTTTTCAGAGCCCGACAGTGTGTGCAGATCCAGTCATAGAGCCTTTGTCTTTAGCAGCTGCACTGTGGAGGTGGTGAGAGGTGGTGAACAGAGGTTTTTCTGAACTGCTGTTTGAAAAAACTTAGCTTGCATTTTTCCACCTATATGTTTTTTTCCCCTTGGGAGTATGTTGTGCAGGTTTTTGCAGCTATAGAACACTCTCTTTTTTTTTAATTATTATTTTTTATTATTATTATTCTTAGATGTTAGGAATATTACTACAACAGTTCCTTTATTTCAAATTTTTTTGTGAATACAAGAAATGTTAGTCTCTAGACATAATCTTTTATTCTTTTTATTTTTTTAAAGTGGCAGCTGTATACTTTGTCCTTGTCATTTTGACGAATGCATTACTAAGCAAAACTTATTGGTGCTGAGCTCTGCATTCCCCAAGCTTGTTAAACAAGTCTATGAACTCATTATGCATATTTATGTTATTTATGATAAAGAATATCAGATAAAACTAGATAATATTATTTATCAAAATACCACTTAGAAACTTTATCTTCTAAAATAAAATAGTATAGAAAAAACAGTACATAAACTCCATGTAACGATGTAATAACCTTTCTTGCATATCAAGTATATATTGAATTATCTTGAGATGATCAAGATTTATTGAAGCAAGTGCTAAATATTGATTGAGTCAAGGCTGAGATTAATATTTACCTCAAGGGTCAATAAATTTTGATGTTGACTGAAATATGAAGTCAATATTTATATTGTTAATACATTCTGATTGTATCCAGTAGAAATATCTAGAAATCTGTTCTATAACCCTAGAGATCCCAAGGGACACCCTCCTTTCATGTAAATACTGCAAAGCAAAAATAATGAATAGAAGGAAGTTTTAATTAATAAGTCAAATATATATGCAGTTTTAATTAGTAAATCAAATATATATGCAAGCACATGCACTTCATACTGATGAATCAGTACAGGTGAAGCAAGAACTTTCTAGAGGGTTGGCCCAGAGCTATACAGCATCTCTGTGAACACCTAAGGGATCACAAACCTCCCCTCCCACTTTGGCTTCAAGTATAAGGTATGTTCATTTGACTGTGCTTCATGTACTGTAAGCATAAATGAATGAGTGTTTAAAAAGAAAAAAAAAAAATAAGTCCAAGGATCTCATTACTTCCTTCCTGAAAACTCTAGTATGTACTACTTCTGGAGAGTGAAGAATGGGTCAGGTTATATCACATTGCTCAGTGTATTATTGAGAGCTGAACAAGCACTGCAGCGATGAGCATTATGGCAAAACTACTACAGATATTATTCTTGCCAAACTCAGCCGATCAAGAGAGTTTTGGCCCTTTGGTTCACATAAATAACTTGGGAAAGGCTTTCACGGGGCTGATTTGAATGAAACTGAAACATATTCATGTGGAGAGAAAAAGGGAGAAGTACTATCTCTTCCTTCCCCATCTATAAAATGAGTTGGCAAGTTGGAGTTTTGCTGAGTCTATTTTGTGAGATCCTTTGTGTGCCATTTTTCTTTCCCACATCTGTTTTGTTGTTACTAAACCAAACAAAAATATCACCTTTCACAAAGCATGTTCGATCTTCTGTTGGAAATGAGCATCTGTCTTGTGCATGGCTTCGGAAAAATCCCAATCTGTTACACAGAATGGCTGGTTGTTTTTTTTCCTGGACTCACAGCTTTTATCAAGATGTGGTACAAAGAAAACTTAAAAATACCTTAGCAAATAGCATTTCTTTTGTGAGGTTTAAGATCGTAACGAAAAGAAATAGGGGTTAAGTGTTTGCTGACCAAACTGCTTAGTTCTTGCACATCATACGCTCTGTCTGTTTACCAAAGGATGAGACAGTTGCAGTGTGCAGACACCAGTGAAGAGTTAAAAGTCAGCTTTAGCTTTGAATTACCCTGTTTTTAAGGTTAGGTCTGACACAAATGTTATTTTAATGAGTACTTTGTACCTAATACAGTTTCATATGAATGAGCAATGTAGCTGTGTTATTGCAACGTTGCTGAACATTCCTGCTATTTCCATCTCTCATTAAAATAATAAAATGTAGTCATAAAGTGTTGCTAAGGACAGAGGTTGGCTTAGAGCAAGATACTCATTTAGCATTTCAGAAGTTACGCTGCACTGGAATGGCACTGTGTTCCTTACAAAAGCAAGAAGAATGGGCAAAGGAAACCTTTGAGTTTGGCTTACTCAATGTGCAAGAAATAACGTGAGAAATGAGTGCAGTTCAAAGACTGAATGGGAAATGAAGCCTAGCATGCTTCAGCACGCTGACAACCTAGAAAAGATTTCAACTGTAGTCTTAATATTTTGATCTGTTGCTGAGAGCCATTGTAAAGGAGCTGGAGTTCCTAATTTTTAGGGTTTTTTAAGAACTTTTTGCTTTATTTGCATTTGTTTTCGTCTTTAATGTATTCGCTCACATTAATGGTTAAAAGAAACTCCTGCTTTTTGAAGGTAAGAGTGTATCTTGAACTATGCAGCCTTTTTCAGTTAAAACACCAAAGAATTTCTGTACAGACTTAACTGGAAATATTAGATTTAGAAAGTGAGTTGTTTCTTCTCACTATTCTTTTATGCATTTGCAGTTACTTTGCTGAATTTTCAAGTGTAGAATTCAGAATTTGTCCAAAGAGTTAGACCAGTAGGAACAAAGTAAAACCCTTTCGTGTGGTTATGCTAATATTCCTCTGCTTGAGGTGTCTGATTATCAATTACAACTTCTGAGAGAGTAAGTTTAGTCCGAGAATTTAATGGGGAAAATGTGAATATTACATTTGTTAGTTCATTTGCAGGACCTTTGCTGGAATCCTACTTTGTTGTCTTGCTGTAAGCATCATTCATTTTTCTTCTCCAAAGCATTCTTTTGCTGCCTTACGGAAAAATTGGTATCATTGTTACTTTCTGCATCCAGTGATTGAAGTCTTTTTCTACCTTTCCTCTTTGTGGTTTTTGTTTGTTTGTTTTTGAGTTAATGGTAGTTTTATAGTTCCATATAAGTTTACCATTTCACAAGTCTTTTTAAAAAGAAATCTGTTAAGACACCACTAGTCTGCATTAAAAATATTTTTGCTTATAGTCAAAAATAACTGATAGCTAGAGAGGCAAAACTTCACCTGTCATCCAAAGAGCATTCAGTCATTTGATCCCCAGTTCTGGGCTGCTGAGCAACCAGTTTAAGGATTTTTGTGGTTATGGCGAGTTGTTAAGAGTACATCACATTGTCATGTTGTCATGGTTCAATCAGATTCAGGGAAATTGCATCTCATAAGAATGTAAGATAAAGCAACCTATAAACTATAATGGCAATTTATTTTTTTTCCTTTGTTTGTGATGGATAAAAAGCTGCAAGCTTTGCTTTCAGAGATCCTTATTTGAATTTGGGAAGTGGACCTGACCTGTTCACATACAGTCTGTGCAAATACATATGTCCTGGGACCAATGACCTCTCTTCTTTCTATGCAACCATTTTTTAAGGACTTCACTCTTTCATTTCTTGGTGTTTGCTTGTCATGTGACTGATGGGAATGTAACTTGATAAGCAGATGCCACTGTCTGTTGTGCCTGTTTTAAGAACTGAAGTAGGGATTCCAGCAGCCTTTGAGCATGCACTACCAAGCTGTGAGAGGTTCAGGTGGCTTTGAAGAGTAAAAGATGTCTATTCAACCGTGGTTTCAATGAATATATCTTTACTTAAACCAGAATTTAGTCTTGTTTCATTCTATTCCTTTTAACAGCTAGATTGACAGTTCCAATAGACTTAATTTCATAGTGTGTTTTCAGCTTAATGATAAAGAGAAAATGAAAATCTTGCATTTTGAAAGCAATTTCCTTCCTATTTCCCAGGTGGTGGAACTGTTGATATAACTTGTTGTCCAGTGGCTATCTTTTTCAACCAAGCTGCTAGCTCTGTGGGATAATTATTCTAGCTGACTGACTTCCCCAAGGGAGAAATCATGGGGCAAACTAATGACAATTAGTAGTCTTCCAAAGTATTAACAACCTGGTACAGACACTGCTTTCCACAGGTGAAACTGGCTACTTATTTTCTGGTTTTGTTTCATACTCTCTTAAATTTAAACTATTCTTTTGCAAAAAAGCTCCCAGAGAAAGAGAAAACTTTCTCTTTTATAGAGAAACTCCCAGACCATCTGTCAGATATTGTTTATAATGCACTTTCCTTTCTGTAAGTTACAAAGTTCAGGAAGAAATTCTAGATGAAGAAAAAAGCTTCCACTGAAGACCTTGGGATGCTGCCTCTGGAACTGGTTTGAAAAAAAAGAATAGTCAGGTCCTATGATAAAACAGTCTTGAAGATGGAAAGTTACTTCTCTGTTTTAGCAATTTGAATTCAACTTTTTCCTTAGTATTTGCATTCAAATAGTGAATAGTGTAATTTGTGCTAGTTATTTTAGACTGGTTTAGGCTAGTTTCAACCTACATATGTATTGTTGCTGTGGAGTACATGTGTGCATGAACATATGTTTTCTGATTGATTAAGAAGAAGGAAGGGAATGGCATTTGCTCGTGCATGCAAAAATCTCTTTTGTCTGCACCTGACATTGTGGATATGTTTGTATTTACCGCTGCTCAGACGTTGTTCACCTAATTTTTCCTTCTAATGAAACAAAAGCACACTAGAAATTGTGGCTTTCCTTGGACGTAGCTGGATCATCTGTCTCCTTGAAGGGGTTGAATTCATTAAGAACTAATAAACAAAATTGGAATAACTCTCTTAGTTTCTCTTTTTCTTGTGTTGGTATATCACTTGCTGAATATCTTTGCTTATCAGTGGTGTCTAATATCCTAAGGAAGCTTACAATGTTATTTTAATTATCAATCGTCTGTGAGACGCATCAGTTCATCAAGGAAAATGATCCTCTGCTTTAACAATGAATTCTTCTTTGTTCCTATATCAGCAATTTCCTTAACATATTTCCATATAGCTGACATGCTATTCAGCTTTCTCGCTACTACATAGTCGGCAATACCACAGATTGGCGGTAGGGCTTCCTGTAGCTGCTTGATGTGCCAGAGAAACCATGTTCCCCTTTTTCCAAAGACAGAATGTGGGATCCATCTATGTACTTGAAGTATCAGGATATGTGGTTACTTTGGTCTTTTAGAAAATAATTTAGATTGCAGAAAAACCTCTGCTAAATGGAGGGCCAGCATAGGTTGCCTGGAGCTGTCTCCAAGCAAGGTTATGGAATATCCATCTTTTGAGATGTTCAGGCATCTTCAGCAACCTGTTCCTATGTTTAACATTCATCTTTACAACAACTTTTTCCTAGTTGGAACTATATCTGTAGCTTATCACTGTGAAGAAGAGTCTGACTTGGTGGTCTTTATATATTGTTATTAATATAACATATAATGAGTTTATTATATATAATAAACATATTATATGTTTATTATATATATTATATATAATATATTAGTTATATAATGAGTATCATAGCAGGGTCAGAGAACTTTGAAATGATATCTAGGGTCTCACAGGTGGGAGGAGAGATGAAGATATTGAGAGAAGATGTAGACATAAGAAAGCATTTTTTGAACTTCCAGAGCTCAAACTGTCTGCGACTTCTTTTTATGTGCTGTAAGCTGATAAATGTAAATACAGATACATACAGCATGTGTGTGTGTCTTGTTCCAAGACCCTGATAAGTAGCATGTGATCTTAACTGCAAAGCTTTTGAGATGCTGTGGAATTAGATGTTGGGTTTTTTTCACATAATAGCACCCTTTCCCTTTTTTCCAGAGCTTTATAACATCTTTTGGGAATCGTGATACAGCAGTTGAGAGAAGATGGTCAGAGGGTATTCATGGGCATTAGGATGTCTGTTTGGTCTGAACACCACAAAGTCCTCCTGAGATAATTCCATGAAACACCAGTGTAAAACTCAGTTTTTAAATTATTAGTATCCATAAAAACTTGAATCATATGTTTTAGGATTATTAAGTGTTATTACATGTTGATACTGTTATTAAAATATTATTAAAAACTGTAAGAGTTGCATTTGGTTGGAATCCAGGACATGAACTTAATACATGGAATGGTTACTTCCAAAAAAAAACAGGCTACAACTTTAATTCTGTTTCGAAGTTAAAGGATTGGTGCCCTAAACTTTTACTTCCTTGAATTAAATTGTTGATGTAATTTGTTTCCTTGAAGACCAAATATAGCAACACTCTTTACTGCCTTTGAATTCAAAAGAGTCACCATGTAATTAAACTAGGATGCTTTATTAGGTGACTGTTTTCAGTACGCTGGAGTAGAAGAAAATATTGCACTTAACTTAAACAGTTAAGACTAAGAAAGAGAAAACATTGCATCCATCCAGAGAGAAACAACAAAGTATGTGAATACAAATATATGTAATAGACACTATTAAATGTTTTTTAATTGTATCAAGAAAAAAAATTAGTTTGGGTAGTAAAGGAGATACACTAGGGTTGAGTAAACTAAAACGTCAAACTGGTTTTGGGTTTGATTCTTTTTGTTTGTTTGTTTTTGTTTTGTTTTGTTTTCCCTTTATGATACATTGCTTTTTTAATTTTTAATAGTTGTTTGATTGGTTGTTTTTTTAACTTGATCCAAATTTCCCACTGTCACTGTGCAATCCATAACTTCAAATTGGTGGGTTTTAATTGCACATAACAGTCTCTTTATTTCCACTTCACATAAATCCTAGCAGAAAGGAAAACCCATCAGCTACCAAAGGCTGGTACTTGGTCCTGGATCTGCTGCTACGGCAACAAGATTAATATGTGCCTGTTTCCAGAGAAGGTGCTTCCTAAGGTGAGCATGAATCTTGATGCAGTTTTCTAGAAAGCTATTGCTATTGCTGCTAGTTCCTAAATGCAGGCATTATCAATATTGTGGGATCCAGAAGCACCAGATAGTAAATGTCTTTGGGACCCATAGTGAAATTAAAGACTATCAACAGTGTTTCCAAAACAGATGTAACTGTGTGAACTTCTAATGCAATGTATGCTCTTGGGCAATATAGATAGTCTTGGAATCTATCCTAAACCTGTAGAAGAAGCCTTTGGGCAATATAGATAGTCTTGGAATCTATCCTAAACCTGTAGAAGAAGCCTTTCATTCCATTCAGAAGACCTAAAATAATCTCAGTGACAGTGAGAGTCTGATCTTCAAATGTATCAAGTTGTCTCTACGGCTCAAGTCTATCTCTAAAATAAGGTCGCTAAAGACTTTTGAATGTGTCAGACTCGTTATTACTTCCTGAATTATGCAGGACTTGCAGTCATGAAAAATACCGTGGGTTGTGCAATGTGACTGTATGTAGTTATAGATTGATCTTTAGCAGAAAGAAGTTGTGAGCTTGAAATAGCTACAGAAATAAAAATGTTTTGGAAACTGAAACATTATATTGGTGTTGAAATGCAAAATAAGCTGATGAAACAGTTATGTTGTTCGAGTGTGAGAAATCTCCTGAGCTCTGTTTCAGTTGAGATGAGCCAGGAGCAACAATTTAGATGTGAGGCCGTTTCTGCAAGTCTTTAGGACTGTTTCTTTACTGCACTAGGTAGATTCAATATTTTCAAATGTGATGAATTGGGATGGGTATTTGCCAACACACAAGGAAAAATACTGAAACATTTTATGAACTGTATCTCTGATAATAAATAAGTTCAAGGTGTTTCTCTTACTAATAATTTGTTCTGATATAGGGAATTATATGAGGTTAGGGTGCAATGAATGTGCAGATTCATGTACAGTACTGCATTCAGTCTACTGCAACATTAACATTTTTCTAATATTATTTTATCTGATTCAAGACTGCAGAAGAGAAAAATTGCTATGGAACCAATAAGCTATTTTCATTTATTTTAAAAAACAGCCTTTAAAGTGCAGGGACCAAGCTGAATTAAACAGTCTTGAAATCCACTGTGCTAACCCAAAGCTTTCAGTATATTGTAGGGACNAAAAAAAAAAAAAAAAAAAATCAAACAAAAAACCTCTGTGCTCTTACATATGAGAGTTTACACCCTGAATCCAACTCAGACTAAAGGATTAGTGAAAAGTGCTCCCAGTTCATCACTACATCCATCTCTCAGCAAAAGTCATAATGTAGGTTTTACAAGCTACTGGTGGAATTAACTCCTGCTAATTAGAAGATTTATACAAAGGAGAAACTAGTGTTAAAGCTTAACCATAAGCATTTTAGCTTGATTCTGAAAACAGTCCAATGCCCAATACTTAAACAGTAGGAGATATCCAACTGCAGGTGTGTGCTATCATGTTATTTAAGTTTTTTCTTTCATGTGTTTTCATTGCTTTGCTCAAGGTATCACACTTTTCCTATAGTCTTTAAATTCCTATAAGATAAATTGTGGGTCATAACTCAAAAGGATGAAATTAACCTCAAATGGACAAAGCTGTTTCCCATATGGGACTCCCTTCAGAAACTGCAAAATATGAAATATTTTAGTATCTGTTTCTATTTCTGTCCAGATCTGAATTTATAACAGTGAAGGTCCAAGTTTGGGAATTTTTCATGGAAAAAAAAATTACTTGTGGCTCCAGTTAGTGTGACTTTGCCTGCATCATACTGGCATCTGTGGCTCTGAAATTTTCCAGCCACTTCATTGTTTCTGCTAACGCACACTAGATATAAATTTCAGCGAAGCTGTGGGCTGTAATACTGATCTTTCTAACTGGCCAGAGAGAGATAAAATTAATCAATTTATTTCATATGATTTTTGCAGCATTGGTGCTCATACCTCAGTTAGTGAAAAGAGGTATACTGATCCATTTATTTCTCATTTCTATGTGATTTTCTTTAAGACATTGAAAAGGAATTAATGATAGATTAATTATCTTGAATGCTCAAACAAAACCATCCCAAAATGCAGGTATCACTGTTCTTGCAGTCCTTCGAGGTTTACAGTTCAGAATAAAGAGTAAATATGCCATTTGCCAAATGTGTGTAAAGGATATAGGTTTCTTTCATTTTGTTATCTCAAATTAAATGTTTGCAATGTGGCATAATCAGGGCACATAAAAATATATATGTTTGCTGTTGTAATTCAATGACACAAAATTCAAGATCCCTGAGGTAAGGTTAAGCAGGAGCTCATATAGTCAGGGTTGAAATTGAGACACTGCAGATATAATCCATCTCCCTGACACATGCAGTGCTTCATTGTGAGACTGCCAGACACAGTCTGCTGAGATGGGAATGTCACAGAATACCAAAACAGGGGGAGATGCGGTTTTGTTCATCATCGCTTTTATCTAGGAATATCCATCTAACAGTCTACATACATAGCTGCTGCCAGACAGAGAAATATGGATGCAGCATGGAGATGCAGCAGCTAGCATTCGGAGAAGTATATGGAGCATATGCTGGGAGCTCAGAATTACCCAAGAATAATTTGGGTAGTTAATCGGGTTAATGGCTTATCTTTAAGGCAATATTTCGGTGCAGACGCTGAGTCATCACCTAAGTTGTCTAACAGAGATCAATGGCATGCCTGGTTGCCAAAAATCTCCAAGCGAATTCTGAACCTGAATGACAAAAGGGACCCTGAAGGCAAAGAAAGTGCACTGTCATCACTGAGGAGACAGGCAAAAAGAGCTGCAGGGATGGAAAGAAAAGACCTTTTTGAAAAAATTAAATGCTACTGGTCTTAATTCTGTTATTCCTACTCTCTTACGAATTTGAAGTTTCCATGCTGGGAAAAAGGGGGAAAAATCCTGAACCAATTCAGAGAGAACTGAAGTTCCAAAATGAGATACAGATGTATGCACATTTTAAATATATATGTAAGTTTGATCTTATGCAATTTTACCTGGTATGAGTTTTCTCTTTGCACTGTCATGCTCTGAATCTCTTCCTTAACTATTATAAACAGAACTGTCAGGGATGGAGGGAAATGCCATCAAGTTACCTCAATTTTCTAGAATATATCACTTCAGAGGAAAATAGTTAAAATCATGACAACAGAAAAAAGTTGTGCAGTCAGTTGTCTTAGCTCCTCCACCTGCACTAAATTTCAGACAGACCTGGGACCTCATGTGGTAACGAGTTCCCAGGAGCCTCACTTTGCATCTCTTCAACATTAGCATCTCCTACTGTACATTTCGTCAGAAACATTCTGGAATGTTGAATTACTGGGCATAAAGATCAGAGGTAAATCTGACCACTGCTGTCACTTAGAAATTAATTAGGCTGATCTAGTTTGGTGGTCTTCTGAAACAAAACTTAATATGTCATTCAGCATTCATCTCGCCTCCTTATATTTTGTGTAAGTCTGAGATTTTTAGGTATGGAATAACCGATATGTTTCTGGATATCTTGCTTTTGTATTGCTGCATAACTAGTAAAAAATACAGGAAAAGTCTATGTGATATTTCTAGGCAGCTGACAGTGAAATAGAGATAACATAAGAGAGTTTGCTCCTTTTTAATCTACTATTTCAGAGAATCAGAGAAAAAAAAAGAATCGGAATTTTATAGATAAAAGCAGTATCATTGGCTCTGAAGTTTTTGTGTATTGGATCTACAAATACTACTTGTTGTTTTGTTTCTTGGAAGAGAGAAAATATGTGTCAAAGATAATATGTACTTTTTTTACTTATTAATTTTTTTTTTTTTGTATTACTGAATTTCAGGATCTGTGTACTGAATTTTAACTAGAAAAATTCTCACAACTTTGAGAAGATTACTCAGAAATGTGACATTTAAAGCTTATGTTGTAGAACTAACTTCTTTATCATAGTTGAAGCTGACATTGTAATTTTTGCTGGTGTGATATTCCGGGTACCTTTTCTTCAGAAAATGTGTATTTCTGAAGAGACAAAATGTCCCTACTTAAAAATAAATAATTCTCTAATATGCTGCTGATAATTTTATGTTAGGATTTTTAAGAAGCTGAAATTGAGTGATAAATATGTCACCAATTTCCAAATCTTGAAAGAGATATGAGATGGCTGGAAACAACGCACAAAAATTTACAGAATTTAAATTTTTTGTTTGAAACAAATAGAGAAGAGTTATGACATAATAAAATGATTTTAGATTGAATTTCTCTTTTTATTAGTTTAGAATAGTATGTCTTAAAGGCAAGGCACTGCTGGACATTGTCTAGTCCAACCCCCATGCTCAATGCAGGGGTCCCTCGCTAGGTTGCTCAGAACATTATTAAATTGGATTTTGAAAACCTCTAAAGAGTGAGATTCATCTACCTCTTGAAGTGGTGTTCTATGCACTATTTCTTCAGGATTTCCATTTAATATTTCTGTTTTCACTTGGAAGATCGTAACTCTCCTGAGGACAGAAAAAGTGGGGTGGGGAGGAGAAAAAACAAAAACCAAGATCCCCCAACCAACCAGAACCCAACAAAAAATCCTCAAGCTAAAACCTCTCATGCCTCTGTTTCAGTGTCAGAACAGAAATACCTCAGTTTTGTTAAATTAAAGGGAATTTTGTTGCTGCCCTTGACAAGGACTCTTAGCCAGAATTCTCAGCAGTCACTTGATACCAGATTGTACCATGAAAAAGAAAAAAGTATTGACAACTGTATTTTTAAAGTTCTCTGGATTAGTCTGTTTTATTTTTCTTGTTAATTCAGCTGATATTGCTAAAATGGTTGTTTAGCACTTAGTTTCCTTGGAAGGCAGGGTTATGTATATACTGTAGTGTTATCAATAGATACAAACCAAATACCTCTCAACATTTCCTCCCCTTTTCTTGAAATGTACTGACAGTTTCCTATCCCTTCAGTTTTCAAAATATCTTTATTGGCCTTTACTGTTTGATAGGAAATTGCCCCTGTACACTTGTCATAAGGCTGTGGAGAAGCTGAGAAGTGAAATTGTTGTGGAGTAGGTTTTTGTTCTAATATCACAGTTCCCAAAATGCTGGATGTTTATAATATATCTTTACAGATATTTCTATCTGTGTACTTTTGTCTTCTCAATCATGTGCAGGTTGCTAATTGAAGGAGCTTTTGTTACAAGGGAGATAAGAAAAACAGAGCCTGTAAAGTAATTAATAGTTCTCAAAAAAAAAAAAAAAAAACAAAACAAAAAACTTAAAGTAGTTTTGCCTGCAAGCTATACCCCACAGACAGAATCAGGAAGGTGCACTTGAACCACATCTGTATCTGCCTTGACTGGAAGGTGATGCTGTTATTTGTGGTATGAATATTGATTATTGGTAGGATGTTCTCTTGGAAGCAGAGGGGAGCTCTCCTGGACCAGAGCGTAATTCTGTCACTGCCCTTCTTTGTGGCCCTGATAACTTGCTTTCCCTCTCTGTGCTTTTATGGTCTCTTCTGCTCTTGATTTTCCTGTTGATAGCCTTGCCCTGTTTGTGGGGGGACAACTCTTGCAAAGCATTTGGATGATGCCTTTTGGAAGACCTTCTCTTTTTGTCAGGTGCTGCGCTGCTTCAATACAGCTAACATAAATACGTACCTGCTTTTAGGGTGACCCCATATCGTTATGTTTTTTACTCGGGCAAGAACTCATATATAATTAAAAATACTTGTAGGCTTCAATTGTTTGTGCTAATTGGTTTTCCCCTGAGCCCCTGTTGACAACTAATAGCTCCATGAAATTACACTGGACAGTATATTTAAAAAAAAATAAAAAAAAAAAAAAGGTAAACTGCCTGGGAAGATTCCTTAATAGAAATAAGGTTTGGAAAATTAGTAGAAAGTCAAAGACTTTCAGTCTACTTGTTCTGTGGGACTGAAGCAGCTGCTGTGTCACATGAGCCAGCAGCCGCCAAGGCCTTTGACTTGGAGGAATTCTGCCATAATTATCCTGACTCATTACAAACTTCACCTGGCTTTAATTCAGTAACAAAACTTACTGAATATTTTTCCATCAAGATGAACTAGTGTGTGTAGGCACATCAGGGATTCATTTGGGGACATTTGACTTTTTTTTTCCTCTTTTCCTACGCTTTTCCCTATTTTATTATGCTAAAGGGCAATAGAGTTACTGCACATGTGAGCGTAACCGTCACATGAACACCAAAAGAATGCAGCACATTGATTTAAAAACAAATGCCGAGTAAAGCAATAAGGATTTGCTCCTTATTGTAAAGCTTTGCCAATTTCATTATTTGTTCTGCTCTGAAGATTTTATATGAGATCCTCATCAAGATTTCAGAGAGGCTCACAGCAGAGTAGCAAGCTCATCCCTTTCCCTCTCTGATGTGTCTATGCATCCCTGACTGTTGTGCATGGTTTCCATGTGCTGTCATCTGAAGTACACTTTTTCTGAGGATTTAAACTGATCTTTGCACAACTCTAGTTACTTTCTACTGTAATTTTTGGAAAATTATATAAAGCTTTGAGCTCTTTTATCTTGCAACATGGCTGCTATATAAAGTTTAGGTAAGATGCTAGCCAGTTTGTAGTCAAGCATGATTATTTATTGTTGCTCTTTTACACCACTGCTGGCAGCTTATTTTGATCATAGATGTGCATTTTGTGGATGTAAAAATGGATTGTTATGTTTTTCTTGCAGTATATCTCAAGGCAAAGGGTTGTATTTACTTAGGGTAACTAACTAAGGGTTCCAGAGAAAAAAAAAACAAAAAACAAAAAACCAAAAAAAATGGAGTTTGAGCTGGCTTCTTAAACTTTCCAGCAGAGGACTTGGAATATAGGTACTTGGCATGACAATTTATGGGAGAGAGATTTTCAAGGAAGTATCACTTATATTAATGGATGTTCTTGTTTTAAGAGGTCTGAGGGGTTTTAGCTGTTGAGTTTGTGGGTTTAGGTGTGGGGGTTTTGTTTTTCAAGGTTTTTTGAGTTTTCTTTTGGTTTTTTGTTTGTGGTGGTGGTGCTGTTTTTTAAATCCATATAGGTATTTACTGTGTACGGGTGCCTAAGGAAACTGTGCCTAAGGAAATTGTGTATGGGTGCCTAAGGAAACAAACTGTATCTACATAAAAAGTGTATTATTTACAATTGACAGCTAATTCCGGACATGTTGTACCTCTTAAGTTAGAAATATCTGCACTGATTCTTCCAGCTAACAATAGCAGCCAATGGTAGTTCAAAAAACGGTAGCACAGATTTAGTAATTGTCTTTATATTTGTGTCTCTACTATTAGTAATTCTCCTCATTGCATCTATCAGAGCAATTATATTCCATTTTTCATGATAGCATTTTTTTTTTTCATTAGCTAGCTAGCTAGAAAGACTTAACAAATCTTACTTTCCTTCATTGTTTTTGGGTGGGTTTATTCCCCACTAGAGACTGGATCATGAAGGCAATGATGTTTCAGTAACAAGTAATGGGACTATTAATGTAAAATTGAAAGAAATAAGAGTGGAACTGGCCTTTGTACCTTTTTATCTGAGAATTGTGTCTGTAAAAGCACAAAAAATTGACCCATAAGCAGAAATGTGCAAGCAAAGTCCGACGACAAGCTGCTGAACAGGTCCATAGAGCTCTACAGCAGCTGCAAGTACTTAGCACCTCTCCAGCAAGGTCCCAGAGACAGACGTTCTTTTATTGGACTGATGACACTTGACTGCTTAGGAAGGTTTTATTAATTCTCCAAGCACAAAACCAAAAGTGGTCAAATAAGAGAATACCAAAGGTGATCACATTCCCAAAAGGTTTTGATTTCAAACGTTGTGTCTCTAGAGTGGTGTGGACTTTATGGGGAGGCTTGTACAGCTGAAATATCAGCACCAGGTCTGTTTCTTTTTCTTCCTGTCTATTCCCCTTGTTTTCTGTTATGCTCACTGGTTGCCATTAAAATATTTCCTGTTGCTGTAGGAATACACAGGAAAGGAAAGGAATTACAAGGAAACCTTGCACTAATTCATTGTGACATTAGAACTGGAGAATACTGTAATACTACTAATTATGCCAAAGGAAGAATGATGAAAATTTTTATAGTCTCTACTGCAGTTGACTGCTTCAGATAGAAGTAGCCTTTCAGTTATAATGAATTGTTAGGACATATCCTGACTTTGTTCTACTCCTTCTCCTAGTATGAAAATGGTAATTTTCATATTCAAGATTCACATGAAGGAGTTTGATTTAAATTTAGTTTTAGTTATCTGATAACATGGTATGTCTAAAGTGTTCACAATTATTTCAAGTTATCCTCTCATGGAAATCCAGAGTCACCTGAAATAAATATGCACAATTTATTTCGTGTGGTTTCTTGAAATATTTTGGATAATAATCTCCTAAAAGGAGTGACAGATTCAGGAAATCTAGGAAAATAATTTAAAAAAAATAAATTAACAGTGCTTCCTTCTCAATTTCTATTTTCAAAGCCAGATTATAGTTTGTAGAGACTGTCCTGGTGATCGTCTTACGTCAGGAAGGTAGGTATGGGGCAAAATAGGTTAGCACACAGGTTGACATTTATAATGAAAGCAATTTTGAAAAGTATGTCTGTTTTGGTGCCTTATTCCTAAAATATACTAGATGCTAACGTTAGTGCTCTGGGGTAGTATCTATTACTGCCATTTTCCTAACTAAAATAAGAAGTAATTTTAAAAACAATCAAGTTTTCCTTGTTTCAGTGAGTAATTTTATTTGAGGAAATACTTCTTTGTGCATCATGATGTAGAACAAATTCCTCAGAGGAGATACTCTATTTGTTTCTGCTGAAGAACACGTAAAAGCAAATTTTGCTCCTTATGCCCAAATTTAAAAGACCTTTTGCTGATTTCTACTGTTCTGTGAGACAGGGAGACCCTGGACAGATTTAAGAGTCATCATGTTGATGACCGTAGCTAAAGACTAAATATTTTCTGGTTTCTCTTCATTCAGGGACATTCATTAGAAACAGGAGTGTGAAAGACGCTTTAGGGCTGTTTGCATGCAACAGTGACAATTGGGTGGAGACTGAAACTGCAGAAGAAGAAGAAGAAAATGTGGGGAGGGAGTGATGTGATAAGTCCTGTAAAAGGACCTGTAAAAGTAATCATATGGCTTGAATATATTTCTTTTCATGTCCTAGCTATTGCTGGATTGTTTCAGAAAGTCATCAGGACACACAGAAATAAGTCAATGGTGAGACACTTAAGTTACAATTTATTCCAAGCACTATCAGCAAGAATGAATAAATAAATAATAATAAAAAACATAATTTTGAAGAAGCAAGTTCAGCTTTTTTAGGTGTCTAGTTTATTTTGCTTAGGGAAAGAAGACAACTGGAAAGAAAGGCACTGCAGGCTGGTGGCATAAGCTCATTTTGCTGAAGTGCACAACTATTAAAGTGACAATTGGAAAAGTCATTTGGAAAGGGAGGGAAACTGAAACTGCTTAGGAAATATATCCATAACAGGTAGATACTATGCTGTCAGTGAGATCTAGGTGCAGAAATAAAAATACACTTGATGCATTAATTAGTTTCGTGAACAGCGGTAGTGCTCTCCTACTTAATCTTAATATGCACCAGCTGGATCCAGTTCACAAATTATCTTGAGTGGGTACAAAACATCGTGTTAATTCTTTTCTGACACTAGTGGATTTCAAGAGAGTTAAACAAGCAGAGAAGGATGCATAGCCTGTGGTCTTTCAAGACTCTCTGATAGTATGTTTGTGCATATTCCTGAGTGAAGTGGTATACACTTTCAAATCTTTTCCTTTAATCCCTTTTTCTTTCAGAATATTATTTGAATAAAGGTGGAAGTAATTACTTTTTTCTTTTATTTCCAGTTTTTTTTCTTCTACCCTTCCTTGTCAATAATTCTCTTCTTCCTTTATTATCCTTACAATTAGCAGCCAGTGTAACAGACCAATATGTCTATTTGTCTTTTAACATTGAGAACCAAGAGAGACACACACGACCATTTTATACAGTTTCTGTTCATTCTGTTGGGTATTTGTTTAATTTCTGAATTACCTTTACATTTTCAGGACTAAAAACATGCACAAATGTCTGCGCAAATGCTTGCACTTACGGAAGAAGATCCCAAAGATTTTCTGTAAGGATATTTTTTTTTTTTTTTTCCTGTCCCAATACTTTCTCTGAAGTTAATGGAAGTTACATGCATGCATCCAAAGGTGTAGAGTATATCCCCAAAGGTTTTACTGGAAAATTTGACAATGCGAAAATAAACAGAGGATTGTGGCAACATGCTTGAGTGAAAATAAATGCTCACTCTGTTAGCTCAGCTGCGCTGGTGCAGGAAAGTGGTTCTCTTCCAGAGGCTCTCTTTTCAGATGCCCATAGGATTTTGGCTCATTTTCCATTTAACTTTTCCACTATGCTTGACAGAAAACCCGCAAAACTGCTTAAATGTGATCAGATATCAAGGAGGTCTAGGTCGCCTCTAGTCTCTTGCTTTCACTTGAGGAATCTGAGTCAGGGCAACCTCTATGTGGGTCAAAGGCACTATTAGAGAACAGAAGTTTGAATAGGGTCTGTGGTGACTGTGCCTTTCTTCAGACACTAGGATTTGTACAATAGTATATAAGATATTGGGGAAGGGAGCAGAGACTGAAACGTCCTTGTTTTCGTTCAGATGCATTTTGGTTGCTCAGTTTTACCATATACCACGATGTATTGGAATCACGCATTTACTCTGAGCAGGCCATGATTTTCTGTAAAGATGGCATCCATGTGCTCTTTCACAAGGGTTGTCTCTTTAATCTAGTCATTGCAGACTGAAAGTCTGCAATTCATGTTTTTTTTTTCATTTTCAAAGCACAAAAAAAGATGCAGGTTGAGGGTTAAGACAGTCAAAAGGGAAGGAAAAAAAAATAAAATGAAGAAAAGTAGTATTTTGTCATTTCCAAAGATGTTATTTCCCTTTGTTATTTCCTTTCCACCTACAACACCAGTGTATAATGAATACTTTATGCAGGTAAATACACTAGGTAGGTGACTTTCTGTACCTACTCAAATATACTGAAGGAGTCAGAGTTGGAATAGGTATCACTAGGCTTTATTTTAACCTGAATTACAAAAAGCAACACTGTCTTGAAATCTTGTTGGCAATTTGTCAGCATTTACAGGGAAATGGAATCCTTTTCTGTTACAGCAGTGTTTCTGGGACTGCTATGGAGCTGCTGCCCCTATACTGTGTACTAATATCTAGTTTGCTAGATAGCAGGAGAAAAGCCAGTGTGTTCATAGAAACAGTGCTTCCTCAGACAAGTAATAATCAGTCTAATGTCGATGTCATGCTGCAATCAAACTCTGACAAGGTTTGCAAATATCTTGAAAAGAACCGCTCATCTTTGAATGCTGTAGATCAAAGCCCAACCAGAACAAAAAAACAAGCCTGCTGCATGTCAGCTGCAGAATTTTGTTGATGAGCACAGCATGTATAAGCAGAGGCCACCGCTATCATCACCGGCAGGAACAGCCAGATGGACTGGGTTGGTTGATTATTTAAAATCTTGCTGCATAACCACAAAAACTAAAACTGAAGCTTCAAAACCCATTACACATCTCCAGAGCCTCAAACTGTCTTTTTAAAGCTTGAAGTCCATTTTTAATCTGTGCCAAAGGCTTTTTTAGACATGTCTGTTCTCAGGAACTTCTGTCTGTTTTTTTGCTTTTCATGAGAATAGAATTATTCCTGGGGAAGAATAAGTGTAGGATGGTGGTTCAAGCAGAGGGATGGTCTATAAACCCTCCCAGCTCTGCCACAGATATGCATGCTCTGCAACTGGGAAAGTCATTTGCTCCCTGTGTGCACTTATTTTTCCAACTGTAAAATGGGGCAATATCTCATCTAGAACTGTAACACAAGGCCTGATTCGTTAATGTGTTTCCAGTGCAATTTGGACTCTATGGGAGGAATACCTAGCAACTGCAGGAAAAAACAGTCAATGGGATAAAACGTAGCTTGTGTTACACCAGGCTAACTCTCTGGATACTGGGCTTTTGAGGCAAAATAATTTGCTTTGTTCTGCTATAGTGTCTCTGTTATCTGTGAGAATTAGGAAGTTGTGGAAGGCTAAAGCAGGCTTCTCTATGCATTGGGACCTCTGCCACCACTGTGGCTTGGTGAAGCCAGGCTGCTCTGGAAGGGGTATGTCATATGCATTACATCTCCCTGCGCTGTGGGTCTAAATGGACCTTCAGGATGGCCATACCAGAATTAAAAGGTGGTAGAACCAAAAAAGACCTAAACTGGTGTAGCCTGTACCTGAGGCTAGAGAATATGTCTTCATGGTTTATTCAGAGTAAAAATAAAAGACAAAGAAAAACCCCAGCAACTAAAACTTTATGTGAGTTTCGGTGTTCTGGGGGGTGGTGGTTTTTTGTTTGTTTTTAAAAGAGGTTGTTTTTTCTTTTGCTCTCTTCTTCCCTTGCCATGTTTAAATATGGAATTTACATAGTGAGAAATTGTCTTTCTGAGAAAAACACAAATTGCCTCAGAATTGCCTAGCAATGAGCTTATACACCATTTTTTTTAGTCTCTGCAAGCTAATTCTACACTATTTTATAATGAGCCTGTGAGGCTATAGTTGAAGAATATTTCTGTCTGGGCACATTCACAGGTGGAAGATCTTCCTGGAGCTTACTAGGTTCCCAACTCAGTCCCCTGAAGAATTGCTCCTGTAGTGCAATGTGATGAGAGTGAGTGCATTTCTTATTTTCTGGATTATAGCTGTGCTTTCACACCCCAGCAGTGCTTAGAGCCTAAAAGAAGCAGAATCTCTATGAAGGCCTCCTAGCTAGTTAGACATGGGAAGCACACTCAAAGAAGTGATGGGGATGTCCAAAGCCACATACCCACTCACAGAGATTGCAAGAGGTGCAGAATCCATCCTCCTCTTCTGTTCTGCAAATTGAAGACCTATATTTTAAAGTTTTGCCTGGTGCTTTCTATCAGATGTAGAGCCAATAAGCATTTAATGTCAGGTGGTGTTGGAAAGAGGGTAACAGATGAATATTACACTAATATTTTGTAGTTTTAAGAATAAAAAAAAAGACCAAACCTGACATAACATTCCACTTTATGTCTCCTAACAAAGCATTGCTATGCATGTCTTTTACCACTGTAAAAATGAGCATACGTTACGGGTCAGATCTCACCATTATTTACTCTGATGTACATCAAGATGCAACTTTGAATTCATTTTGTTTGTCTACAATGTTCTTGTTTTCCATGTGGTTCTCATGGAAAAAAATAATTTACAAAAGTGAGAGGTGAAAGTAGTTTATGGAAAGTACAAGGGGGCAAAATAGTTACTGATCAAGTAACTAGTTATCTTTTGTTTACACTCATAAACTAGGTTGAAAGAAATTTGAACAAGCTTTTTCTATGTTACTCTGTTATTTCTGGTAAATCTGGGGGTTTATATAATATAATTTTTATACAATTGTGTGGAAAACTACAGTGTTTCTGAGAGGGCATTGAAGATTGGCCATGATTAGTTTTAAGATTTTCCACTAATTTATCCCTCCTAGGATGGTACCATAAAGCCATGCAACTTGTCTGTTCATGACAGCAGCTTAAACATCTTTGTTTTACCTGTGCTGTCTTCCTGAAGCTTGAAGGACTACTTAGTTATAACTATGCCAGGAAAATGTGTTCCAGTACATATATACCTTCTCCTTATTATATTTATAATAGAAAATGATTGGAAACTGACACACACTGACCTCCAGTAGATAATTATCTGATAAAATTGATACTTCACTTCAAAATGTCTAAAAAATGACAATGTCAGATTTATGTTTATTCCTAAAAGCATTCTGGAGAACTTCCCCTTGATCTTAGAGCAGTCCATTGTCAAATTCCTTAAAGGCCACATCATTTATAAATGATATGAACTGCAGATGTATAATTCATGTGCAGCATAAAATAAGGTTTAAAACATTTGTATTAAAGAGGTAAGGTAATCCTATATTAAATTATATTTATGGCCTAATTTTAAAGTACAGAATCCTTCTGCCTAAATTTTTGCACTTCTTTTTATTTTTTAGAATTTATTAAAAAAGAAAAGTAACTGTGACAATGATGTTGGCAGACAAATAGGCTTTTTTTAAAATTCCTTGTGTTGATCTGTCATATTATTTTCCATTAGCTTCCCCTACACTTTCTACAGATTGCTTTCAGCCATATTTTTACTGTTTTTGGAAGTGAAAGAGCAATGTAAACTGCAGATTTCACCATTACTGTTTTGACATTGTAATCTCAAGGTTAATGGAATTTCTTTGTGGATAAAGAAAAAAAATAACTACGTTTTAAGGTAAATCACCTTGTGGGTATAGCCAAATTGCAGGAATCCTGGAAACCATTGCTGCTATATATATATATATATATAAAAAGAGNATTTTTTTTTTTCTTTCTTCTTTTGCAGGTCTAAAGACCTCTCGTAAAAGTTTGCATTTCTCATCTTACTTGTAAAACCAACTTTGCTGTTATCATGTATTTTCAAACATCTTTTAATATATTTTAAGAACTCTAATAATGTTGTTTTATATAATTATAATTTTCTTCTTGTTAAAGCCTTATAATCTCTTTATGAAACTTTTACCAATAGAAAGTAAAAATTGACATACAGTATCTGGTTCAAATGAATTGGAAATTTGCTTCTGGAGGCCTCTGTCTAGCAAAATGTAAAGATTCATCAGTGTCTAAGTACATAAATGACCTTAACGATTTCATAGGATCATAGAATGGTTTGGGTTGGAAAGGATGTTAAAGATTATTGAGTTCCAACCCCTGCCATGGGTAGGGACACCTGCCACTAGACAAGGTTGCTCAAAGCTCCATCCAGCCTGATCTTGGACACTTCCAGGAACAGGGAATCCACAACTTCTCCCCTTCTCTCCCCTCAAAGTCTTCTCTTTTCCAGGCTGAACAACCCCAGCTCTCTCAGCCTGTCCTCATAGGAAAGGCATTCCATCCTTCTGATTGCTTTCATCACCCTCCTCTGGACTAGCTCCAATAGGTCTGTGTCCTTCTTATATTGGGGATCCCAGAGCTGAACACAGGACTCCAGCTGGGGTCTCATGAGAGCACAGTAGAGGAGGAGAATCACATCTCTCAATGTGTTAGCCATGCTTCTTCTGATGAAGCCCAGGATATGGTTGGCCCTCTAGGCTGCAGGTGCGTGTTGTTGGCTCATATAGAGTTTTTCATCAGCTAGCACTCCCAAGTGCTCCTCCTCAGACTGCTCTTAATCCGTTCCTTGTCCAGCCTCTATTTGTGCTTGGGATTGCCCTGACCCACATGTAGGATGTTGCACTTGGCCTTGCTCATGAGGTTCACACAGGCCCAGCTCTCAAGCCTGCCCAGGTCCACCTGGATGGCATCTCTTTCCTCCAGTATGTTGATGGCTTCACATAGCTTGATATCATTGGCAAACTTGCTGAGGGTGCACTCAGTGCTGCTGGCCATGTCACTGACAAAGATGCTAAACAGCATGGGTCCCAGTACCAACCCCTGAGAAATGCCACTTGTCACTGGTTTCCACTTAGACAATGAGCTATTGACCACAACTCTTTCAGTGCGACCATCCAGCTAGCTGCTTATCCACTAAGTGGTCCATCCACCAAGTTCATGCTCAAAAGTCTTCTGTGATGCAGTACTGTAAGGACTTCATGGAAGTTAGGCTTTCCAGTCACCTCTGTTCGAAAATGGTTCTCTCCTTTGTTTGCATTGAGTCCACCTGTTGTCTTTTCTCACACACACAGTTTTGTGGTTAGGATGGTTCACAGAGGCGCTTCACGGGTGATAAGATGATATAAATAATAGTATTAAGGCTGAATATTTGTTGTTTTGAGCAGTTAGGTTGCTTTGCTTAAATGGTACTACTGTATTTGTAATTTGACTGTGCTATCCTGTAATAATACTTGTGTTAGAAAAAAAATGCAATATGAAGAAGAACCAACAATACAGTTACCATTATCTAGATTATACCGATTTTTTTCACCATATTTCTTAAAGTAACTCTATTATTCCTAGTTTAAGATAGAAGACCAAAACTTTTGAAGTTAACTTTGTTCAAGTTTACCTATCCATTTCTTAATATGTCTCAATAATTTAAGTCAATAGAATGAGTCTTTATTGAAACAATAACTGAAATATGGCAGCAAATAAAAAATGGGATGTATTAGTGCATGTGCTTATTAAAGCAAGATCACACCAGATAAAATCTTCATTTGATAAAAATATCAGGCTAAGTAACTGATTTTGTAGGCAAGGAAAATATTAGATTTTGGTCTGTGTGGACTTCTGTAAAAGAATTTGAAATAACACCACAAAGAAAATTGCCTATATTGAAGAAGATGAGGATAAGTAGCAGAAACCTGAGATCAGTAATGAATTAGCAAAAATTTTAGTCTTGTTGCTGAAGAAAATTAGAGACAAAGTTTCCTTAGGATCACTCTTGAGCTTTTTCTCATTTACTATTATATTAATGCTTTTCACATAGGGAGCATGCTAGCGAGAACTGTTCATGATATGAAGTTAAGTGGTGTTGGTAATATGCAGGATAGCAAATATTTCATACTGGAAGAAATGGTTAATTTTGAGGAATGGAGGAACAGAGGAGGAGTGGCCTTTATTATTTCAATTTGAAGGTTATGGGTTTTAGGACCAATATAGAAAGATTTTTTGTTGTCAGTAGGAGATCAACATTTGGAAGTAATGAAAGATATGTGTGCATTAATCTCACAGTTGACTGATCATGTGGCCCCTGCAGTACAACTACAAAAAAGGAAAATAAGATTCAAAGGCTTATGAAGCGAAGCGCTTGTGGTTGTACCTAGGAAAATTTAGCATCATTGTTCAAAGACCTGTAAAATTTCATTTGAAATAGCACTGAATGAATCTAAAATAGTTAGAATTTTAGCTGCGTAATTGACAGAGAAATCACAAGCACTAGCAGTCCTTTTTTATTCTTCTTATTTTTGGTGAATGGTGAAAAACAATAGTAAATGTAATTTACTGAAAGCTAAACACTGTAATCTCTAATGCTTGTGAAAGGCACCAGATCAGCTGAGCAGATTTCCACCAAGTCATCCTGTTAAGACAGATATGAAGTAGTACACACTGATGTGATGTTGCTGACCATACAGACTTCTTTCACCTCTGTGATGCTCTGTTACCATGGCCCAGCTGAGAACATGCTCCTCCTCTTGGAGAACAGGAACATCCTGCTTTGGTGTGCTGAGTCCAGGTCTTGCTATGGGGCTTTATGAACTTCTTTCTAAACTCTTACCTCATGCTTTTAGATATAGACTGTCTTTTAATAAAGGGTTTAATTATAGACATGCGGTGATTCTATTTTGTTACTAAAACAGGTACATATAGACATATTTTTGATGCTCCTACAGAGGTTCTCTCTGTTTTGGCTTTATGTGGGTAGCTACACAGACTGTAGGAATGTGAAAATAATTCACCTTCCAAGGCCACTGTTCTCCTTTTCTTCTGCCTACTGCAAGGATTGTGATCAGTGCTGCTTTTGTAGTAAGTTTCTACTGGGGCAAACAAACAGGTCGCCCAGGAGACAATTTTGTAGTAGAGTCTGATTCAACACTACAGTTTCATTTCTCTTAAGCTTAATCTTTATTACTGTAATTCACTATGGTCATGCAACTTTTAGGTAGCTTGAACAAAATTATTGGTCTCCACAGTCACTGTTCACCATGCATCTATTAAAAGCTTTCACAACCATCTCCATGCCATCTAATGTATTTTAACCAAAAAAAAAGTACAGAAAATAAATGCAAACAATTTCCCAATTCAAATTAAGTTACTGTTAATATTAGTTACATTATATACTTAAACCAGTTATAGTTAGTACATACTTAAATGATACTTTTTGTACTGTGGAAGACCTTATATCACGAGTAGCCTTAGATGTTTAACCCTCACTGATGAAACTTTGAAATGTTAGCAGCATGGAAATAGTAAGGGGGCAATGAGTGGCTGGTGCTTGAGCACCTCTTGCTGGCATTTCTGTGAAACAATTTCTGTGTAAGTTCACGAGGACATCAGTGGCTATTTTGGTCTTCTGAGGCTGATGTAACCATGAAAGGGGGAAAGCTGAAGAAAAATAGTGTATTTCTGTCCTCTCTTTCAAGTGATAAGACAGGAATCATCAGATTTTCTGGGGCCAGCCTTATTTCAATTTTGAATTGGAAAGAAAATTTGGCTATTTACCCTGGAGTGGGCAGGAAGGCCTTTCCAGAACTGCCAAGAATAAATCATAGATAGCAATAGCAATATTAATAATGTATTGTGTTAATAAAGAATGTATTCTAGAGAGCAACAGTGTTTGGGTTTGTATTGCCACCAAGAGATATGTCAAGATGGCTTTTATGGTATGTGCCTCTAAAACTTGATCCAAAGGAAACTATATCAGGAAGCACTCCATGGGCATGAGAAAGACCACAGTGGATGAAGTGAAGTAAATAAAGCTGTCTTGCTTAAATATTCATGACTTGAATAAGCATGTGTTTGGAAGAGACAAACCAGCAGAAGATGGGCAAAGTAACAATTCTTTTTAATGCAGGTTAGGACCTGCTTGTGGTTTATGCTTCTTGGAGTAGCTTGATATGAGTAAAGACTGTATCTTTATCTTCCTCATTATTTTCCTTTGACATCATTCTCTACTTCCTCCTCTGTATCTAATAAGCCCTAAGTGTAGTTTGAGAGGGGAAAAGACCTTTTCCCTATCTCTTTATATGGAAAGGAAAATTTTCTGCCACACTCTCTTAAAAGTAGATTAAAAGAAAGGAATTTTGAGGGAGAGAGAATGAGTACATTAATGTAAAAATAACCCTCTTTACAGCAACCCATATAATAATGAAGAAAGAAAATGTACAGATAAAATGCTTTAATAGCACAGGACCTGGGCTAAAGCCAAACCAACATCATTAACAAGAGGAGTTCATTCTGCTGCTGCTGTACAGAATGAGCAAAGTCTGTTTGCAATAATAAACATACCCTATCTTTTCAAATCAATCATACCCTATGTTTTCAAATCAATTACTTCAATTAAATTCCCTTGTATTTCTTGCCTTTTGTTCTCACCTCTTTCTATTCATAACCCTTTTTC
Source organism: Pedionomus torquatus (assembly GCA_013398155.1). Lineage (NCBI taxonomy): Eukaryota > Metazoa > Chordata > Aves > Charadriiformes > Pedionomidae > Pedionomus > Pedionomus torquatus. The sequence goes on along the minus strand of VZRU01001185.1, from coordinate 159,975 downwards.
CTATATGTATGTTCGCAGAGGTCTATGTATCTTTTTTTCTTTTTTTTTTTTTCCCCCCACTAAGGTTTGACTTAAGTGGAGAAGTTATCCCCTGGATGGATTTAGCCCAGTATTTGTAGACTTAATATTCCCATGATTGATAATATATCAATTGGAGCTAAGGCACTTCCTTCCCTTTTCTCTCAAACACACATGTAGTAGGACATTTTGTTAATTATTTTAAATACTGCTTTCATAATTTAAAATATGGATTGCAGTAGCTTTATTTGTGCTCAGAAAAAGATGTTTCTGTGTAGCTCCTGCCTGATGCTCCTGAATAGACCAGCAGCAGCACTGCCATGGTTTTCCTTCTTCTTGTGCTCCTCCTCCTCACTCTGGGGTCTGGAGGCCAGTTGAGAAAGAAAGGGAAGACTAAGAAAAGAGATGCTTTGGGGAAAAGTAGCCTTGTATCAGGGTACTAGGACTTTTCCTTAATTTAACTGATTAAATGGGAGCTGAATTCATTAGGAAATTTAGCCTTTAGTATATATGGAATAACGATCCTTTCCCCCATTCTTTGCATGTCTGAGATATTAAAATTATAGTCTTCTGCTTCATGTATGTACATGTAGTATGTACTGTTATAAGGGCAGGCTGCTTTATTTTGATGGAGTTTATATTTTTTCCTTGAAAATTCCTTTGAGGCTTCTGCAATCAATATGAAATTGCTTTCCATTAACTGAAAAAATATATATATGAAGTGGGTATAAACTGAGCACAATACATTCTTGCAGGCAGCAGCAACAAAAACCCAGAGAATTGTTAACTGCAGCAGGAGTGGCTAGTGCCTGTGGTATCCATTCAGCTTGTATTTATTCAAATAGTATTGAGAACACGTTAACCAAAAGCAAATTTGAAAGGCAAAAGAGGAGAGTGAATAAAAGACTTGGGAGAGGACGGGAAGAGAAAAGGCTGAAAAAAGCTAGGGAAGGGAAACAGGAGATGAAGACTTCCAAAAAGGGAAGGGAGGCAGAAGAAGATGGCTGACAAAGAAAAGGAAAGTGAATGGGAAGGAAAGAAGTCAATTTTTACATGTCTGTTTTAAACAGAAAAGATGAGGTGAGGCAGAGCCTGTTAGAATTAATTAAAAGGAATTAATATAGAGTCTATCTGTATTTTTTGAGAGATTTTTATTTCAAGATGTCAAATTCTTCTAGTGTATGGTTCTCTCCCTAGTACTGCTTCCTCACTTCACTCACCCAGCCTAGGCTTTTGTCACTGTTTCATTGACTTCTCAGAGGCTGCTATTTCATCTTTGCTTCCAACAGCTAGGTTCAGTGATGGATCCCAAGCAATAAATTTAACAGACTTATTAGTTCACGTTCTTTACCAGGACTTACTTTGCACGTTGGGAACCAGCAGATGCAATTGTGGATCAAGGCGATACGTGAAGCTTCGAGTTCTTATCTGTGTAGATGTGAGTTCAGGGGAAAAGTGTGCGTAGTCCTGAAGATGAAGAAAAGTGTTAACGTGCTAAAGGATTTCTTATAAATAGTGGCAGGGATCTGCTGCTGAACTGACACTCAATGATAGGGGTTTTTTTCCCTCATGAACTTCCTTTAGAATGTTTTGAATAAGAAAAGTCTTGCATCCACATTCTCTGCTTTAATAGTCATAGAAGCTTGTTCTTGATGTGAAGATTTAAGAGCTTTTTGTATGTATTAGTCATTAATTCAACTGATTAGAAAAAAATCATGTATGTGTACTCTTTCCTATTATATTCTGTTGGGGTTTTAGTCTGGAATATATTGGTGCAATCTAATCATATCTTTGAGATTTCAGTGAAAATCCTCTCTTCTATATTACTGGTCGTATCGTTAATTTCTTAAATCGTAACAGTGAAATAGTTTTGTAACTTTCATAAGTCTTGTCTTAATTCTGTCCTTTTGCAAGTTAGCAAAGAGGGCTTATACCAGTGCATAAACCCTGAAAATTAATTTTGCACCTGATCTCCTATAGAAAATACACAATCTGTTGAAAACCAGGATTAGAACCCATCAGCATTCAGGAAGTTAAGTTATCAGGTATCCTGCTCAGTGTTGAAGCTTTTACTTGTTACTATTTGAGGTATACACGCTAACAATTACTGTAGTTGTGGTTAAAATGCACAAGTCTTCCAAAAGATATACCTGTTTAAGTATATTAGGACCTTTGTACAGAATAGCATCATAAGGCAATATGGCATGTTCGTATCCTCACGTGTGCCAGCAGTGGTCAGCCAAGATGTAACTAGGTGGTTTTATTACTGTGTATTGTCATTTGTATTGCAAGTGGTGGGCTTTGTTATTTGTATTGGGGGTTGTGGGTGTTTCTTATCAGTCCTGCAAAGTGATGAACCCATGATGATGGGTCATGGGGATCTTGTTTGTGCAGGGCTGAGAGAAACAGCTAGCAAATTCGTGAAATACTCATGAAAGTCCTTGATCAGTTGCGAAGGGACTGACTGTAGGGAGTAAAAATCTTGGTTTGGCCCTGTTGGGAAGATTGAGTTTTTTATTATTATTTTGGCTACCTTTCATAGCCATTTAAGACCTCAGATGGAATAATAAAAGAAAAGGAGAGAGCGTCTGTTACCCGAAAGTTACTCCTAGAAATAGAATTTAGCTGAAATAATTGTTAGTTTGGTACCAGGACTGAGGTTCAGAGAGAAAAGCAATTGACCTCTATTTATACACATAAAACTTGAGGGGTTGGATGAATGTAATATCTTTTTCTTAACGGATCCACATTCTGTAAAATGGCAGTTTTACAAAGGAAGAATTATAGATAATTATACCTTTAGAGCTTCTCAAAGTTCTTTAGGTTGGGCCTGTGTGTCAGAATTAATTTTGATGAATAAGAACAGGCTAGAATTCTTCATTTCCTTGCTAGTGTTGCTTCTTTGGTTTACCTAAATATTCCCAGGCTGATTCTTATCCTTCTTCCAACTGAATAAACACTGCTTGTAGACCAAATATGTCAGAGTACATGAGATCTTAACCTTCTTTTGACATCTATGTTTAATACTCAAGGAAAAGAATGATTTTTTTTCTGAAACAGAATTTTATTCTTTATAAAATTTGGTATTAGAAGCTACTCCACATTTTGAGAATTTGAAAATTCTGTACTGGGCACAGTGAGTCTAAATTATGCAATAAATTCAAAGTATTATGTTATTGGCATTAGGCAAGTTGGCTGACGTTTTTCAGAAAAACTTAGGCAACATAAATATACAGCCCCTATAAAATGTAATAAGATCTACACAGTTGCAGCCCCAGCACAGTTTTGAAAGCCTCTCCTGCAGTGATGTTGTGACACTATTTTGAAGAAATTTTGCAATCCATTTTTTTCACTTTGCTGCAGCTGATCGTAGACATTTTCTTTGCAAGTTGTGGTTGGCTTCAACTTTTCCAGAGTCTTCTGAATTCTGAGTCAAATTCAAAATGTACAAATATGTTATTTCTGAAANGGGGGGGTGGGAACAGAAAATGAGATCATGACCTGGATTAAACATGCTTTGGATAGATTAAGTTTATTTTAGCAGTCTGGGCATTTCTGGAGTCGAAACTAGAGAAATTCACTGCGTGGTTGGTTGGGTTTTTTTTTTTTTTGGAATAGGTCATATTTTCTGCAACATTCATTCTGCCCTGCTTTCTTCCTGTCATCATCTCCTTGGTCTCAAGAAAGACTGCCTGACTTGTTTATGTAAACCTGATGACAGAATTTGGACAAACAGGAAGGTAAGGAAATGAGCATGCTCTTAATTCGAGGAGTAAGGCAAATATAATCCATATTTCAAGCAACATTTGGCTTTAATAATTGCTCTACAAAGGGAAGGAACATTGCCCAGACAGAAAGCAGCATTCATGGGGAAAGAATCAGAAAAGTGGAGAAGGTATATTTAATCCTTTGAGATTTATTTGTGCAAAAGTTAGCTTAAATGGAAAACAGAAACTACATATTGCTGTATAATTTTTAATGGTCATAGCTTAGCCAGATCCCTGAGGATAAAATGCTTAAAGAAAATAACCAACAAAAGAAATAAAATTAAAACAAAATAGTCTCAAGTGTTCTGTAAAACAATCTTGAAGACTACCCAGAAAGTACAGCTGTTGTTGGATGATGGAAAAGTACATGATAAACAATCAAATAATTATGCCACTGGCATGGAAGAATACATTTTCAGATAGTCAAGATAAAGTTGTGAAACATAATAATACTTATCTCTTGTGTCTGTAGAACTTAGTGCTTTACAGGATAAAGCAGAGAACAACCAAAATCCCTTTCAAGGTGGAGATAGCTGATGCATAGGCACAATTTATTCAAGTCTGTGTATTACAGCCCTAATAAACCTGGAAATTGGACCAAATCTCCTATGGCCTACACTGGTGCTTTATTTGATGGCTCATATCATTCCATAGCACAATGAGGCAAAGCTCTGTCAGTTCTTTTGTAAGTGTGTTTTCTTACCTACATTTTCTTGGACTATTAGAGGCCTCTTGGAGAGAGACTGCACAAGAGTTTTGCTTTCTGCCATCATGTAGCGGTGCAAAATAGTATTTTTTAGCTATATAGAAACAATTCAATACCTGTTGTAATATTATTGGCATATTGACAGTAAGATTAGTCCAATGCATTAGTGCTGGATGTTTAAACCCAGGAATGACTTAATGTTTCCTTGTTTTCTTGGTCCTGTCCAACCTATAGTCTCAGAGGACAAGTGAGGAGGAGGATGGATGAATGAAGGTGGTGTTGAAAGAGTCTGAATGTTCATGAGGGTGGTTGCACAAGCAGCCGAACTCATACAGAAATTCAGTTAATGGAAGCATGGTGCTGGAAGCTCAGATAAGCACTTGCACACCTTTGGACTTTCTCTTTGAAACCACTTATGCAAACTCTTTGTCTTTCCTTAGGACTGTGGAAGTGGGACATGGACGATAGGTGACTCTCCCCCTCCAATGTTAACTTTATTTTTACAGGTCACGTGAGGCATTTGTGCAACATCTATAAATATCTGAAAAGCAGGCACTGAAATAAGGAGGGCATGAAGACCTAATTAAAACTTTTGTAACTTTTCATAGAAGAATCATAGAATCATGGAAAGGTTACAGTTGGAAGGGACCTTAAAGATCATTGAGTTCCAACCCCTCTGCCATGGTCAGGGACACCTCCCACTAGATCAGGTTGCTCAAAGCCCCATCCAGCCTGGCCTTAAATACTTCCAGGGATGGGGCATCCACAACTTCTCTGAGCAACCTGTTCCAGTGCCTCACAACCCTCACGGGAAAGAATTTCTTCCTAATATCCAATCTAAATCTCCCCTCTTCCAGTTTACAACCATTACCCCTTGTCCTATCACTACGCTTCCTGACAAAGAGTCCCCTCTCCAGCTCTCCCGTGGGCTCCCTTCAGATACTGGAAGGCTTCTATAAGGTCTCCCCAGAGCCTTCTCTTCTCCAGGCTGAACAACCCCAGCTCCCTCAGCCTGTCCTCAGAAGAGAGATGTTCCATTCCTCTAATCATCTTCATGGTCCTCCGCTGGGCCCATTCCAACAGTTCTATGTCCTTTCTCTGTTGAGGACTCCACAGTTGGACACAGTACTCCAGGTAGGGTCTCAAGCTCAGAGTAGAGAGGGAGAATATACATCCCGCAACCTGCTGGTCACGATTCTTTTGATGCAGCCCAGGATACGGTTGGCTTTCTGGGCTGCCAGAGGGCACTGCCAGTTCATGTTGAGCTTCTCATCCATAATTACTCCCAAGTTCTTCTCCTCAGGGCTGCTCTCCAGTCATTCTCTGCCCAACCTGTATTTGTGCCTGGGATTGCCATGTGCCAGGTGCAGGACTCTGCACTTGGCCTGGTTGAACTTTGTCTGATTGGCATTAGTCCACCTCTCAAGCCTGTCCAGGTCCCTCTGGATGGCATCCCTTCCCTCCAGTGTCTTGACCATGCCACCAAGCTTGGTGTCATCAGCAAACTTGCTGAGGGTGCATTCTATCCCACTGTCCATGTCTCCAACAAAGATGTTAAATAGTTTTGGTCCCAGTACTGACCTTTGTGGGACACCACTCATCACAAGCCTGCACTTGGACATTGAACCATTGACCACAACCCTTTGAGTGCAGCCATCCAGCCAGTTCCTTATCCACTGAGTGGTCCATCCATAGAACCCTTGACTTTCCAATTTGGAGACTAGGATGTCATGTGGGACAGTGTCACATGCTTTGCTTAAATCCAGGGAGATGATGTCCATTGCCCTCCCTTTATCCACCAAGTTTGTGGCAGTATCATAGAAAGACATCAAATTTGTCAGGCAGGATTTGTCCTTCATGAAGCCATGTTGGCTGTCTCCAATCACCTCCCTATTTTCCATGTGCCTTAGCAGAGATTCCAGGAGTGTCTGCTCCATGATGTTGCCAGGCACAGAGGTGAGACTGACTGGCCTATAGTTTCCTGGGTCCTCTTTTTTCCCTTTTTTGAATGTCGGGGTTATGTTCCCCTTTTTTCAATCTGCAGCAATTTCACCAGATTGCCATGATTTCTCAAATATAATAGAAAGTGTCTTAGCAACTTGATCTGCCAGCTCCCTCAGGACCCATGGATGGATTTCATCAGGTCCCATGGACTTATGCACCTTCAGGTTCCTCAGGTGGTCTTGAACGTGATCTCCTTCTACTGTGGGCAGTTCTCCATTCTCAGAGCCCCTGCTTTTGCCTTCTATCTCTTGGACAGTGCGGTTAGAGCCCTTGCCGGTGAAGACTGAGGCAAAGAAGTCATTCAGTACCTCAGCCTTGTCCAATCCTGGGTGGCCAGGTCTCCCCTTTCCTTCTGGAGAGGGCCCACAGCCTCCCTAGTCTTGCCTTTATCCCTGACATATCTATAGAAGTTTTCCCTATTTGATGTCCTTGGCCAGATTCAGTTCTCTGTGGGCTTTCACCTGGCTGATATGATTCCTGGCCACTCAGACAGTTTCTCTACACTCCTCCCAGTCCACCTGTCCTTTCTTCCACCCTCTATAGGCCTCCTTTTTGATTCTGAGCTATCTAACACTTCCTTATTCACCCACACAGGCCTTCTGGCTATTTTGCTCGACTTCTTTTTTGGGATGCACCTCTCCTGAGCTTGGAGGAGGTGATCCTTGAACACTAACCAGCTTTCGTGAGCCCCTCTTCCCTCCAGCTCTTTTGCCCACACTACCCTGCCAATGAGATCTCTCAGGAGTCCAAAGTGTACTCTCATGAATCCAGGGTAGCGAGCTTGCTGCACACCCTCCCCACTGCTCTAAGAATATTGAATTCTACCATTTCATGATCACTACAACCAAAGCTACCCTTCAACTTGACATAGCTCACCAGCCCCTCCTTGTTGGTAAGGACAAGATCCAGAATGGCTCCTTTCCTCGTCAGTTCCTCAAGCATTTGAAGAAGGAAGTTTTAGCAATGCATATGTATTTTTCTTCTTTCAAATGACAAGTTGGAGATGTCTTTTAAGCAGAAATCACTGGCTTTCCAAGTAAATTGCTGCAGAACCACCTGCAGTCCCCGGGGAACCTGGACTGTGAGCATCCTGCTGTTACTGTTACTGAATCAAATACAATAAATAGGTTTGCTCTGATTTAGTACTATCATGGACCTGTGTGTGAGCTATAAACCAAGCCTCGGCACCAGCATTTTCATTTTTACCACAATGAGTTGGTGCTGGCTATCTTTGCTGAGAACAGGAGGTAAGAGTGAGTTACATTTCAGTGGCACGTGACTGTTTAATATGCAGACAGGCATAGTTAACTGGCAAGGCCAGAATGTTGCATGTCAAGGTTTAATTCTCTACTCTACAATAAAATTTCTAGACAGCTTGCCAAAAATCACAGAGGAATAGAGCCATAAAGATCCTCTAGTCAACTGTTTAGATTTCGAGTGTCAATGCCAGGAGTCTGCTAAGTGTTAAGGCTTACTGTGAGAGGCATCCAGTCAGCCACCATTGTCTTCCTTTACTTCAGCCAGTCTTTTGTAATCACCTGTGGAGGGAGTGAAGATATGAGTAGTCTTTTCCTGATTTGTAATTTAGATTCAGTTTATAGCTTAGCCAACAGCTAGAGAGGGAAGGATCCAGACTTAGTCACTTTATTCCCCAGATCCATTCTTATCTCTTGTGCCTATGAGAGTCTGAAGGTGTCTGCCAGCAGTAACTATTTGATTTCCCATTTTGAAGCTGCTTCTTTGCACGCATTCACTAAACCACGAGTAGATCCTGTTCTCCCCAGAGAATACCTTCAGCAGCGAGCAAGCATAGACTTCCTTTCTGCTTTTGCTTCAGGTTTTTCCATATTTTAGAGAGAACTGAACAGGAAAGTTTAAGATCATTTGTGAAATTTGTTGAAGTACATGCATTGAACATCTGGAGTTAGGTACCTTTGTGTGTACATTACAAAGGAAATCTGAATGCATCAGCCCTGTTGATGGAAGCTTAAATGAAGGCACTTTATGTGCCTACAAGGGTAAGAAACGTCTGAAGCCAATTTTAAAGATTTAGGTGCATAAGGATGCAGACCTCAAACAGAGAACATTTAGTTGTTGTTTTTTCCCTTCCACGGTTGATTTTGGTGGATAAATGTATCTCAAAAACTTGGATCTGGTTACTTTGATAAGTTCATATGCACCACAACTATCTAGTGACTGTGATACTTCTTGTCTATTCTTTTAGTACTACTTTTAATGATTTGCATATTGAACAGTACATCCTGCCGATTGAAAGAAGGGAAGGTGCGCAGCTGGGAATGTATGAAGTTTGTGAATTCAGAGGCCTATGTTTTCAAAATTACTTGGAAAGTATTTGCTCTGTGCCAGTAATGATGTGCTAATATTCAATAATAACGTATCATCACATATTAACTGATTCAATATTGCAAAACTTGTGCTACAGAATAATAGAATTCCTCCATTCTCTGCCATGAAAATGGAAACTGCCTGCTAGGATTGGAAGAAGGCAACAGTTTTGGTTGCTATGAGTAATGAAAGTTGAATGACCTGATTCAATGACAGTCTGGTCATCCTGAATTTTTAGCAGGTTGGTAGGAATTGGTGGATTTCAGTATTTCTAAATATTCATAAGGGCAAGAATAATAATACCATATTCAGTCAAGTTACTTTTTCAGGAGATTATGTAAGAGTAATTTTAAATAGCAAGGAAAATAGTCATAGTCATATTCTGCTCCCTCATAGGAAACTTCAGATATATGAAACACGTAAATGAAGAGAATTAGCTAAGATGAAAATTCCGGTGTTAAATTGTAAATGCATGTTCTGCATGTGATTTTTGGGTTGTTGTTTTTAAGTTCTCTGTGAATATATTACTTCATGTTATTCAGCTGGGCTTTGTGTTTTCGGAAAGAAGACCAATCCCTGCATCAAGAGGATGAGGGAAATGACAACCCCATTATCTTCTGTATATGCAAAGCTATATAGATACAGACAGTTTTCTGTATCTATATAGCTTTGCTTATACAGAGGATGAGGGAAATGACAACCCCATTATCTTCTGTATATGCAAAGCTATATAGATACAGACAGTTTTCTGTATCTATATAGCTTTGCTTATACAGAGGATGAGGGAAATGACAACCCCATTATCTTCTGTATAAGCAAAGCTATATANTGAATATATTACTTCATGTTATTCAGCTGGGCTTTGTGTTTTCGGAAAGAAGACCAATCCCTGCATCAAGAGGATGAGGGAAATGACAACCCCATCATCTTCTGTATAAGCAAAGCATAGATACAGAAAACTGTCTGTGTGGACTTAGTTTCACTTAGCAATTGTCAATTTGTGGTTTGAAAAGGGAATTGCAAGTTACTTGATAGAGAAGAAGATGCTATTCAAATAATTGCTCAGCAATTGGAGCCAAGTAATATACAAAAAATAGTTAGAAGAAAGAGTAAGCAATGAAGTAGACGTGATGTTCTCAAGGTTATGACCCTGTTTTCTGGATGTCTGAGTTGAATGAGTGATCTATCCCAAATATGTGGATTGAAAAAAAGAAAAGTTAGCCTATCTGCTAAATTTATGAGGTCTTTAGGTACCATGATGGGCATTCTGTTTTGTTAGTATGAAGATCACTTAACTTTGATAGGATATTGATGTTACGCAGACATAAGTGCTAATGGAGTCAAACAAAGCAAAAAGACTGTATTTTGAACATCTTTTCATGGCTTTTAGAATGCTTGCACTTCCCTCCCATTGTCCTGCTTCCCCTGTGTCTTATCTCTTTGGAGTCTTCTATTACTGGGGGGAAAATCTGATGAGCTGCTTATTAGCTAGTACAAAAAGAGCAGCACTAGAAATCAATGAGCCAAAACTTCCAGCAGATAAATGAGCTGTTTATAGGTCAAATAGTAGTGAGATTACTTTTTTTTCTTTATTATTTTCAATACTATCAGACACCGCCATCACCACCACCTCCCTGCCAAAAAAAATCCATTAGCTTACAAGAAGTATTACACATAAACATGGAAATCACCATGATTTATTTTGGACTAAGACACTTCCCCCCCCCGTCCCGCTGTTAGAGAGGTGCTGCAGCTATTCCAGAATAAGAGCTTTTGGAAGAGGATTTTTTGCAGCTATATCAGATCTCTCTGGACAACAAGAAAGGGAGAATAAAAAGTGAACTGAAAAGGCAACCAGCATGGGATTCTTATATGTGATTTATGTCTTACTGGCACTGAGGGTATTTAAACCCTATGTACAAGTACAAAAGATGTGTTAGTGTCAAAAGAAAGAAAATTCCAGTAGATACATTGGTGCGGCTGTTTTGAATAAGCTAACAATTAATTTTTTTTTTTCTATATTGCATACCATAGAAATACAGGTTTATAGGCAAGAAAAATTCTTCTTATCTAGAACAAGAAGTATTCAGCATGAGATGTAGGAGAAATAATTGTTTGTAAGAAAAGATCTGTGTGGTTGGGGTTGTGATAAAAACTTAAGAGAAATTAGGAATGGATTATAACAAGGTACCAGAGTTTGGTTGTTCCATGTTATCAAATTATAGCAATGATAGGAAAACTATTAAAATTGAGACTAATGGGAAGCTTTTATTTGTCTGTTTGAGACAGCATTAGTTAGGGCTCTTAAAAAGAGATATTAAGAATTTAGGGCATCTACGGAAAGAAAATGAAATTTTCAGTAGTAAAACAGGCCTCTGGAGCTGAAAAAAAAATGAGGAAAAGGGAAAAAATCCAAACAAACAAAAAAACACCCAACTAAGAGAGACAAAATCTCAAAAGAAGAATAAAAAGGACAATAAAGGGACTGATAGAAACATGGCTTACAATGTAATGGTCTTTTCAGCAGCAAAGAGTTAACATGACTGATGCAGCCATGGTCATGAAATGCAGGACAATACATGGCCGTCTGCTAGTGGAAGAAGCTAAATGTATGCCAACTGTAAATTGGTCTATCAAGCATGCTAACTTCTATAAAATCAAATAATCTTTTAAGAGAAAATTAAGGGGGTTAAAATTTTCTTTATTTCTGGATGTCTATAACTAGAAAATATAATGAAAAAGGTATTATTAACTGTGTTTCTGGATAATAAAAATGATAATAAGGATAAATTTTTCAATCGATTGAACCAGGTCATTCTCAGCTCTATGTGTTCATCTAAACAACTGGGTGATCATCAGGATGGTATAGTATGCCTGGTCTCTGCTTGTACTTATCATTCTTTTGTGTGTCTTAAACTTTAGTGCAAAAGAGAGATATATCTTATTTGCAGAAGGTGCATAGACATTTGATTTCTCAGCCAACACTGTAAGTCAATATTGAGACAATTTCTCAGATATTCAGATTTTGATTTTGATGTTTCAGTTCTAAGTTCTATGCATAATATTAAAGTAAATTTCTTGAGATTTATTTATGAACAAACTACTGAGATTTATTTAATCTGCTACTGCAGAGATCAAAATTCACCAACTAGAAATCTTGATCACTTTTGTTTTATATTATACAAGCGTACTATTTTTGTTTGGCTAGAGCTGTGGTAGAGTTTTAACTCTAACATGTATGTTAGAAGTAGCTTGAGAAACCCATCCAGATTATGCAATGTCTAACATCTATGCTCTAATCCTAGTGTTGCTTGTTTCATGAATACTAATAATGTTACATACTTATTGTGCTTAAGAACTGTACTTGTCACGATTAAAATGTCCAATGGATGGCTGTATCTATGGAGCTCTAACTAATGTAGAACAAGCAGAAATGAAAAAAATGTGTTTTTATTGTCAGTCAATCAAAACCTTATTTCAAGCTCCCTAAGGAAATCACTCAGATGAAATTTTTCAGCCCTTCTCAATCTTCAGGTTTCTGGATTTGCTTGATATGGACAATGGCAAAGGAAAGAAGTCAGATAAAGGTAAGAAAGGGACACTGTCTTCCTAACTGAAGAAAATTCAGTGAGATTCCCTGGGTGGAATATAATATTTGCTTCTGCGAATATAACCTGAAAACCGGATAAGGAGTAGTCAATTGCTAGTGATGTCATCAGTGTCAGGTAAAGTGAGAGACAGAGAGATGCCTTTTGGATTGAGGTAAAAATATATGAAGGAGTGGAGCTCTGGATATGCTCTATTTCCTTTTATGTTATGACATGAGAAACACATAATTTCCAACTAACTGGTCAATGCTAGTGCAGTAATCATACGCATGATATTCCTACGGGGTATGATGGTTTTGAAATAGAGCAGGCTGAGAAGTTGTTCTAACTTATCTGAAAAGTAACAAGTCACTTTTAATGCAGGAGTTTCTGGAAGAAGGTGGAAGGTTGCCTTCAACAATATGTTGGCAAAAACCCTGAAGCAGGAGTGTCTCAGTTTGGGAGATGATTCTAGAGTCAGTGCTGTAGTGGTAAGGGATGAATCCATGCACATTCTCTAAGGTGCTCTTTAGGTACTAGGACAAATGTTTGAGAAGGCAAATTTCAGAATGTGAAATAGTGTGAAACAGTGAATAGTTTCAGCCATGATGTCAGCTACTGACATTAACAATAACCATGTACTTCCTCAATTCTAAAGTTTCATCAGGGTTCCATGCTATGGGATTATCAGACCTGCAATTCTGTGTTAAACTGTACTAGCTAAAAATCTGGCAATTTAAATTTTTCTTTCCTTATGGACAAGTGGCAAAAACACAAAACCAAATCCAAACCCCCAGAATACAACAACCAAAATGCCACAAGCCCCAAGCAAGTTAATCAGATCTAACCAAACATTGAGAAACCTATACACGTGAGGTTTACAATCTGTATGAGTGCTCAAAACCGTCATAGTGTACTCTTTCATGCAAAACCTAAGAGTTTGGGGCTCAGACTGATCTGCAATTTGCTAAGTTTTTTTAGAGAATGGAGATCTTGTGTACATGTGTATCTACCTGAAGAAAGTGTCACCCAATTAACAGCTCTAGTAGACAGACTTTTTATGGCTTTTATTGGAGCAGACACGTGAGAGATAGAAATTTACAATCTAGTCATTTTTGAGGAGCAGTGACAAAGGGTGGGGTGGGAGCAGGAGGTTGCAGTAGCAGAGATTCTTGCCTAAAAAGGTTTTGTGTATGTCACCTCTGCTTTGAATCAACCTCAGCAGCTTCAGGGTTGGTAATTTAGGGCTACCAGGCATGTAGCCCTCTGATGTGTAGAGGTGCCTGGCGAATACCATTCAGCCAAGGTTACTCCCCTGCCTGTGCTCTGGGCCACCCTTCTCACACAAAGCTGGCCTTCACAAGGTGCCTTCAGGTGCTCCCACTCTACCTGGGCATAGAAGACTCCTGCTGCTAGCACTGGAGCATGAGTTCAGGGCTTCCTTGACATGGAGAAGTTCATAAGCAGGCCCACAAGTATAAGCCATCCCCTCTTGAACTGCCTGCACATCGGCAGAGCCAGAGGGAAGAGTACTCACTATTTTGAACACTATGTTGGTGTTCTTAAAATGGAAGCTACCCTCTCAATCAGTAGTTTTGGTAAAGATGAACAAGTATATATTGTTGAACTGGGAAACAGATTTCTGGATCCCATGGGCCAAAATTTCTAACACGCAGAAAGGTATATGAGCTGGATGTAGCTCTACTCAGCATTCATAAACATTAATATGCTATTGCACACAGACCAAAGTGCATTAACATGACAAGAACAAAGTTATGATGTAAGCAACATCATATCAAATTACTTCTTTCCCTTCCTGTAGATGCTAAGGGATCTAGCTAATTTTAAATGTTTGCTTTGTCTACACAGATGTGCAAAGTGTCAAATTTCAGCTAAAACAGAAGTGATAAAATAGATCTATGGTCTTGCCCGTCTCTCCCATCCCAGCCCCTGCATTGAAACTGCAGCGGTCCAGCTCTGAAAGCAATATATAAATGTGCATCTAAGGAACAACATTTAGGCTTAACTAAATAAACCACTTATTTAAATACCCTCTGTGTCAAGTGAAATGGTTCTTTTTTAACAGAACAAAAAACAACCTGGAGATGATAGCGTGGATTAAATGTGAAATCAGTGTAAATGGGATCAGAAGGAGATCCATTAACTCTCATTAGGGAGTGTAGTGTGATCTTATTTTCACTGCACTGTACATAGGCTGTACGGCTGTTATTCCATGTGACAGACGTTTGTTTTCCAGCACTTAATTTGCACATAGAGTTAATGGTAATGCATCCAAGAACCGATATTGCTAATATACAGCGTTAGCATAGCTTCCTCTGTCCCTGCTTCTACCCAGAAAAGGATTCCAAAAAGAGAGAAAATACTTAGTGGTATAATGGCATTTTCTGTCTTCTATAGTGAACCATTTCAGCCCAATGAGTGTTGAAAATAGATTATTATTATTTACTTTTCATGGTACTTGAAACTATTTTCAAAGGATTGTACATTTCTATCAGGGTATAACATTTGCTCCTTCTGGATGCAGGAAAATTCTGTAGACAGATTTTTGCCTGTTTTTAAACGTTTCACCAGCTGACTAACCCCCAAGGTTTAATAGCTGGTAGACATCTGTAGGCAAAAGTAAGAGAAACGAGTTCATCAAGGAACTGTATCATGCTTCCAACATGTGGCAACATGAGTGCCTCTTCACCATCTGTTATTTATGTGAGGATTTTATTATGTAAATGACGGTACACACTGAGCTCTAAACAAAGGAAAATGATTCTCCTTACAGTATGTTGCGACTGCCAGGCTTCTGTGTCAGCCCTGAAACAAATAATGAAAACAATGGAGAAGTGGCAAGCAGAATATCTTGAGTTCTTCTACTTGTCCTCCCAAAAGGGAGCAAATATCTTTAGGAAGATTTTATTTCTTACATGTGTTGCAACTCACAAAGACAGGTAGTTAATGAAACAGCAAACAAGTAGATGGATGAAGCTAAACCAAGGTGAGGTTTGAAGGCTTAAAGCAGACTGAAGAGACAATCCTGCAAAGCTATGGAGAGTCCTAAAACTCTCTATCCTTGTCTTACTGAAAACTAAAAATATGGAATCAGGTCCCTAAATCATCTGCAACAGACAGAAAGTATTGTTGTTGGATAGGACTGGAATTACATACCCTTCCCTACACTCTGGTTTAAAATTTTCCATTAAATTACCAATTTAAATTGAAATGTAATTATCTTAACTGGCATATTTTTGGCAGCTGTGATGAAAAAAAAAAAATCCCTATGCTACACTGGATCAAGTAAAAACCCATAGGAGTTCTAACACTGGCCCTTAATCAAAGTCTGCAAAGACACAAAGGCTTTGAGCTAATCTGTGCCAAGCCATGTTGGACAGCATGGCACTGCCTAGAGCATCCTTCTGGTGGCATTTAAAGCACCTGGTGCCCTAGGAAAAGAAATTATATCCAAGGCTGTAAATTCTCCTTTTTCCTTATACACATCTACCAACCAGCAGTGGCTGCTCTGATAGCAACATAATATTTCAAAGGAAAGAAAATGCACTACTATTTTTATTTTACTACTTTATTTAACATGTGACACCCTAGTGGTTATCTGCAAACACACCCTTCCTTATTTTGTGTTTCATGTGGTTTAATATCATTAAATTATCATTGCATTCAATGATTTAACTAGTATCTTAATTTGATAAGTGGAAAAGGTATGTGTTGGGGATTAATTGTTATTCTAAGTGAAGTTAAACAGAAATAATTGAAGCCAGTGCCAGACTTGATGAAACTGATGATTTAGGAGTGTTTGGTTACTTCCTGCATTGTATGATTTCTTTGTATGATTTCTTACACTTGTATTTGTCACCTTTTCCTGACTTAATTATGATTAAATGTTGAACTTTACCAACAGTCAACTGCTGGTACTGCTCTATTGATTAGTTGTTTTTATTAATGTGTCAAATTTTGTGGTTGCAACAGAAATATATTTCGTGATAGAGGAGGTAATAGCTGGAGAACTCTGCCATGACACTATCAAACAGGCCAGCTTTAGCAGGTACTCCTTTTCTTTCANTTTTTTTTTTTTTTTTTTTTTTTTTCTTTACCTGTTTATTTATTAATTAACGCCTAAGGATACTTCTGCAGTGTTTTCATGCTAAAAGACAAACCTGTGTTACTTTTTTAACAGGTAGCAGCATCAGAACAAAATGCCACTATCACGTACACCTCTAAACACAAGTAGTACAACTGATGCTATATATTTTATTTTTTTGGCGGTCTTTAAACTCAAAATCTATACTTTTTGTTTGCACCTATTGTTAGGTTTTGCTTGCAGAATTAGGAATCAGTGGCAACCATAATCCAGTTCCTCAAGTCAAACAATTTAGTTCACATTTGCAAATGTCACAAGCTTGCTTTCGTCATTGCAGATGTCAGAAAGAGTTCAAAATAAATTAAAATATGGATGACTATTACTGTGCCACAATTTTTCCCTCTCATAGTGCTTGTCTAAAATTCAGGGATTGATTGACAATAAGTTTTTACATAGATGGTCATCAAAGAAGTCTAACAGATCTTAGTGATGTGAAACAGTACTGAAAGTTAGAACAAAATATTAATTATATTCTTTTCCAACACATTTTTAAATGACTACTTACTTTATACACATTTCTGAATCCATGTACCTCTTATTTTATGGATATTAATATTTTCATAAGTAACAAGGATAAAGCTTTTAAATCTTTTTCATTTGCTGCCCTTTCAGGTTTGGAACTCTTTCCACAGTGACCTGTACAGATGTAGACTCCTTACTTACAACATAAAACTGAATTAAACTGTAACTGTAGAGTTCCTGTTCTTTCTCCACCATGTGGTGTCTTATACATCACATATATGCATATGATATTCATAATTATTCTATATTCTGAAACTTAGAAGGGATCCGTTCAAACAGGAATGACGATGTTCTTTTTCTTGAGATGCAGCACGTTACATATAACTAAAATTAATTATTCTGATGTAATTTAATTTTTTTTCTACCTGTTTGCATATGTAAACTATGGGGAAGAGAACCATAATTAACACTCTGTATGGATGAAGTCTTTGTAACTTTAAAAGCCTAGCTTTTTTAATATTCCATATGAAGTTTTACCCTGTCATCTGTTTTCTGTTTCTCGTGGTGCTTAGGGTTAGGGGAAGGAACCCCACTCACAGGAAACTCGCTGATTTGAACAGCAGCTGAAAAACTTTTGAGGAAAATTCACCCCCCTTTAGTCACAGTCACAGTAGTAGGACTTCTGCTTATGGGGGCTCCTGCACTGCAGCTGCCCCTGAAAGGTCAGGAGAGCTCGCTCATGGCTGCTGCTTCATAGGAAGCTGGCTGGGGAGGTGGCCTGCCCTAGCCTCTCGGCACCACTGGGGTGTCACAAGTGGGATGCCAGCAGACATCTCGCAAGCTCTGCAGGACACTAAACTCAACAGCAGCTGTCAGAAATGCTTTCCAAGGCCTTTGGTCAGACAACAGGGGGTTCTAGGGGGTATTAAAAGTATTGGCCAACTTTCTAACCTAGGGTTATGAAACAGCCTGTTAGAAGAAAATACTCTGGCTCTGGTTTTTGGACTCCAAAGAAACTAGGAAATGAAGTTGTGGCTTGGATTTAGTCATTGGTTATGCCATTTGCACATGTAATATCCCAAGAAAAGAACCACAAGCAAAATGAGAACAGAAAACTGTAAAGGCAAGACTTTTCAGAGCAAATTTGACTCCAGGATGCCAAATGAAGATATAACAATATACCAATTACACAATTTGAATTGTTTTTCTGTCTTTAGTACTTGAAGCTAACAGTCACACCTCAAATTCTGATATGTGTCTTCTCTCAATTTACATATGCTTGGTTTTGCAAAGCAAAAATCCTGCTTTGTTACTTGATGGTGACATCTGTTGATGTTTCTCCCCTTCCTTTCTGATATCTTGTCTTCATTTTTATGTTGCTACTCAAACTCCCCCTTTCCCATGTTACCAGTTCTGTCTTTCAATCCTGTTTTAAAACTTTCTCTGACTTCTGTTTTCTTTCGTAGTGTGTTTTTTTTCTTTCTTTCTGTATTATCAGTGCACAATTTCATCAACAGTTGGACTAGATGATTTGAAGGGTCCCTTACAACCTATGCAAATCTGTGATTCTATAATATACCTAATGACTTCAGAGTCATTTGAATAGCTAGAGCAGAGTGGACTGGATATCTGAGAGTTAGTATTCTTTGCAACTGACAATAGCTTTGAGCATGTCAGTTTATTTTTCAGTATTTCTCTTCAACACCACCCCATTTCTAGTAATGCAGATGAAGCAATACCCCATTCTAGTAAAATGCCAAAATATTCACAAGAGCTATATGGATAGCAAATGGTGTTGGTAGCAGAAAAAGAGGAACACTTTCAACATTGGTACAAAATGGACCTAAAGGTTTTATAATTTAAAGGTCAATTATTCCCTGAGGTACACAGGGGGCTACTTCCACTATAATCAGTCTTGTGAATGTGAAGGCAGAACAGGACCTTGACTGTCTGTATCTGGACTTTGTCAGGTCATTTGTTTTTGACCAGAATTGTATCGTTACTCTGGTTTTCAATAAAGGGTTGTTCACTGAGGCATCACATTGATACTTTTGAAGTATGTTCCACATTTTCAAAGGAACATATTTATCAGAAAAAAACTGAAATGTCGAGCTGTTTCAGTATGCTATCAAGATTTCACCTCGCATTGCTGTGCAAGTGCGTTCAATTTTCACCTGCTGGGTGTAATGGGAATGAGTTCAACAAATGAAAGCACGTTAACAAGGTGATGATTTGGCCAAGCCATGTTCCTTCCTCCTAAGAAATAAAATAGCCCTGAAAAACAAACCCCAAAGGCACAGCTTGTTTTCATTACTCAGAGATCAGATCTGATCCTCAAATGATACATTCAGGGCCAATGCTGGCAATAGACCCATGGGATTTCGGCAAAGTTGAGCTCCCACTCTTCATTTGACTTGTACCTTGGCTGGCTGTTGGCTGAAGGAGCTTAGTCCTTAGGCACATCTTGCCTTCTTGCCTTAAAGCTGGCTCTTTGTAGAAAATCTTGTCAGGCTGTCATCTCTGAGTCCTGTACTGGGGCAGAACCTTTGCAGGTATTTTAAGTCTTTTGTTTTTTTTGTAAAATGTGGCCTTTAGCAACAACCTTTGGACATTCCATTGAGTATGTTCACAAAATCTGAAGATGGTCTCTTATTCTGGCTGACACGTGGTTCACAACACTGAGAGCTGAAGAGCTGACTACAAGATCGGGCAGCAAACCAGGCTGATTCCTTGGGCATTAACTCTCCAGTGTTACTTGGTAATACAGCACAGAAAGCAGTAGCTGATGGTGCGTAGCTACTCTGTGACATGATTCTTCTTCTAGAACCTATGGAAAATGGGTGGATGAGCCCACTCTGAGTCTTCACTAACAGACAAATTAGAATAGTCGGTATCTTTCCTCCAGCATTTCTTGGCAGAAAGAGCAAGGCTGGAGCTTAAAGGTGGAAAATTCTCTTCATGGAGTATTTTAAGTCTAGGATTGAGACCTTTTGAAGGATTTAAGTCCCAAATACAAATAAAGCATCTGACCAGCTATAACAGTTATTGAGGAACAGAGGGAGAAAAGAGGAGGGGAGAGAGAAAGGGAACCACATCCAAGGAAGGTGATGTTGTTTGGAAAGAATGCCTCATACAGTTTGGCATGTAGTTCTCAACATGCTATTGCCAACCTGAAAGTTCATTTGAGGTTTATAGGGAGTTACAGGAAGAATAAAAAGTTAATCATGTGCAGAGCCTTGGTGTTGTATTCTTGCCATCTATTTCAATAGCAGTAATAACACACAGGCTGAAAAGTGATTACAGAATGGCACAAGTGTCTTTCTACTTGAGTTTGGAAATGTATTTCCATTTAAATCTTAATTTTTATGTTTTTCATCCAAACTTAAGAAAACAAGAGGATGAGAGGTCCAAGAACACAACATATGGATTGGATTTGGGGTCAGATTTTTCTGTCATTTTTTACCCGAGTTAAACATAGGGATTTTTCACCTAATACCTAAAAGCTTAACAATATTTTACTGTGGCTTAAAAACACAAACAGAAGTATGATGAAAAGTGGGAAAACTCAATGACGAAAGTAGTTACTTAACAGAAGACTTAACTACATGTTGTAGCCTGTATCACTGTAACAAATCACAAAAGTTCCTAATAAAGACTTTTGAGATTTAAAGATGAGGAGAACTCTTGAAATGCTGCCTGAGCCTGAATGTAGTACTTAAAACCAAAGATTAATTTTCTTTTTAAGAGTGGCAAAGTTTATTTTCTTCTTGCTATTTTTTTTCATAGTTATGAACATTACTGTCATCTGCTGGTATCAAAGATATTAATGCATTTAAAATTATCATCGCTACTTACAATGAAGAATTAAGCTTCTCAATAATAAACCATGCACTAAAAAGTCTTTCCAGTGGATAAAACTTTTCCTTCTTTCTTTCTGAAATAAAACATCTTTGAGTGATAATCATCTCCTTGAAAATCTGCTTTCTTCATGTACCTGGCTGCAAATTTGACAGAAGGTTTTTGTTCTTTGCTCTCACCACACAAATGGAGTGGCAATTTGTACCCATGGCAAATCTGTGCATTTAACTTCACCTAGCATCATTATTAGCATCTTGGTATGCGCCTGAGTTATTCTGATACATTTTAAGCACACTGGACCTGAAGTATACAGCAACAGTACAAAAAGATTCTTACATTTTTTAGAGGACTTGAAATTCAGTGAATGAGTGGCTACTTATTGGAGGTGACTTCTAACAACTCCAGCCCACAAATAAATGATTTCCTGTGGGAAAAACAAAGAAATATATTTTAGAAAAAATTGTTGCCTTTGCATTTCTCTACTTCTTGCCATTTTTGATTTGTTTGATATGTCAGTTTCTTATGCACTGCTTTCTCGTTTATGAAGTTACTAATTTATGGTCTATTGATGCACAACAAGATTTTGATCTCAGAGCTGGTACTTGGCTGATCATAAGATAAGAAGCAAAATTGTGAAGGAGTTTCCCAAGATAGGACAAGAGTTATAGCCATGTATCTAAGCAAGAAACTTAAGCAGATGAAGAAAAATTAGACTGCAAAAAAAGTAGGACAAGACTATCACTTGGTTTTGGTAGATAATCTAGTTTGAGTTATGTGTTTAAAACACTTACTAAGATTGGTTTATATTCAGCTACTTCAAATTGTCTAACACTTTCATTATATAAAATAGTGATGATTTTTGATTTATTTGATTTTTATTCTGCCAACTAGCCCGCCTCTTTCCCATAGTTTCTTGCCTCCTTTGTACTGTTAGCTAGATATACAGAAGAGAACGTTTTCCACTTATTCTCATTAGACAAGTTTTCTCAAAAGGAGAAAACTGTGGGCTTTAATGTTGGGTTGTTTGTTCAGTATTGGTTCAATCACCTTTAGCAAGAGAGCATAAAATTTGTTTAACAGTGCAAATGTCTGGCCTAGCCTAAGTTTGCTGAGATTTCTGGACACATCTAGTACTGTTTGGGTAGATCTACCATATTTATCTGCATGGTGATTATATTGTCCTTTCTGCAGTACTGATTTGCACTAGAAATTTGATGCCTGTAGGTACTAGCACGAGAGGTTCTAATAGAGTTCATTGGTACTCTGAATTTCAACAGAAAAAACAGGGGAGAGAGGATACTAAAATTCTGCAGAACAATTTTTTTTCCTTCACCATTGTCACTAAGTTTAAAACCTAGAGGCTTTTCTCCCTTTCCCCAAAGAAATTTATATTTGAAAAAGAGCCTGGAGACTCAGTAAAAATTTAGTAAGACTGCTAAAATATCACCATCTTTCCTTATGAAGTTTCTACTCATAATGATTTGCCTCATTCTTTACAATGAGGAGGAAGTTTCACTTTCATGGTTTGCCACAGTTGAGCCCCATGCATTATATGCGTTATAATCATATGCATTATATGATACCTATATAACGCATATGATTTACACATACGCTTGATTTTACATTCTTCTAAACTACAATGCTTGTCAGGTACTGCCTTGATGCCATTGTGGTGATACTCCTAAAAGTGAAGACATGGATATCTTTGTGGCTCTGGCACTGCTGGTAGGAATATTAGGTGTATGATTTCACTTATTTGAAGTTATCAAAATGCTGGAAGCAAAGATCAATGCTAAATCAATGAGCATAAAAAGAAAAGTAGTTAATCAAGTACTTTTATTTCCTCTCCTAGAAGATTAGTTATGTCAATGAACACTTGTCTTTAAAAGCAGCAATTTTTAGGGAGCCAGACAAAAGTAAAGTACAATTTACCCGGTTCTCTGAAATGTTGAATGACAGATAAATATGAACTGAGTTGGAGTGACTACAATGAGAAAGCTGAGTTCCAAAAGACAGACAGACTAGAATATTGTCTCAGTGGTAGAAATATATCTATATTTTTCTCATTAAAAAAAAAAAATCTTGTGCATGGTCTCCTCAGTCTGACTGTACAAACTATCTGCCAATTTAATAAACAAAAATATTGCTATGTTAAGATGTTACTATGAAAGTATTGTTCTTGATGTATATTTGAATATAATGGTAATAAGAGTGTACAGTACTTTATATGTATTATACATATGCAATTTTTTTCTATATCTGCTGTGTGGAATAATTACACTTCTGTAATTTATTTTGTTAAAAGATACACTGGCTTTATAGCATCTGTGGGTATACATTCAATTTAAAAATTTAAGACACTAATGCTATTTATTCCTGATTTTTAACTTCTACTGAAACTGTAGTGTCATGATGGCATGTACAGAGTAATATCCTTGGACTTCCTGAGGCCTTAGCTGGCAGAGTTGTCAAATTAAACTGGGACATTTTGTAAATGTGTCTTTAATAAATACATATGTCTGTCATGCTTCCCTACTCAGTCTTATAAATCAGACTGTATCTAGCTGTCAAATACTCTCAACCCAGTTGTCCTAATCTGTCAAGTAAAAATTAGAGCGTCTGGGCTCACATCCTTCTCTGAAAATATTTATTTATATCAGTGACATGTCAAGGGCACGCAATTTTTTTTCCTCCCCAGCAACAAAACCATTAACAGCTGGCTCAAGTCCCTACCAGTAGGGCAGTGGTTAATACATAGAGTTTAAAATGGAGGAACATACAAGCCAAGTAAAATAAATGTCGGATAGCATTTTAAAATATTCTTGATAAATGCCAGATATTGAGCATTCAGATTTGTCTCACTCAGTACACAGTAGTAATTTTATGACATTTATCTTCCTCATCCCTGTTCATCTACAGATGAGCCTACATTCCTGTGTTGCAAGGAGATGTAGAGGTTGTCTCCAGGTTTTGTCTTTCTGCAGTGTCTAGTAATTAACCATTAAACTTCTATTGATGCCAGACACATCATAAACTACTGTTCTGTCTTGAGAGAAGGAGTTAACAAGCTATGGAGAATGTGGAACTATTGCCTATCCTAGCTCCATCAGCTCACCCTGAGCAGAGAATCCAACATCAGAGGTTGAGAGTCAGATGTGGGAAAAAAGAGGGTGAAGGAATCTGTGGTATTTTTAAAAGAATACAGCTTTTCATTACATATGTGTGAACAGATGTTTGAGAACATCACTTGCCACTAACCTTTTTTAGCCATTTTAGATGGCACTCCATTTAAAACAACTACTAAAACTCACCTGCATTTAGTTTAAGACATGAAGAAAATTAATCTTAACTGTTTGAAATCTTGTGCCCAAATAACTAAAGAATCCAAATCCCAGTTTCTGTCAAACTTGCAACTCATTCTAGTCATTGCAACAACTATTGTAATAGTTTTTCATTTTTCTTTTTTGTCTCCGAGATGAGTAAATTCTCAAGTACTTTTTTAGGTGCAGCTTTATTTTCAGCTTTCTTCTTATGCGTTCATGTTAGCTAGTTTCTCTAGTGGTCTGTTATCTTATGCCTAAAGGGTTTATTCTTGCCGCGTCCTCTAAGCTGAAAAAATAAAATTTCCTCCCTTTTTGCTGTGAAAGAATTGCCAGGTGTCCAAAACAAAATTACACAACATTGGATTCCAGTTTGACATAATAGGAGAAGATACTTAAGTTTTGGACTTCTTATTCTGGATATACTGGAGGAAGTATGGACAAGAGAGAAGTCCACCTGCCACAGCAGTCATGAGGTCTGTTCTCTCAGGAGCTAAGGGCCAGCAGAACAGGACAGACATAACATAAGGGACGTGAGTATTGGGACTTTCTCTAGAAAATTGCCATAGCTTGTTTTGGTCACTGTTTAAAACAAGGCCATAACTCTGCTTTCTATAGGAATAACGACTGAAGGAATCGCTTTCAGTAGAAGGGTGATACTTTCTCAACAATAATGCCTGTTGCCTCTGTGCCAGAAGTGAGTGAAACTGGAGTGAATGCATTGCACATGAGAAAACAGAGCAGGAATAGCCCGGGGAGGAAGCACATTGCCTTGCAATCTTGAAAAGGAGTTAATCACTTTGGAATTCCCCCAGGTATATGACAGGTAATTGAACTTATCACAAATGAAATCTTTCATCAGTGGCATTTAACTAGTTACCTCCTCTGACAGACTTGTTTGCTTAACAGAGAATACAGTTCCTTTTTTAGACCATGTTGTAATTGTTTTAATATTATTTATAATGAACTTTTGGGCAATGGAAAGTACGATAACTGAAATTAAAAAAAAATATCCTGAAAATAAAACATTTTTGAAAAACAGAACCGTGGAACCATATAATGAAGTTTGGGTTTGGTTCCCTAATAGGAGTAACTTTTATACTGATATAGCATTTTGTTTGTTTTTTTCCTAAAAGCCCTGGGGCTAATTTGAGCGTAACCATTTGATTTAAGGCAGGACCTGATGAAGAGCAGTCATACGGACTGGGATAGGCTGTGATGGATGTTTGCTCTCATCCTTTCTGCCCTTGAAATCTGTGTATATCTCAACCAGCCACAAACAGCCCAAAAGAGTTTTGAAACCAGATAATTAAATACCTGCAGCACGGGTAGTTACCATGTAGCAAAAGTATGAATGCAGAGCTAGAGGGATGTGAAAAAGAAGCAGTGCAACGGCTTCAGTCTCTAAAGCAAAAAGTTTGAGAAATTTTAATAAAAATTATGAGTGAATGATAAGAGAAAGAAACTCAGATTTCAATCTGATCAAATCTGTATTAGAAACAGACAGGCAACAGCAATTGAATTTGGATTAACCATATGTTTAGAGAGGGACAGACAAGATTAAAGTTCTTCTCTATCTTGAAATCTGGATAGTATCTTAATTTTAAATTGGATAGGTTGAACAATGTATCTTCACAATTTTCCAAGGAAACCCATCAAAAGCGGGCAGAAGGGTCCACTGTAGATCCAGCCATATAAGGAAACTGGGAGAGAATGATCAACTTGGGGAATTCAGCTGTTTTTCTTGGCATAATAGTATTCCTCCTAGCTTTATGAAATCAAATTCATTTTTGTTATATTCTCACAAATTCATGGTAACAGTAATACTTTAAAGCATACTATATGGATTCACACTCTTGAACTTTTTTCCTTATGTTTCATATAGATATTTTCCGCCAAATAAAGCATTGATATTCTTAAATGAAATTAACTTGGTGATTAAATTGCAGGTATAAGTTGCAGCAAATTCACCTTTAACCTTTTCTAGAGATGGGTGCAGATCTAAAATACACATAGTGAATTAATCATGAGCTTGTTTCTCTGAACAAAAGCTGTATCTGAAAGAATTTATTGTAAAAGAAGTTGTATCATGCATAATGAAGTGTTATAAAAGCCCTGAATGATTTCAAGTGACTAACCCCATATTAGGCATCCGTGCCTGGAACAGCTAGAAGTCAGTACAGAGGGCCTGATGTAAAGCATGTTGAAGTCAAAGACTTTTTTCCATTGTCCACAGTGAACCTCAGGTTGTTCAATTTCATGGGATGGAAAAAAAATATTTTATGGAGCAAGCATGCAAAAAGAAACACATCACGTTCCTTAAATACACGTGCTTGTTTCCTGATAGTTTTTTAAAGGGAAACATGTGTGCACTGTGAGGTGAGCACATTGAATTATCCAGCTTTTTGAAGGGAATTAGTCACTTTTGCAGAAGAATCAATATCCAATAACAGGAGCTGATCAGCAGGGCCTGAGTTCAGTTGAGCATGCCTACAAGGTGCTGTGAGATACTAGCTTTCATTGGTTTTCTGTTTTTTCAAAAATTAAGGATTGAAGGAGCTAGACTGTCACACCATCAAGCATTGAATTTATGTCATATTTTTCTAAATCTAGAAATGGGACAGCAAAAAGCATTGCTGTATAGCTAGTTTATGTTCCTTCAGTTGCTGATATAGCAGAAAAAAAAAATGAAATGAATGGTTGCAAGCTGCATATGTGTTTAGGAATGAGAAAGAGCTCTGACAAACTCATACTTGTACACAATACAATAAGATATAAAAAACTCACTATTTTTTGTTTTCTGAGAAATTGCTTATTCCTCCAGGCTATTAGCCAGATCATGAGGATCAATCTCAGTAGAGGAATAACGTCCATTTTCTATTAAAGGAGGAATTTCAATACTTTTATATTCACTTTCTAGGTATAGTGATTTTTTAAAAACATTTTCTTTATAATGGACAGAACTCATGCCTTACTGTAGTTTGTTATCCACAAAGGGAATTTCTTTAACAGCCAGGTTAATTTTCTTCTCAGTAGTTTGTATACAGGGTTATGTTATAGATTTGTGCTGAAAGCACTGTTGACAACACAGGGACTTTTTAATTGCTGCTGAGCAGTGCTTACACAAAGTCAAGGCTTTCTCTGCTCCTCACACCACCCCATCAGCAGCTAGGCTGGAGGTGTACAAGAAGCTAGGAGGGGAGCCAGGAGAGCTGACCTCAACTGGTCAAAGGGTTACTCCATACCATATGATGTCATGCTCTGCAATAAAAGCTGAGGGAAGAAGAAGTAAAGATAAGACATTGGGAGTTATGGCATTATTCTTCCCAAGTGACTGGTACAAGTGCTGGAGCCCTGCTTTCCCAGAGATGGCTGACCACCTGCCTGCCAATGGGAAAAGGTGAGTGAATTCCCTATTTTGCTTTGCTTCTGCATGCAGCTTTTGCTTCACATGCTAAACTGCCTTTAACTCAGCACATGAGTTTTTGCATTTTTACCCTTCCAGTCCTCTTCCCCATCCAACAGGGGGGGAGTGAATGACTGGCTGGGTTGGGCTGAGCTGCCCACTGGGCTTCAGGCATGACACCTGCTCACTGTATTGACCCTTGAGACTCTCTGGTATGGATGTCTTCTCACATTGCCAGCATGACATACTTACTGGCTCTAAGTCTTGACATCTAGTTTTAACAGTATCATCTCAGTGGAAGAAACAAACCAAAAAACCCAGTAAGTTTTCCAGAGAACTAAGTGGTCAGGGGATACACCATTATTTTTTTCTCTTGGAATATTATTTTTAAATGAACAGTGGAAGTTGTAATCAGCTGCTATTTCAGGCTGTTTAATATTCTTCCAAAATTAAATGGATAAACTGAAAACAAGAGACTAGAAGTTTGGTCATCCGTGGAAACAAACAAAGCAAGAAAAAGTCAGAGAAAGAAAAAAGCAACACTGAATTTTAAATAAGGGTGAAGAAAATTCCAGTAGGTGTTCTTTTCTCTCTTGTATTGTGTTTCTTACAGTGTTGAAACAACCACACAATGTAGCCTTCTTTTACAGTGAATCTTACAAATTGGGAGGATTTGCTTCTAATTCTTCTACATGGTCTGGAAGAAGACAAGCAACTTTTGTGCTTGGTTTCCTGCCCCTATAAACACTTCGAGATTTTGTATGGTTTCAAGAGAGAAGGCCCACTGGCACGCAGAGGGACTACTCTGGGGCTTAAAATTAAGCAGGTGTGTAAGCATTTGTGGAACTAGGGCTTTTTTATATTTATTGCCCGACAGGTTCACTGCCCTACAGGGAGTACTTCACAAGAGTACTTGGTTGCAGTGACTTTTTTTCTTTTTGGAAAGACCACTTTTACGTCCAGCCCTTGTTACAGCTCCACAGATTCACACAGTGGGAAGATCTGGGAATAGTGCCACAAAGGGGGACCTTGGGTGGGGTTGTATGGTCAGCCATGGTCTAAGTGAGGACTCCAGTGAGTGATTCCTTGTGCTGTCAAAATGTGTTTTGCTTTTTGTGCATAACAGCCATAGCTCACTCTGTGAAACACACTCCTGTCTGCTAGGAGAGCAGCTATAGCTTTGAAGAAATCAACCAGAAGAGAAGTATGAGAATGCGATAGAGCAGATGATGCTGATAATTGCATGGTCTATAGGAACTTTAGGGCTGCAACAGTTGCCCCAGCTACAGCTTTGCAGAGCAGCTACAAGTTGGTGTTTCTGAAGACTCCTGGCTGGCCTGGGAGCATCCCTTCTTTGCCACAACCCCTTGTACAAAGCTATTTTTTCTGGTTTATGCTGATACAAGGGAGGGGGGAAACACATCATCCTGGGTTTTACACTGGATTATTTTTGTGTGATCTGTAGAAAAATCCCAGATTTGTTCTTAAGATTCCCTTTGTCTTTGAAGGGGGTTTCTTGTCTATTCTGTGGAATCAAAATTTGTCCTCTTTTTAATTAACTCCAAAGAGGACATTTTGATACTATGCTCTAAGTGACATGCATTAAAAAAAAATACTGAAATTTATTTAATTTGATGTACAGCTCCTCCTATTAGTATTATGCTTTTAGTTTACTGACTACCATTGGAATTTATTAATTCATTTTGTTTATATACTTCTTTCAGGTAAATAAGACTTTGTGTAAGACATCAGCTGTTAAAATAGATGAAGACTTTAACAGTTATTTATGGAAGAAGATGTATTTGTCATTGGTAGAAGCCTATAAAAATCAGATGTCTCTGAGAAACTGTATGCTAAATAGACTGCTCTTGTGCTCTGTTTGATTTCTTGGCATGAGTATTTGTGTTAAATTGTACATTCACCTTGTAAAGTTCATTCTTTCCTAACTACATTATACTGCTATTATAAGTGCTCTTGTTAAAATGACACCTTTTTATTATAGGATGGTCTGCTAATATAGCAACAGTAAAAACTTGTCAACCTTTCCATTATAAATATAAACCCCTTCTTTCAGGGACTTTAAACTCTGCTATAAATACTTGTTCCAAGCTAACATTTGGCATATAAAGCCTCATCCAAACACCAGAGCTGGTTATTATAAAATTACTTTAGCCATTTGAAAAGAGTTTATAGCAGAAAAAAGTGGAAATAGTCACATGCTGGTTTTGTCCTAGAATTTGAGAAGCTGGACAGCGAGAAAGGTGCTGGGGCAAGAGGGCCAGGTTGTGCTTCCCACTGATGCTGAGTCACTCCTCTGCACTGTTTGGTTCCTCTCAGCGCAATCTGAGTTAAAGGGGCTTTTTCAACTTGGTTGGGTTTGGTGTGGGGGGCTTTTTCAGCCATCGACACAGGGTTTCTCGTGCAGTCTTCCCAAGGCACTTTTAATGTCACACTTGAAAAATTACTCTTGACACCCTGAAAAATTTTCCTATGAACTGGAAAGTTCTTAAGTCTGTTCTGTTCCCAGAAGCATCTCAAAAATTTGAGTCCTAGAAAGTAAGTGTGTGAGATCCTAACTGAGATCCTAACTGGTATAGTTTAAAACAGGATAATCTTGGCAACAGACTAAGAAAACTGCCCAGGATTTTTCTACCTTGCCATGTCCTTTGGCTGCATCCAGTGCTAAAATTTAACATCTCTGAAGATTAATAAAGTTCTCTGAAATTCTCTTCTGTGGACGCTGCTGCTAAGAAGCATCTGTCGTGATATGTCTGGAAGAAGAACTTTCAGACATATTTCGGGTTGCTGTTTCACTATCATTTTTAACTGCCTTGGGTAGCAGCTCTTGCTGAAGGGAGTTAGTTGACTCACTTGTCCTTCCTGACCTGGGAGAATCTGCAGTTTCTGTGTTTGTGTAGTCACTTAGCCAGACCCAGAAGCTGCTTCCACTGGCAAAAAAACCCCACCCCAAAAACAAAATACACATGGTGTGAATTTGTTTTGGGACAGGCAAGCTCCCTTCTCACCTTATCAAGTAGCTCGCCGGGGTGGTGGTGATGTTCAGTGGGGCACTATGAAGGTCAAACTGTCCCTCTCCCACCAGAAGACCCATCTTGGATTGTCTCAAATGCAACGATGAAACTGTAGTCAGTGATACTTCAATGACTGCTTGAAGACCTTTCAGAGAGTGACTGCCATACCTTGCAGAGTGCTTGAAAGAATTTTCCAAAGTTTTGTTTCCTCAGGTCGCCCACAGGGATAAAGTGCCCAGAGGCCCAGGTGTTCATAAGAAAAAGCACTTCCAGGTGGTCTGATTGTCTGGCTGACATTGAGCAAATTGCAGCTGCATTAGTCTAGGAGCACCAAAGACTTAATGATAGTGAGGCTGCATTTGACAGTACTGCACACAGCCTTGCTTGGCCAAAAATCTGTATAATCACATCTGGAGGAGAAGGAAAGAACAGGTGTTCTTGACCACTCATAGCTTGGAATTGCGTGAGCTCAGAGCAGGCCAACAACACACAAAAGCTTTAGACTGCAATTTCAAGTCAAAAGTGGGTGGGCTCTTAGACTTTGTTGCCTTTTAATGACAATATGCTGGACCTGAATGTTGCTAACATTTTCTGCAAGTGCTTCCTAGCACCAGAAAGAGCGTGCAAGGGATTTCTGCGGTTGGTAAAATCATTCTGCTCTACCAGGAAATACTTTATTACTTTTAAAGCTTTATTCAAAAAGCCCCAAGGATTATAAAGCAAAAAGTAAACTGAAAGGTGAAAAGCCCCTCTGCCTTCTCACAATTAGTTGTGAAATGTCTCAGAAGCATCTCTTTGCCTGCACCTGCTAAGATGGTCTCAGACATCACCTAATGGTCTGCTCGAGCCTCCACTCTGCTGGCATGCTTCCCTTGTTCAGGAGGGTGGAAGGAAGCACTGATATTAGGGGAGACACTCACGGACTGCTATGAGTCTTTATACCCTTTTAAATATACTACTTTGTTCTCTTCAGCTGCTTCTTGAGATCCCAATATTACTTTTTCTCCCTGAAGGCTTTGTTCCCCCTCCTTTGCCTTCTCCCTTCTCAGTCCTTGTGTCAGCGCACCTCCATTGCTCTTCCCCTCTTATGTTTTTCTAACTTCTTTTCTTAGCATGAAAATTTACCAGGGCTTCCTCAGTAGAAACTGCAAAGTTCTTCTTGAGGGGGAATGCCAAGGGAAGTTGGGGGGTGGGCCCAAAATGATGGTGGTTAAATCAGAATGGAATCTATATGGAAGTTGCAGGGCCTTGAAAACATGGATGTCGTGACTACTGGTGAAGATGTAAAGGTTATAATAAATAGATCTGGGACATCTGAAAGATTTCTGGGTTGTTTTATTTCTCAGTCCCTTTTTCATTTCAGTTATTGATAGAAGCTGGATATGGAAAAATAGAAGACATACAGAGGATTTGCTTTTATTTTGGAAAAAGATGATAGTAAAGCAACTGTAAAGCTATTGTTAGCAAAAAACCTTTTTACACCACCACTGTAATTTTGTTCAAAAGTATGTTTTGCTTGATACTTTTAAAAAAAAGGCCAAAAAAGTTTCACGAAGGGTAAGCCAGTTCTGCATTTCAAACTTGCTGGTCTGTATACCTTTAAGATCGGTCAAGCCCACATGGAGTTGTGTTACATATGGGTCAAGCTTATTATGTTATTATTTGAGTTTATTGTCAAGTAAGTGAGACAGGGATTTATTCATGGACCACCCTGTTTAAGCCATTTCTTGTCTTAAAGAAACCAAACCAAAGTATTCCCACAAGTATTGAATGCACTCCACTGCTTTGACTTCAGAAAAAGACCACCTCTGTTAAGCAGTGATTTATTTTTTTTTGTTGGTCTCTTGGGTGACCACTGATGGCAGATTTTCCTGTTTCCTATGGTAGAAGCAATCTGTTCTGAAATATTTTGGTTGTGTTTAAAGTATATGTATGAAAATGTGATATATGGTAAAGTGATGTATGGCAAAAAATAATATTGATATGCATATTGGATATATCAAGAGGAAATGTGGAAGATATTTTCATAAGCATATGTTCTACTTTATTTAGGAGAGGAATATTGGAGGGGATGGGAACACTCATGAAAATGTATAGAAACCTTTTTAAAGTGTGTTGAAGCAATTTTTCTGATAAATGTTTGGAAAATATCCAAAAATGTTATGGTACATGAAGGAAGCAATATGTAACTTTTTTTTTCCTTATTTTTCTTAGTATGCTTAATTTATCTTCATTTATTTCAGAATATATGAAAACCATATTTCATGTAAATTAAACTTATTTCATGCTGTCTATGCACACTACTGAAATTTGGTTGATTTTGGAACGATCTTTATAAAGTGCATAAATACATTTCTCCAAATTAAGAAATATATGTTAAATGTAATACATATATTTAGGAAGGAAAAAGCAAGTTTCATACAGATTTTTATTAATCTGTATTTTGTTCAGGACAGCACTTAACCTATAGGGTAAATCCTGCTTTAAATATGCCTGTGGAAGGTATACATGCTTATGTACATACCTGCATTCCTCTATACAGGTCTTAGTTATGAGGAGTATTTTCACAAATGATAACTATACTTTTTGTAAGATCCTCAGAGAAAATTTGCTGATGAGAGAAAAATCTTCTTAGTAAGCAAGGTGTTTGACTCAAGAAAGTAAGTATTGATATATCTTGATATTGATATCTTTATTACTTAAAATTTCTCTTTCTTTTTTACAGACATCAAAAAAACCCCAGACCTTCTCAATTCACAGATCAATGACAAATTTTGTATGCAATACTAAGGATAGAAAATACTTCTGAGAATGATTTTTTGACATCTCTCACATTCAGAGAGCTTAATGATGGCAGTAGGTAAGTACTGGCTCCACTTCTTTATGTTTCTAGGAATGTTCTCCATGCTGCCATTTCGCTTTGCACCGTATATGAGATTAAATGTTAAAATGAAATGGAGTTTCCTTCTGTTAAGCTTGAGATTTAATTTTTTTTTTAATAAGAGACACTGTGATATATATATATATATATAAATATAAAAGGACCTATAGAAAATTGCAGTGGCAGCTTCCCAGAGCCCGAGGGATATGTCTCATTCAATACTCACACAAATGAATTCATGCCTTTCTGTTAGAACCCCTTAGATTATGACATTTCAAAACCTAAAATATATTAGTAAATGAAAGAGTTAAGTTTAGGTCTATTTTCTTTTTTCTTTTCTTTCTCTCCTCTCTCATTTTTCTCTTTCTCTGCATTTCCCATGTTTCTCCTTTGAAACTACGTCAGTCTTTCTTCCTTCTATATCTAGAGTGTAAAACTTTTCTACAGGAAAGAAACTCTAGAATTTTAGTGGTTTGGGCTTTTCCAAATAAGCTGATATTAGCATATAAATTCATTATTTGGAGGACTTTAAATTAAAGCAAAAATCCTTACTTATATTTTCAGTACTTCAAAAGATATTTTA
Organism: Pedionomus torquatus; assembly: GCA_013398155.1. NCBI lineage: Eukaryota > Metazoa > Chordata > Aves > Charadriiformes > Pedionomidae > Pedionomus > Pedionomus torquatus. The sequence continues at coordinate 125,840 of VZRU01001185.1, read as the reverse complement.
TAGTTTTCTCAGTTGTTTCCCAGGAAGCTCCCTGGGAATTACTAAAACCACAGCGTTAGGACCCTTGATTACCTAATCTGATGGAAATTCTTACTGAAGTTTGTTTTATCCCAAAATTGTAACTCTTCCCTGTGACTTGACATTGCTGCTTAGAATAGAGATATGCCAGTGGTGCTCTGGAGAGCTATCTGCAAAGCCAAACTTCTGCCTAGAAAGTCCAGTCTACTCTTGCCCTCTACTGCCAGTGGAGTGAGAGTAAGAGTATCTTCTAGGGATGATGCAGAATTTCTAAGATTAGCATCCCCACTTAGTCTTTGGAGGATCTGCCTGTCTATATTGACTACAGAGGGAAGCTCAGCAGGTTAGCACCTTGCAAGTCTTTGTGAATCTCTCTGTCGTACTTGCAGCAAGAACTTCAAAGGTTCCTAAAAACTGGTTGAAAATCAGATGATTTTCAGATGTTAAGTGTCTTATTTAACAAGTGTAATGGGCCTTAATTTTATGGCCCCATTCCTCATGTGAAACATAATTACTGCCATCAAAACAGGATGGATTTTTTCCTATTTCATCAGACATTATTGGAAATTATATTTCATCTTAGTGGTTGAACCTAAGAAACAGCTGAAGAAAATTTAATCAAGATGGATCTTATTCAGCTGTAAAAAGAAGACTTCTCTAAATTAACAAAATATAGATCAATATGCTTGAGAGCAGGTATAATGAGACGTTTTTTTTTAAAGGTGCATTTTGATTATTATTATCATAACCAGATTCCTACAATAGTAGCTGATACACAATACCATTAAAAATATGGATGATTTTGAATATATTTCTTCTAAATTCGATTTGAAGATATCTTTCACTGATTTTTCTTTCATAGCCACATTTTTTATATGAAATAAATATTAAATTCTCCATTTATCCATTTACATGATGTTATAGCAACACAAATAACAATGTTTCAGCCTTCTTATCTAGCTGAGAAGTAAGTACAGTCTTGAACCTTATTTCAGATCTGTTAAAAAAAGAGAGCTAAATGTCCAGTGCTGGATCTTTAAGCCGTTTTCCAGTGTTTCAGTTCCTCAGGACTGTAAGAGTGGGCTGCCTTTATGTCACCACTTCTTCATGCAACAGAGGAAGTTGCTCTTTAACTACAAAGGCCACTGCAGCTTCCAGTTGCAACGCAGACTCATCCTGACATAAGCATCTGACCACCTGTATTTATTAACAGTGACATATCTCATGGTGAGAGGCTCACCTGAGATCCCGTCATTTCTAAGTCTTCCTTTAGCATAGAGGCACTTGCTGCTCTAACCGCAGTCCTTCAGGTCCTAGGAATGCCTCTGCTTCTCAGTTTCAATAACATGCATCAAAATTTTCATACAGTTGCCCATACTGTGCATTATGCTGCCCTTTGCCATAAGCCTGAGGCATTTTCTAGCCTTGCATTCTGTTTTTTTCATAGTGCCTGAGGCATTAAAAAGATCTTGATAATTCTTTTTTTGCCAGAAGGGAATTCATATATACTTGTATTTGAATGATAATTCCCTAATGGAGAAGCGAACACAGAGGCAGATGGGTAGGAGAGACAGAGGAAAATATCTACTGGTAAGGGTAGAAGACAGCAAAGTCATACAGATGGATGATAAAGTGACAGAGATGGTGCTCTTGGCACATTACATTTCCTATTGAGAAAATACTGCCCTTTAGAAACTTTTGAATGTGTTTTAGAATATTTGTAACCTTACAGACTAGTCATACTATCAGAAATGCCATTTGTTGTTTATCACCTTCTCAAACTATCCATTATTCTAGTGTCATTATTTGGCAGACAGATCTTGACTGATCTGCTTTGTAGTGGATCAGTGAGCCAAAACTGGCCTTACCAATGTCCAGTATCTTGATTCTTTGTGTTCTTATTAAAAATGACAGCAATATTTCTATAAATTTGTTACTTCAAAGAAAATAATGGAAAATTATTATTGGATTTTTTATCTGATGAGGAATTTGTATGTTTTATGAAGTCTTTTGACACTTATAGGTCTGGAAACCTCTGAACATGAATCAGTTATGCTTTTGAAGAGCCAAACTGAAAGTTGTATTTTTTTATAACAAGAGTAAGAATACTGAAACTGTGGATGTTGGCACATAGTAAGTGTTCAAGAGGTCCTACTTTATGAGGATAGCTTTATAAAAGCAGCTGACTTAGTATTCTTGTATGAGTTTTTACTTTTTGTCATTACAAAATAGGAGGATTTTAGGATGGCATAGATTTGCCAGAAATTAGTGAAGCTCACCTGTTTCTTAAGATACTTCCATCATATCAGTATGTCCATGCTTTAGTTCTACTTTAATATAAATGTAGTTTTAGTTCCACAGATAATATAAATGTAATGTTGATTAATAGAATAAGGTGCGCAAAGTGTGACATGAAACAATGAAAGTGGTTTATAAATGCTTGTGACAGCTTGGTAACAAAGTGAGGATTAAAAGTTAATTAAGAGGAGTTGTTTTCCTGACATGGGAATAATCTTTTTCCAAACCAAAGGAATTATAAATGCAGAAAATTACTAGACTTCTTGTTAGAATGCTTGTGTTAGCAACTTGGTTCTGAATTTGAAAAGTTTCCTAATGAACATAGTAGAAGTAGTAGAAGTTAGTATCTCTGCTGGCTGTAGAAGAACATATGACTGATTAAACCACCACCAGGATAGAGCACAAGCCCATTCAAGGCCTTCATGTAGATTATCACTATGCAAAAGAAACTTACCAGCCTCAAGTGGCTTGATCAGCCAAGACTAGTTGACTTCTTTCTGTGTTTTGGGGCTTCCTTTCCTTGAAAGTTATTTAATTTAATTTCAATATATAATATGATAAAGAATTTTTTGAAATGTTTCATAAAACATAGTTACATTCTAACCAGCGTCAACATCAATACAACCACTTGCTCTTCATTCCTTGTTGGATTCTGTATGTTGTGACTGTGTCGTCATCTATGTTTCTTTTCACTTTGTAACCCATATTTGATTGTTCTGGCAACATTTTTCACTGTATTTCTGTAACTCATCATGTGTAAAGACATGAGTAAGAGAATGTAAGAATAGATTAATTCACCGTGCTTCTCTTTGACATTGCACTATGGACCAGGGGATATTTTTTTATTCCTAAATTATTTATATGAACACAAATAGAATATGGTGGCAGTATCTTTTATTAATAAACTTCTTAGATACTGACCCTGTTGCAGATGAATTCTGGTAGAGAGAAAACGTCTGTGACAGCCTAGGAATAGCAAGTACTAGAGGTACTGTTCTGGGAGATGAAGCATTCAGCATGACAGATGTTTCCTATTGCCACATATGAGTGAGAACAGGACCTTTGGAAACATCACCTACTAGAATTTTTTGTTTAAATTGTTTTCTGATAAAATTACTTAAAAAACACTTGAGCATTTCATAAATGGTGAATAACTAAAAAATACAACTCAGCCCTCTCATGTTCCTAAACATTTACCTTTTTGAAATGCTAGATACTTTTTCCTTTGTAACCTTGAAAAGGAGTAGGCAATAGTGTTTGCCTCACTCTCAAACATCCACATTGCATCAGTGTAGATCATCATAGAATCATAGGAGTACCCAGGTTGGAAAGGACCTTGATAGGTCCTCTAGTCCACTATTTCATGGGAAAGGGAACCTAGATGAGATTATCCAGCATCCTGTACAGTTGGACCTTGAAAACCTCCAGTGGTAAGGACTCTGTCACATGCCTGGAGAGGTTGTTCAGTGAGTAATTGTTCTTACTATAAAAAAATTTCTTTCTTATTCAAGAGAAAACTTCTTCCACTGCAACTTGTACCTGTTGCTCCTTTTCTCTGTGTGGCACATTGTGAAGAGAGAGCCTCCATCTTCTTTGTAGTCACTTAAATATGATCTTAAAACATAATTCTTCTTTAGAAAGAAATGAGATTTCTGTGGGTACTAATTAAGTCAGTTAATTTTCTATTATATTTTCTCCTATTAAGATATTAACTAAAGGCAAGGCTATGATTCAGATTACAGATGATTAATTTCTGCAATTGTTTTTCTAGTTAAAAATAAATCATAGTAATTAAATTTTGTAATTATATTATATTTTGAATTCAGTCTGAGCAAGAAATCTAGCAACCTCTAATTTACAGAAAAATTTGTTCCTACTATTTTGTATCAAATTATATGGACCAGATCTGGTAATCATCATATACTCTTCAATGTCTTCTTTTTTTTTTTTTTTTTAGAGAGTAGAGCAAATATGTTTGTATTTCAACCTCTTGTTTCCCCTGTTCCGTTCAAAATATCTGATATTTCTTCAAATCTGGACACTTCAAACCCCAATGCTAAAACATTACATATAAAATAATTTGTGGTTTTAAACTTTGTTTTCCACTCTCCCATATAAATGCAAATATAATGTTTTCCATTAGAATAACTCTGCCTTGTGCCTTTTTAATAGAGGCATTGGAGACCAAAAAGTAGAGTAGAATCCATTTTGATAATATTGCTTCTTCTCTCTGGGCTCCAATCTAAATATTTCCATCTGTCAGATTTCTTATTTAATACTCTGAATAATGGCAGTTGCAGGAAAAAAGGGAACAGTCATCTCTATTTCACTTTCTTTCGCCAGGCTTTGGTGGTCTTACAGTTTCTTCTTGGATTGCAAAAATGTGTGTGTGAAGATTTATATTCTTTTCCTCTGCCAAGATGTCTCCTAGAAATCCAAGGTGTCATTTGCAAATGTTCTCAACCAAATATATTNTCAGATCTCTGCTAAAGTGGAAGGAAATATATAAAAACAAGCTTGGGAATATGAAGGTAAGAACTATAGAAGATCTCTTTCTCTTTGTGTAAATGTACAAAACAACATTTTCATTGTCTTGATATCAGCCCCAAATGCTGCTACCACCTCTGACATTGTCTAAGTGAATATGGAGCACCCAACACCTCCCAGGTTAGCCAGTAAATTGATAAATTCCTGTGGCATCTGCTGGGAAATTGAGGGAAATTGTGATCAAGCAGTTCTGGGAAACTGAAAGGTCAAAATATCACATGAAAAAGCAAGTATCCATTTTTAAAACCCTGTTTTCTAGTCAATCTTGCTAAAGCAGCAGTTGGTGAGGATCCACCTTTTTGAACTGTTTTATAGTTTTGTGTGATTCAGCCATCTATTACTATGAGTTAAAGACTTGATATCTAAGGTTATATTTGAGTTATTTGCATCAGCTTTTTTTCAAAAAGCAAACCCAGAAAAGAATAAAATATTTTTGTTCCTTTATTGTTTAATTCCAATTTTAACATCCTAAAATGTTTTCTATATTTTTAAATTATTTTGTCTCTCTTCTTTGTCAGGTGTTCAAAGTGCCAAGGAAATACAATATCTAATACACAATGCAATATCAACTGTCCACATATCAAAGCCTGCTTCCTCATCCAAGATTCGCTTAGTAGTAAATGTATTTTCCTAAATACAGAGAAATCTCCCAGTATGTCCAATATGAGAGTCCAAAACCAATGAACTCTGTAATGAAAAGTAAATAAATGACTGTCCTTCACTGCCAAGCCATTAATCCATAATGTAGAGTTGTCCCCTGTTGTTGTCAACAGTGATATATAAATCATATCAGACAAAACAAGAACCAGGCTGACCTTTTACCCATTCCTTAAGCCCAGTACAAACATTTGTAATGCTTAAAACCATTTCCCTCCATTTGCTATCCCTCTCTTCACATCTCTCTAACTTCCTGGTTTCTACTGGGATAGGAAGAATAGAAAAATGTATGGGAACCTCTTTGAAGTGTTATACAAGAAATTTCAGCCCAATTTCCTAAGCCAAAGAGGTTTCAGTGACTCCACGCTACCCACTGTTGGTCCTTCATAAAACCATGGCTCCTACTGCTAAAGACTTCTGGAACAGGAACGTCTGGAAAAAGCAGCTTTGCAAACAAGGGGTCACATACCCAGGGTTAACACAAAACAAAAATTATACCAGAGGGGGAAAGATAGGGGTAGAGGTGGCCTTTCATGAAGACCCAACAAGACCAAAATGAGAAGACCAAGAAGGAAATACTGAAAAGAGTTAAGGGGAAAGAAGACTGAGGGAAATAAACTAAGGCTGAGTCTTTACTAAGACGCACAGTAAAACACTTGAAAGTCAAAGGAAAGGGTGCTGCTGTATTAAGTATCATTGCAAGCAGTTCCTTAATACATTACCTAAGTTTCACTTAAGTCAATGAGTAAAACATCCAGTGACTTTCATATTAGTTGGATGGGGTCTTGAGTGAAAAAGGGCATGAAATTAACTGAATTTTGTCACTTGTAAAGTTCCTGCTGAGCTCATTTCAGGATCAAAGCCTAGAAGCATAATTGTGTTGCTTGTTAAAATAATGGAACAAATATTGAGAGAAAAATAACTAAATCCAGGGCAGTAGAGCCAAGAGCGATAAACAGCATGGGTTTATGAAGAACAGATCTTTCTTTACAAGCCAGACTGCCTTTTTCTAGTAGAATTACAAAGGGTCAAATCCTGCTATGTTTGTGAGTGCTGACTTGCGCTAAAGGAACCACCAAAGTCTACTCCTGGTAGCAGTTACCTATGTGAATAACGGTCCTAAATGCTGAGCTATAATTAGCAGATTAAGGGAGAGCAGTAGATTAATACTGTGCCCCATGACATTTTACTGTTCAAAGGTAAATTTCCAGATCAGTTTTGTGATGCAGGAGCCAAGATGTCAGTTGGAGGTTTTCAGTTTGGTTTGTACGTGGTACTGTCAAGTGAATTAATATCCTGGGTGAAGTGCTATAACAAAAAAAAGCAGTTACAAATGGCAAAGTACAGCTCTCTGCAAGTGGCTTAGAGCACCATGTTAATGTGACTTTATTCAATCATAATTGCAAAAGGAAGAAAAAAGCTTAAGAGCAATTCTCATACTGAACTATAAGACATTGGCAATGTGATAATTATGTTGTGAAAGTGAGAAACCTGAAAAGGTGTTAACAGGTATGTGGGGAAGTGGTATGTAAATAGCATGTAAGAATGCAAGAATCAAAACAGTTGGCCTGCACTTACAAGGTGAAAAGGTTATGGGAAATACTGATGCAAATACTCAAGAGCCACATGAAAATCCCTCATTTCACAAAGCAGGCTGGTGAGTAGACCACCTAACACTGAAAAGTTCCAGTACTTGCTCACACAGAGAAATGTATAAAGCTATAAAGACATGCATCAAATTGGAGGCAATTCAGAGAATGATAATGTGATCAGATCCAGGCAAAAATGTATCAGGTTTTGTACAGTAGATAAAGGAGAGATTATCTGCAGTAATATAGTTGTATCCATATCTATCTACAAATGTTTAATGAAAGAACAATGTAATAATCTATCAGATATATAGCATGAAATTGAGAGGGAAATATGTAAGATAGTGTCTGGAAGAACTTTGACTGTGCAATGCAGTAGCGCATTGGGTAGAACAGGTCATCTTATGCATGACAGCTGACTTGGTCTGGTATAAAGGCAGTGCATGTGACACCTCCTGGACAGGTAGCAGAGATCCCACAGCAACAGAAGAAATCCAGTAATCCCTGATTTAGCCAGGAGATCCTGTATTTCTTAGTCCTCCTTTACCACTGTCTGGTGCAGCAGAAGGTTTAAAGGCAGAGTTAGACATGAAATATTCTGGTGTTAACTATTAGCTATTGATAGAAATTATTGGATTTTCTTTTCCATCAACAAAAATATTTGCTTATTTTTTCCCATGTCAGTGTTTATAGCTCCAGAGTTTGTATTTTCTCCTTGCTCTTCAGCTGGTCTAAATTATCATTATATATTTGAAATCAACTATACTTAAGCACCTGCCACTTCCAGGTGTCTATTATTTACCAGTTTTTCTTGTTGCCAGTGTCAAGAAAGAGAAAGGGATCATTTGCTAGTCCCTTTGACAGCATGGAGTGGGAAAATGACAAAACCCTATGTACTGTCTTATATGATCTCTAAAACTCAAGTAAGGAGGAGAGGTCAATTATTTCTAGTGTGACAAATAAGCTTCCACAAGGAGTTTTTTGATAAGGTAGAAGACATACTGGACCAAAAGAGAAAGAGCATGAGCCTCTACCCCCATCATACAGCTATTGTGTTTGGCCTGCCGTTCCTGGAATCAAGAGGAAAGCCAGACTGGAGCGGAAAAAAAAATATCATCTACCCATGTTGTTTTTAAAGTGATGCTTTGTAGTAAATTGCTTTCTGTTTAATTTGGCTTATGCTAGCAATGCTGCACTTGGTGAGGCAGCGTGACTCCAATCATCTTCAGCATGAGCAGGATCAGCTTATGTGTTTCATTGTTGTCGTGGAGAAGCTGGAGTGCTAGTCCTTTATGGCTAGTCCTTATGCATGCATCTAGTTACCCTCACAGCCAATGGAAACTTTACCTTGGAAATGACTGTAGCATTGCTTCGGAGTAGCTTGCTGGGAACAATAAAATAAAAATAAAATTTAAAATAATTTGGACTGAATTATGTTGCTGCATCTACAAAGCAACAATGTAGTTATTATTGTTACACTTTCATAAACTGCTGCATTTTTATCTTCTTAACTACACTGAATTTCAGAAATATTATTAATCTGTAGGGTGTAAGATTGCATTTGACTGAAAAATCCTTTGTGTATACAGCGTATCATCTTGTGTTAAGATTTGGTGACTAAGATATAACCAAAATGATTGTTCAATTATATCTTGAATTAGATCATTCAGTAGTGAGATAAACTAGCTGCCTGGCAGTATGGTTTTTGGTTGATGAGGAAATAAGTGAATGCAAAAAAGAAAGCTTTGAACTTCAAGCATGTCTTTTTCCAGAGCCACAATGAAGGATTTATGTTATATTCTAGACTAATCAGTCACACTGATTTTGTGCACAAATGTTAATGAAGGTACAGAAGAACCCAAAGTATTCTCAGCACTGAGCAACAAAAACACCTTCTGAATTTAGCTATCTGGAAAAAAAAGAATGTTCATTTTTTTCCTATATAATTTGCCACCGTAGCTTTGCAACAAGAGGAATGTTAAATTACCAGAAAGCTTTCTGGAATATTAAAAACTGCAATTCTATGCCCAGCAGACATCAGAGCATTGCCATCCCAGTTCTTCCTCAGTGAATAAAAATCTCTCAACAGCACTTTTTATTCTGTCTTGTATTAGCCTTTCACACGTAGCTGAATTTCATGTAATGACTTTACGGAGCATGAAGTACTGGCCTCTGAAGGCAGTGGAAAAGCTCCTAAAAATTTCAGTCAAGTCTGAAGTAGCCTTGCAAAGAGTAAATGGAAGAAAATCTTTCCAGGTGTCATGGCAGCTATACATAGATCTATTGTCTATCCTCCAACAAACACATAGTGCTGGAAGAATGTCAGGGATGGTAAGTTACAACACTGAAGACTTACGGTTAGCTGTCCCTAGGAGTTTTAGATCTGCTTTGACCACATCCTGCCTTTGCTGAGTGCATCAAGCCAGGCTCTGCATGTTTCAGGAGAGGCATACAAGGTAACAGGAATATCAAATATATACTCATTTATAAAAATAAATCAGATGTCTCTCTTCACTGGCACTTACTGGTGACCAGCATACTTACGCAGGCTTACCAGGAGGACTTATCCTACACCTTACTCCATTGTTGCCCTGGTGGGCTAAGCCACCAGGAATGTTCCTCTAGGGAAGGTGAAGGTTTGTGTATCTGGATATTTATACATATCCAAGGATCAAACTCATGATAGTCTGGGAAACTTCCCCTACCTTAACTCAGCCCTGTAAGGAAAAGAGAACGGTGTAGCCACAGGATTGCCCTCTGGGCACTAGAGTTACCACATTGTTCACATTATCCCTCTGCATTGCCAGATGGCTATACCCCCAATGATGAAGCCAAAAATTGTGACCACCACTGTTGGGTCATGGCAAGTTTTCTCAGGCGTAGACCAATCTAATTTTCAAGTATTGTTAGCTAACACTTTTCAGTCTCTGTTCCACAGACAAAGTCCTATTTGTATTGATTTACCCTGAAAAAGAGATCCTGATGTGTTAATTCATCTATGTGCAAAGAACTAGCACAAGTATCAGCCTAAGCATGAATGAACTCCTGAAGTAAGGAATTTATAATTCTTGCCTGAGCCATTAATTTTTAAGTCTAATTTCAGCCCAAACCAGTTTCAAATAGCTGCAGCACAAACTCCCCAGAATCCCTTTTTATACTAGAAGTATCACCTTTACCTTGATCAAGTCATTCCTCATGGTACCAGTGTAACACCTTCAACACCTTTATCTGTGGTATTGGAGATATAATGCATCTTTTCTGTAAAATTTTACTTTTAATGCTGTGTTCCTGAAGAAGGTAGGTGCCATTAAGAGTATCTTTTGTGAGAATTCAAGGGACTTTTTTATAAGGAGGGAGACTATTGCCAAGATCCTTAACCTGAGAATCTGTTCTAGCTGAGCAGTGTAAAATACTAAGCAGAGACTGGAAGGCAGTAGAAAGTCTTCCTCACACTCAGAAATTATTTTAGTTGGAGAGATAGGCAAAGTTCATAGAGGCTAGAGGAGTACCACACCTCCCATCAGTGGATGTATCCTGCCTGTTGAGGTTTCAGATCTTCTTTGGAAGGAAAACTTAACTAAATACTTTGGCTTTGACAAAACTGTGGAAAACTCTTCCACTAGCAATTTTGGACCAGTAGTTGCTGTAATCATTGTGCCCAGGAAAGTGCTCTGAATGCCTCCTTAATGCCTATTTGCTATTTCCGCAAAGTTTCTTAACCCACCTGAGGGAGTAACCTCCAGATTCAAGATCACTGTTTCAGTTGGTTCCCATGACTGAGGGAGGTATAACAGAAAGTTGTGGGCTTTCATTCCCAAGCAGGGGCAATTTCCCACTCACGGCAGATGCAGAAGTGACTGAGAGAGGTTTCTTTTGCAAGAGTTTGGAGGTGTCTGTGGGAATGCAGAAAAGCTATCACAAAGCAAAACTGCAACAGGAACAAAGCTTCTGGAATTCAATTCTGACTGAAAAAGGCTTGAAACTGAGAGTAGACATTGCCTTTCCTTATGTTTCCCTGGACTTAATAAGTGCTTTTTGAGGAAAGTGCACTGAATCAGATAAGCTCCTGACTCCACTACCACTTCTTCTGCTAACATGAGGCACATCTAATTTTTTGCTGACTTTTCAGTTTTAAAAGTATCAATGTCTTTTATAGTTTAAATAGAAGATTGTTTCTCTATAGGATCTCTCCTAATTGAGCACATTTATACAAAATAAAAAAAAAAAGGACCTGGATTTTGTTTTAGCCTTGTAAATAAGAAGCTTTGGATGCGATCCAGCCATTCAGTGAGGGAGCCAAATAATTGACAGCCTGGTCACAGCTGGCAGCCATGCCAACAGGGTTCCAAAATACAAGGAGGGGAAGAAAAGCAAGTATAAAATAAACACTTTTTACAGGAAAGGTTCTCACTGAAATTACATCTAGTTCTTCAGCTATAGATCTCAGAACTCCATGGCTAAAAGAAATAACTCTCTGCTGATATACTGAATACGCTGCTAATTCCTGCATAATGCTGCCCTTCCAGACAGAGCCATCTGAAAGTAAACCGTTTCTCTGTTGCAAAGGTTTCTGATTTTTTTCACCTTCACCTACAGGTTTGAAGATGGCAGTATCTAATCCTGACCTGTGTAAGTCTTGACTTTCAGTAATGGCTATTTCGATCAAATAATTTAACAATACCCTCTTAAATCTGCATAAAAGCTTGAAATTTAGAATATTAGTGTCAAAGTGAATGTTAGAATGGTAATGTCCAAGAAGTGCACAGGATCTTATAAAAATGTGAATTGTATTTCTCTAACAGGTGTTCTGGTGAGCCTCATCTTTCTCTCTTTCCATTTTCTTGAATTTGTGCATATCCTCGAGACACCCACTGTGCTGTCTGGCTAGTCAGAATGCTTCCTGAGTTGCATTAATAATACTTGTTTTGGCACTGAATAACCTTTAAAAGGTTATGAGAGGAGTACAAAAACATTTAGAAGCTTTTATCAGGTGTAGTTGCAGGTTTTATTTTGAAGTAAATGCTTAATGTAGTTTCAGTTTCAAAGAATCTAATCGGGTGCTGGTTTTATTCAGTATGCAACAGTAAAGTCTTGCAAAGTCTAAACCTCTTTCAGATGTCCATAAATTGTCTTACAGAACCTTATTGTGATTTTTAAACAAGTGCCTCCATTCAAAAGATAAATGTACAAGATCTGCTGGTATTCAGTGGATTCATCGAATCATAGAATGGTCTGGGTTGGAAGAGACTTTAAGGATCATCTAGTTCCTGCTGCCTTGGGAATGTTTCAATCTGGCTTTGTTTTGTAGTACAAAAAAGTTTGCGTGTCTGCTTACTCCATCTGCTCGAACCTAGATTATAATGTCCCTTCCATGAATACACACCAAAAACCTTTACAGAGGTATGCATCTAGCAGTTTCACAATTACAAGGGGAGTTAGTCTGTTGAAAATTGGATCCAGGGATAGTAAGCAAACACCAAGCATCATTTCAGATACAATATCTTCCTTTGGATTCCTCTGGCTTATTTTTGTATTGAAATGAACAGATTTTACTTTTTTTTTTTTTTAATTTTGCCTGGATTTTCATTAAAAATCTCACCACATTTTGGAGGTATGTGACATGATAAGGCAACTCTGAAAGATGGGGATTGAAATGTGGAGTCATTTAGGTTTCCTACTGGCCTGAAGAGTTATTAACAATAACAGACCTCTGTCATATTCACTAGAAATATTGTAAAAAAAAAAAAAAACTAATGCAAAAAAAAATGAAAGAGAGAACTGTTTTCTTCTAATCTTTCACTCTAGTCTAACAACTTAATACATTAGCTTTAAGCTGTACAGTAATTGCCACAGGTTTTGATATTTAAATATCTCATTCCTTTTAACATCAAATTTTAGGAGGAAGTCTGAAAGTAGACAGAAGTTGTTGGATTTCAGCTTAAATGAAAGATTTAGCCTAAAATAAAGATCCATCCACAATGAAAAACAAATGTTTTAGTCCTTGCAAATGTTGCAGAGACTGGTTACAGTACCAAAACCATAAAATAGAAAAATAGTGGGTGATGGAAAGGCCAGAATAGGGCTGTCAAATTTTAAATTTTAACATATGGACTGCTCACTCCCTGCTCTGGTTGCTAGTCATTCCCAGATGGTGTCTTTAGTGAATGATGGCGAGGGGAAAGGAGCAGGTGGCAATGGCAATTTTTAATTTTTTTTTTTACATATATCAAATTAAAATTCTGTGTTCTATATCAAAAAGAAGGAAGAGGGGAAAAAACATGGGAAGTACAGGAGAAGGTAATGCATAACTTGGAATTTGAGGTTGAAATGAAGGAAATCCTATTGTTACAGGCTGATGAGTCAGGATCAGAATTTGGATCCAGATCTGAGATCCCTCATACATGGTGGATAATAGCTTTCATGTAGGGCCTTGTTCAGCCCATAGTACAGCATGCCCCAGCAACTGCAGGAAGAAGCTGCTCACCAGAATTGAGTTAGTTTCTCATTTGGTGCACAGGGCATCAGAGCTCTCAAACACATACTTAAGGATAAGTTTGCATACATGTTTAAATGTGTTTGTTTAGATGGAAACCTCATTCTAAAGAGATGAGGCTTGCGGGTTTTGTGCTGAACATTTGAGTCTATGATGTCATGGATGATACTGATCTCTTTAAGCTTAAGGATATTTTTAGCAAGAGGTTTCTTTTTATGAGAAACATCCTTTCACTTCTCTTTGTTAACTCTTTCGTGTGTGTCATGTCCTAGTTTAGAAAGTGATTACATCTCCAGGTGCTGACTCCAGCCTTTTACATACAGTGAGCCCAATTGCTCCTTCACATCTGGCTGCAGGAGCTCCTGCTCCACAGTACGTGTCTCCACTGTTCCTCATGTTTGTGTCCAGGTGTGTTGCTAGATTGCAAGGTTTTTCCAGAATATAAGTGACATTTCTTATGATATAATAAGCCTAAAACTTGTTCTTATTTCCTTATCATTTCCAGCAATGATCTAGTATTTTCTCAGTCTTTCTAACCTAGCTGGTTGAGAATCCATCTTATAACTGAAAAAAGAAAAAAGGCAGCAAATTACCTGTGTGTCTCTGTTGTAGACTTAGCTTCTCAGTATGTAAACCCTAGCAAATGTAGGAACCTTGCCCTAGTATACTTATCTCAGTAAAAGTATGTACCTCTTTTGTTATTGTCAGAAATCCTGGATGCCATGTCTGCTTTTAATCTCTCACTTAAATCAGACCTGAGAACAGCAAGACGTTAAGAAGGAGAACATAAAGGAAAGAGTTAAATTTGTACTAAACAATCATGCATAGTTCTTCATTTGCTAGTCTGGACAAGACTCAATGGCACGATTAAAAAACATTGAAATGAACCTCAGAGCTTGTAAAATCCCGCATTGCATAATATATCTCATGATCTTTCTAAATCACTGCCATACAGTGGGTAAAAGCTCTGTCCTTTTTGAATCCAAGGCAACTTAAAGGGAGTATTGATTTTCCCTTTACTGAAAAATGAGAATCACATATTAGGAATGAAAGCTGCAGACACAATATAATGACCTTTCTCCTTGGCTTCTCTATTCTAACACAAACAGAATCATTTTCATTGCTGGACTGGATATTAAACAGTAAATCTTGTAGCAATATATTTGCAAGTGTCTGTGCTTGTTTTATCCAATTAGCATACTTATCACAAGAGCAAAAAAATAGTAGATATGGCTTTTAATTTCAGGAGATATCAGTTCCATCCACAAAAACATTGAAAAGTCTCCAGCTGGATGTCTATTCCATCTGTCACAGTGCTGGAGGGAGGAGGGGTGCATTCTCCCTGCAATTTTAATGCTGATGCATGATTTAGAGTAAATGGGTAATTTCACTGAGGGCAGAGGACCTTGGCTGACCTCTGCTTTATTCTATGCATGTTTTTGTAGCACAGCCCCACATATACTTATCTATTAAATGGTGTTTCAGGTCACAGACGTGTCAGTATTCTATTTACTGCTTTAATTATATAGAATTTAAAACAAACTTATCAATACCTGACACATTACCTTAGGGGGAAATATCCTAACTGTGAAGCAGCATGAGAGCTATACTAAACCTACCTCAAACAAAAGCTTAAGTTTCCAACAAAGCCATTAAGGGCAGATTTTGTTTTTACACCTGCTGTGTTTCCATCTAATCATCTTTTGTGAGAGTGTTAGAAACAATAGGCTGAAGCTGCACATGCTTCCAACTTCTTGATGTTTAGTTCCTTTCCCCCTGATTTAAACTAACTGCAATTTCCCCCTGGTTATCATTTCTTTTCAGTTAAAGTTCCTCCTGAGTCAGCAGTGTGTGTGTGTGTGTGTCTGAAATTACATCCTTGACCTCCTTTCTCTGCTGCTGGGGAAAAATACGGTAGAATTCTCATGGTGGAATATTTGAAATGCAGCTCAATGTAGCCATCCATTTAGTCCAGCTGTAAGTCAGAGTTGTGGCACAGCACCAAGAGAAGAAAAAAATAGTTACACAAAACCTGGAAACATCACAACTCATTGTGCTCCTTGCTTCTGTCTTATTTATACCTTTGTAAGCAAGCTCATGTTTTTGGAAGTCCAAGAGTTGCCTGGCAATGCACATGGCTGGTAAAAACCACAGTGGCTGGTAATTTGAATTAATTTGAATAAGATGAATTTGGATTCCTTGTTGGCATCTTCAGT
Organism: Pedionomus torquatus; assembly: GCA_013398155.1. NCBI lineage: Eukaryota > Metazoa > Chordata > Aves > Charadriiformes > Pedionomidae > Pedionomus > Pedionomus torquatus. Next base: position 110,022 of record VZRU01001185.1, on the reverse strand, counting down.
GCTGCAGACAGCATTCCTCTTTTGTAAGAGGGGTAAATACATAGGGAGAGACAATGCCTGGTAACTTTGATCAAGGAACTTTGTTAGAATAGAAAAAAAAAAATTAATTGTAAGCATTTTTCTTTTACTTTTTGTTACCTTTCAGTGTGTTGAAGAGCTTTTGGCTGCAATCTTGGCTTCCTATATTACAAATCTGGTCATTGGCCAGATCACAGGAGCAGTCAGTTCTGAGCAACTTGGTCTTTTGGCTTATCAAATCTTGACCATGAAGGTTTTCAGGGCAAGAAGAGTTTTCCTTTACTAGGTACTCCTAGGGTAGTTTACCAACCCAGGTGAGCTGAGGACCACCTGGGAAGTGTCTTTTCATCAACCACTGCTAGAGGCATTGATGTTTTCAGTTGCTAGAAATTCTTTGTCTTAGTTTTCTTTGGTCTGTGTGTCATGCTTTCAGACAAAGTACCTTACAAAAAGTCAGAGATGAGAAAACATCAGAGTTCCTGAATGGACAGTCAGGATTTTATTTGAGGCACAAATACAGTTGCAGACCACATAGCTTTAGTGTAGTTCTCAGTGAAGAAGATGGATTCACTGGTGATTTACATATAATGCTACTCTGACATGTCACCGTGAGCTCCAGTTCACCATCTTTTAGAGTATGCAGATTTCTTTGGTACTTTTCTAGCTTATTCCATGTCATGGGTTTGATGTGACCAAAGTTTATGTTTCTAAAGTTTGTAATTTGCACAAACTGTCCCCCTCAGTCTTTCTAAAGCATCAGGAAAGATGTTTTCATTTCTTCATGATTGGATGTTTGGATCTAGTATAAGGAAAATCTAAAAAATACACACAATAACCAATAAAACATTACTAAATAAGTATGTTTTCTTTCTCTGCACATTTTTTTGTAGGACCTAGGGTATAATAGACTAGAAGGTTCATGATCCTTGATTGACTTCTCAAGGATGTTACTTGCTTTCATATAATGAAACAGCTGCATGTTTGAAAGCAACATAGCAGATTAGAAATGGAAATGTGGTCACTAAACTCTGTAGAATATTTAGTCAGTTTTGTAAAACTGGGCTTGATAACTCATGCTCCATAATTGCCTTACTCTTTTTCCCTTTCCCAAATGGATATGTTTTGGTAGTTTCATTACTGAACCCATAGATACCCAAGATTTTTTGAGAGAGGATGCTGAGAAAAGTTGACCAGTAGCCTAAGACAGCCACAGAGAAGGGGCAGTCTAAGGTAGCAGTAAAAGCAGATTTCAGAGTCTAAGTCTGAGAAAGCCATGGAAAAAACCACCCTTAGTATGCCTAATGGGATCCAGAGAAAACTGTAGTTATTTTGTCAATGAGGAGAAGAATGAGGAAGGTTACCTTTATCAACAACAGTTTTGGGGAAAATCTTGGGATAAGCTCCCCATGAATGGAGCCTGAAAGGAAAAATGTGGGGAGAGGGAACATAAGATTACAAAGATCATAGAGAAAAAACTCCCATGGGATAGAAGTAGCATGTTGAATGTGGGAGGTTATGGGAGAACTTGTGACAGCATCTCTAGCTAGGGGGTTGGAGTGCGAGCCAAACTGTAAGGTGTTGGCTGACTGGAACCAATAAAGCAAATGAAGCCTTGGGGACAGATCAACAGGGAAGGAGTGGAGCTTCTGCAGCTTGATTATCTGGGCCTACAGCACAGACTCTCAAGAGGGAATTCCCCTTTAGCTTGAAGGGGAATGTAGCATTACCATGTGATCCTGGAGGGACTGGCATCCCATTTGTGTTGGAGAAACCAATCCACCTACCTGCAACGGAAGCTGAGGTAGTGAACATACTGCTGAAGTTGGATAAATTCAGATTAATTTTAATTGCAAGTTCAGCCATGGGTTTTGGGGGTTTTTGTTGAGGTGGTTTTGTCTGCCATCATCTGATAATTATCAGTTCTAAGCCTTAAGAATCACATTAGTTACAAATGTAATTTGTTTCTAATGATCTATTTGTGTATTTTGGTGCCTTTTAATCCTGTTACCAGTAGATTGTATCGGTTAATACAGAATGGTAAGTATAAATGAGCATGGAAACTATTGTTACAGTAATCAAGATGAAAATTGCAAAGAGAACCATCATCTTTCACATCATAAGCAGAGTGGCTGAGGTTGGGAGAAACTTGCCTGCTGTCACTAAGTAACCCACAATTAGAGAGTATGTCATTTTGGGGTTGTATCTTCATTCCTGTATATACCATGTAGAAGAGCAAAACTTGGTATTATTCCTTGGTCTTCCTCAGCATGGTAGTCCCTGTGCTCCTTTGGAGCCTGATAATTTGAACAGCTAACATTAGAAGTAGTTGCTTTCTAAAGTTACCTTGTGGGACAAAAAACAGTGTCTTTATTTAATCTTGGTTGTCCTTGTTTCATTAGGACATCCATCAATTTTTAGACCTCCCCGGAGCTAGCTCAACACCGCATCCATCAGTTACATTTCCTTTTTAGTGTTTTCTGTCAATACAACACAATAATATCAAGGTAATATTATAGGCAGTTTTACATTGCAGAGCTAACTAATATAATTCAAGATAATGAGCTCCCATTAACTGTTTGGAAAACCAACTCTGCCTGAAGCACAAGGTATATTAGAACATTTAAGACATACAGTTTTTGTCTGACAGGGGGCCAAGAAGAGAGAGACATATGTTTTTTAGAAAGTGCAGAGCCCTTGGAATGATATAAAAGGTAGTTTTCTGCTATTTTTGGATAAGCAATGAAACAGCCCATAGTCTGCCATTACTGGATGTTTTTGAAGATTTTAGTTACATTGCCATTAACAGCATAAGACATGGGAATGATGAATAATTTGTTGTGGTTGAAGCCGAGTGTGGTTATGCTTACAGTAATCAAGTGAATGTCATCCATTTTGAGAAAAAGCATAACACATAGGGTTTTTTAATTAAGGTATGAGGATGAGTGTTTGTACTTGTCTTACTTTTAATAGCAGAACATGAGATACCAGTGGATAATTTGTTACTGTTGTTAAAGTTGACAACATTTACCTTAAAGGAATATTGTACACAAGCCACCGTAAGCCATTTCATTGTGAATACTTCCTAAACTGCACTATACAGTGTGTTTAGTTTTCTCTCAGTCTGAGCACTTGTGAGGCCACACAGATGGGTGACACAGGGGATCCAGCAGAAGTCATGGCAAGACAAGAATTCGCTGTGAACTTATAATGAAAGATCACATCTGCTTCCAGGGGTTGAACTGAGGTTGCACTGACAATCTTGCTCTTTTCTATTTTTTCTAACTTTGAAGTCTCTGGCATAGCAGTCTCTATGTACTTTTAAATGTCATTTCTTATATTTTTCAGACCTGGAAAAAGTTAACAGAAAAATGTTTAATTTTTGACTGTACTGGACTCCACACCTGTTATCAGCAAGGCAGAGATTTTTAGACTCATTACTCACAGTGCTACGACTTGAATCATCAAGCTGTGTTTTACATGGAATGTGTTCTGGGACTTAGCAATTCAGCTCCAGAAGAATGTGGTCTGCAGATCCTTCCTACTCTGCTTATCCTCCCTTTTGCTGCAGTTTTCTCTCTTTTAGAGTTCTTGTTTCTTCCCTGTTCCTCTTTCGCTTGTTTCTTCTGCCGGTCCTGTCCTTTCCTTGTTTGTACTTGGTCCTCCATCCCTAGTGCCCATTGGCCATAGAACCATAGAAAGGTTTGGGTTGGAAGGGACTAGTCATCTAGTCCAGTCCCCCTGCCATGGACAGAGACATCTTGCACTGGATCAGGCTGCTCAAAGCCTTGTCCCACCTAAGAGACCGAAGCTTGCTTAAGGGAGATGGAATCGTTGCAGAATCTGCAAGCATCACCAAAGGTAATGTATTACCCTGCTTAAATCTCTCATTCAGATCTGCCTGCTTTGGCGTGCCTACAAAACCCTTGGTGGCAGTTGGGTGCTGTGTCTGGAGTGAGTGTCACGCAACTGTTGCTCAGAAACAATTCACCATTTCCTGTCTCTCCTTCACTTCATTATATCTTCTTATTGCCTCTTGTCATTAAGATAATTATGAATTCTCTTGGGTACAAAAAGTCTCTTTCTTTCTTCTGTAGTGCCTTGCAGGAGCAGCACTGCTGCAGCACGGATAATGATAGTATTTTAAAATGTATGCCACCATCACAAACATGTAATCTTAAAAGCCCAGGGATAAGAATCATAGAATCATAGAATGGTTTGAGTTGGAAGGGACCCCAAAGATCATCGAGTTCCAACCTCCCTGCCATGGGCAGGGAGACCTCCCACTAGACCAGGTTGCTCAAAGCCCCATCCAGCCTGACCTTAAATACTTCCAGGGATGGGGCATCCACAACTTCTCTGGGCAACCTGTTCCAGTGCCTCACCACCCTCACAGTAACGATTTTTTTCCTAATATCCAATCTAAATCTCCCTTCTTCCAGTTTAAAACCATTACCTCTTGTCCTATTACTACGCTTCCTGACAAAGAGTCCCTCTCCTGCTCTCCTGTAGGCTCCCTTCAGATAGCAGAAGGCTGCTATAAGAACTTTGGGAATGGAGCTCTGGAGCAGGTTTACTACACCTCATCACTTTCTCAAACATGCCTTCCCTAAAGTATTCACCAAAACCATCTTTCATTCTGGACCTTCAATACCTTCAAGGTGACTGAGGGCAGGAAGTCATCCTGAATCACTCTCATAGTTGCTTAAGCCTAAAATAAAATGCATCTACTGCCTGTTGTCTTATAGGTAGTCCTCAAGCACACATAGAAACATGAGGATAAAAAGCTGGGTTGCTCAGGTGGTTTTGTTTTCTCTGTGATTGAAAAATGTAATTGATGAAAATAGCTTTCCAGACGCAGTGGGAGTATCCGTAGGTAGGTCTCAGCCTTATTTAAACTTGGTTTTGTTTTTCACCGATAACCACATTGATAATAAATAGATTTGAAATTTCACTTTTTATTTTGATCAAAACAAATTAAGAAGGACTGGTTTACCAAATCATTATTTTCATTTACTATAAAATAATTGCATTTTTTAACTTTCTACGCTTATTCTCCATTATTCTGTATATTTTATTTTTTACTCCGTGTTGTACTCCCTGAGGGCCAATTATATTCTGGTAAAGTCAGATAACCAATATTGTGAATAGTACCTTTTTTTACTCTTGGGATTTAGTGCTATTCCTGTATTGAGCATGCACATATGCACACACAGAGAATCAATCACAGTATTTCATGTTTTATTTTCATTGCATTAGTTACTTTCAAGAGTATGTTGCCAATCAGACTGCTATAATTATTTTATGGCTGTAGGTTTTGAAATCGCTACATGCATTGATTAGATGACTTAAAATACATTTGATACCTATCACAAAACAACAAATGCAAAGAATTAGACTTTTATTTTGTGTTGTAATTTACAACTATTTTACTTCTTTTACATTTATAAGTAACCTCATAAATTTTAAAATAATTGACACTTGGCATAAAGTGTTTAGTTTACGTTCACTAAAATATACTTACTGCTCCAAAGAAGCCTGCCTAAGCTAGTGCAGCAGCATTAACACCTAGAGAAAAGTTATATATGAACTTAAAGTTTTAGGTATCTGCTGTTGTTAGGTATTATGCCACTTACAGTTTATGTAAAAGAGCACAACTTTCACAGATTCTTTACTCCTGTATATGTTGTGATTTCAATAGTGGACAAAGGGGATGGAGCTGGAGGGCAAAGGTGAAGTCCATTTACAAAGCAAGATTTGATCAGTGTAATTAAAACACCTTTTGGATTTTAAAAAGCAACTGAATTTTTCTGGCATTAAGTTCCATCCCAATACTTGCATTCACCTTGGACATGGCAGGTTTGCAGCATGATTCAAGCTTAAGGCGATATACCACTCCTTTCCCCTTTTTTTTGAAAGCAGGGGATGGGTGGGTGATGGAGGTGGTGAGGGAGTTGCTTCCTTTTTGATAACAGGTCCCTAAAGTGAATAACATTTAGATAGGCCCCCACTTGTCTAAACAATAGTGGGTTGTGAAGATAATGAAGAAATTGTATCCAGCAGTTTTGAACAGATGTGTAAGCATCAAATTTTTTTGAATTACAGTTTTCCAGCTTTTTAAGTTGGCTTTATTTGTGAAACAGGCTATTCTGGGAACACAAATACCTTTTTTTTTTAAATAGTGTGTCTTCACATAGTGTCTTCACATATCCTTTCTTCCCCGTCATTCAGAACACTGAGTCTAACAGAAAAGGAGAAAAGATCATCTAAAAAAAGCCCATAGCCCCAACTCTGTAAAGCTACCCCATTCCCCTATGCTTTTGCCTTTGTGCTCCAGCTTTGCTCAGGGTTGTCCCGTAGGGAGGCACCTCTGCCAGCAGCCATCCTGTGATCTTCCTGCTCAGCCTTCGAGAACAAATACAGGCCAGTGCAGGCAGTGAACCAGTGACAGCTGCCAGTTCAGTGTAGCTTCTCTCCCTTTTTTAATCTCTGTGACATGTTCAGAAGCCCTGTGTGCTAAAACATGTATTGCATGGAGCAATTTTTCCCAGTTCCATATGCCTTGGCGCATCTCCATCAAGAAATGAACACCTCTTGCACTGCAGCTGGATGGTTCACATGTGGACAGGTTTGAACAGCATTCAAAGCTGGCACTACTCATGGAAAGTTCAATGCTTGCAATCCATGCAGAAAACACTTTCTCCTTTCCCCAATGACCTAGATGCCAACAGTTTGTGTAGTATCAGAGCATCTTATACCACAGTATTAAGAATACAAATATGAGGGTTTTTTTCAAAGTATTATTCAGGTCTAAAGTGTCACAATAAGATTAGATTAAAACCAAGGAAAACCTGGAGGAAGATTACTACTTTTACTTCATCTGACTGTTTCCATTCTCAATTTTTTTAAGAAGTGAAAAATGTGGTTTAGATTTGTGGCCAAGCATGTGGGATCCAAGGCTTTAAAAATTTTGCTTCTGTTCTGTGTGGTGATGAGCAAAATTCTGATTCCTGGTGCCTAAGCAATCATTTCTACACTCTTTCCCAACGTGTGTGCCTACAAACCTTTAAATCTATTTGTGGGCATACTAAATTTAATAGAAATATAAAAATCTTCCTGCAATCATCACTTGCTAAAAATTAAAAAAAAAAAAAAGGACTACTCCCATAAAAAAAAAGGCGAAACACAGTTATGAACCTCAGAAGACAGAAGAGTGAACCTGCTGTAGCTAGCAGGTTTGCAAATAGACGCCTCCTTTACTTGCTCGGCTATAATGTCTGATATGTGTTTATTCTTTGCAAATAGTCTATTGCAGGACTGAGTGTATTGGCAAGAATATCTTCAGAAATGGCTGCTTTCAAGAAAATATTGCAAAATATTTGCAGGAAGCAAATTTTAAACTTGGAGTTTTGAGCTGAATTCTGGAAGTTGTTTTCATCCAGCCAGGAAGCAGAAACTCACTGCTGCTTCAGCCACTCACTTCCAGCCACTGTTTTTGTTAATTCTTTCCATTTGCTCCAGTCTCAGTCTTAAGATTTTCTATTGCCATGGGCGCTGCAGGCATCAGATGGTCCCTCAAAGCTACAAAGGCTCTGGAGATACCACATGCAACATTACATTCAGATAGCAATGCAGGTTTTTTTACCACGTGTAGTAATAGAATAGGCTTGTATGGATTTACAAAGAGGAGAGATGGAAAATGCTTGGCCAATGTTCATAAGAGCACCAGACCATAGAGAACGGAATGTCTGGATGATGATAGGAGAAGCAGTTGCAGAAAACATGCAGGAACACACTGGGCTGATGATCAGCCATCCCAACTCTTTCCCCTGCTTCCCAAAAAATAAAGTGATAAGAAAGATAAGGCAGTTGAAAGGAAAAAGTGTCACTTCTGTTGCTTTTCAGCCTTTGGGATTTGTTTACTTGCTGTTGTTGAAGTCTCCCATAGCTTTTCTGTCAGCTCTGAGAAGCAGTGTTGAGATATACAGAAGTAACTTAAAATGGGACAGGCTATTTGTACAGATTTCCAGTTCCTGAGCAGCTTCATGCAGCCAAGCTGCAAGATGGCTGCAGCTTTTTGTCTTGCAGTCCTTTCCATCTTCACTAGCACAAGCAGCAGCACAAGATAAGATGTACCAGCAGGCAGCCAGCTTAAGGCTGTGTGGCTGCAAATATCTTTCAATTTCTAAGGGTAAGCCGCTTGTCGCATGCCAAAAATTGTAACAATATATGACAAGAAAAGAACAAAGGTATATTATAAAAATACTTGCAGAAATACATAAAAACCTGTTTTCTAGTGGAGCATTTCAGGATGCAGAGTACAATGCAATATTGCTTTGGTTTTAAATTTATTTTTGTCTGTCCTGAATTTAGCAAACAACATTTACAGATATGAAATGAAAACCCTGAGACTTAAGCCAGCACAACAGTAGTTGAGATTTAGATTTATGTTTTTCAAGCCTGTCCTGAGGTGGTGTGTGTCCAAGTTTTCTATTAAACAAATGGCAAAAGTTCACTGGGGTCTCGGTATTCTGAGAATTTATTTTGGTCCATCGTTGGCCCCACTTGATTTTATTTCTATTTTCAGATGAACACAATAAGTCTGTACAGCTGATAGAGTCAGGCTACATTTATTATCAGTCTCAGTTATCAGTTCACAGCAGGGACAGCTCAGTGGTTGCTGGCTGAAACATAAGCCTCGTGTATGGGTTTCCTTTTTCTTTTTTCTCTCTCTAGCTCAAAGGAAAATCAAACTGTGCCTCTTTCTAACTCATTCCTCCCTAAGCCAGTTGCAGATTTTACTGTGCTTCTGTCTGCCAAAGGTGATGATGGAAGTTAAAGGTGGCTTCTCTCACAGTAGATGTTGGTCCCATGCCTGTTCAAAAACTTTGCGGGATTTCTGCTGGGGTATAGGTAATTTGCCTCTATCTTGATTAACTACTTGTTTAGGTTAAAAAGTGCTGCCTATCGAAATCCCCTTTTCTGAAATCATAGTGTACCAGTGAGATATGGTACCCTTTTTATTCCCAGACCTATGCTACTTTCAGATACTGAACAGCTGGTATATTTTCTCTCTGAAATTGGTGAACTGTTTTCTTCATTTACAAAATTGTAAAAGCCTTTGACTACTAGGATGAAATGGGATGTACAAGTAAAGCACACTGTAAAAATAACAAAGAGAGAGCACCTTTTATGTTGTCTTTAAACCCAAAGCTTCCTTGTGTGCTCTGAACCTGCAAGTGCTATTGATTGGGAGATCAAGGTGCTGAGTCTGCCTGTGATTAAGCACTTTGTATTTACTGGTATCCCACTGGCTAATCAATTCTCCCTACCCTCCACACTCATTCCTATTGCCCATTAGGGCTATTACACTTCACAGGCTCATGTCATTATTTAAATAATAGCCAGTCCAGTCTGTGGACTGTCCTAAATGTATGATGACTTTGGTAACTGGAAAGCACCACAATGTGTTTTAGCACAGAAGGAAAATTCAATAACTTTCCCTAATACTTTAATTGCTTAAAATTAGAAAGGCTAAAAGTTTAGGTCCCAATTCCATTCTTGAAGTGTTCTCATAAATTATTGCTGAATACACATGTATACCCACTGGAGTCAGCCTTGGGTTTTGCCCTAAAGACTGATTTCTCTTATTTATCAGTTGCTGTCCTTGCTTCAAGGGAAAATAAATGTGGCTACAATTACAACTCAATTTCAAAATAGGGGATACTGAGGGAGTTGAAACTTGCAACATACCAGTAGGATTTAATCTGGTATGAGACCTGGTGTCGGTGCTTTTCAAAGCAGAGCTCCCTGCTCCTGGAGTATTTTCCAGCTAGCCAATTCAGATACTCAGAAATGTCTGAGAAAAAGGCTAATCCCTGAGTTTACTTTTTCTTTGCTCTTTGTTTTGTTTGAACAGGATGCTGGACATGTCATATGAGTGACAAGTGGTAGAGAAGGAGATAGCTTCAAGAAAAGGCCATACAAAAGAAAGGCATGCGGCTATTCAGTGGTAAACATGGGCAGCTGCCATAAGATCAACCACAAACCTGCTTCCTCCTCTACCTCTGCTGGAGCCTGGGAAACATTATATTTCTGGTACCGTAGATCTGGGCACAGAGGGTTACTTCAGTTAGAGGCAGGGAGGAACAGCAATTCCCAGCAAGACAGCAAACTTGTCTGTTCTAGGTTAATTGATTTTATTCTAGGCCTCAGGACAAAAATTTTTTATACTCTGGTGAAAAACCTTGAACTGAGTACAGGGGTTTATTTCTTTCTATATTGCAGTCTCTCACTGCTGAAGCAAGTCAGAGATGAGGTATGCAGCTGAGCTCTAAACACCACTGAAGCTCAAGGCAGAAAAGGGTGGCAACTTGACAGAACAGCAACCACTAATTCAGCAATCAATTCTAGATCTGAAATTCAGAGCAACATAGCTAGATAATACTTTGTGCTTAATTGAATGGGCAGATCAGTGGGTTAAGATGTGGTGGAACTCTCCAATAGGATTGTTGTAGTGTTTTCTACACAGATTCTTTTGAGGACAGTAAAAAAATTGCATAGTGCAGTGATTTAGTGGACTGAGCTTTAGTAACACAGGATATAAGATTGGATATTTATTTTTCCTGGGTTTGGTGTGTGTGGCAGATACAAACTATTTGGAAATTTTACAATGGTGCTTGTCAATGGGCTTTGACCTCAACCTCTGTTTCTGACACCACCTCTTCTGTAGTAGAAGAATTACAGCATAATTTCAGAAGAAAGTGGGGGGGTGGGGCATTTCATGGCATCTGTTTTACCTAAGCATTTCACATACCTGTTTTGGCCACCAGTCTAACATATGACTGATCATATGTGGAACGCCTTTTAAAGTAGAAGCTATTGGATATATTTTTCAGCTTATGCATGCTTTGTGCATAAAATACTGCTAGAGCCCTTCTCAGTGGTGTGCAAAACAAGTACTTACCATTTGCTCTGCTCTGTCACACATGGTTTCCATAATCCATTCAAAATGAACCTCTTCATTTTTAGCGCATCCCTAATGTCTGAGTGCTTCCAAGTCAAAGTTCAAATATTCTTCAAACGTAAGTCAAGCACCATTCATATAAAGAGTTGCTTGTTGCCTTTTGGGGTATTTAAGTACTAGCCTGAAAGAGATACATTTGTCTTTTTAGCATATAGAAATAAAATACAAGTAGCATACCTTTTCTTTTGCTCTTTATGGAACTGAGTTTATTAAGGGCTTGACCATGAACCACGTGTAGGTGTAGGTTGCAGGTGTTTACCCTTGGACATTCAATTTTGATGTAATGTCTAAGAAAACCTGTGGTCAGACTGCTCCCCCTGCAAAAGGGTGTGGTGAACAAATTATTTCCTCCAAGGACTGAAAAAAACTATGCTTCTGAACAGACAGTAAAAATTGGATGAGCATTTCTCACTCCAAAAAGTCTTTCTTGTAGCCAAGTCATGCTCTCTATTGAACTACAGGTAGCAGATAGTTCTGGAAATAGACATATTGGGCAGAATGCCACAGGGCATTATTAAGATATTCTACCCATGAAAGGACTCACATGGATTATCTTTCCCTACTCCGACCATATAAATGGCAGTGTATGGGACGAGACATGAGGAAAATGAACTTAAAATTCTGGGACCATCAGATAAATAGAAGCTATTGTCTGTAAGAAAACAGGTGGTGCAAAACAGAAGTTTTCTGTCATCCAGTTGACTCAGAATGTCATACTTCTAACAAATATTGAAACAATTCTTAAAAATGTTTTATCATATTTAAGTACATTGTCAAAAAGCAAAATGATTTTTAAAAAGCCTGATTTTTAAACTAGTTTTTTAGTAAGTGTTTTACTGTATGGTGAGGAAGCCCTTATAAAATGTACTATGACTATACTTTGTGTATGCTAATGTCTTGGTGAGCTTCAACTTACTATCAGAATCAATCCAGAAAGTCTTAGAATCACCTCTGTGTTCAAGTGCATTGGGTCAGATTTGAGCTGTCTCACCAGCTTGACCAATTGTTTGCTGTATGGATCCGCCTTGATAACCTAACTGACTTAAGCCATGTGGCCTTCCATTTTCAGTCTCCTTTTTAAAAGACTTTATTTCACTGAGATTTCATTTTACCATTTAAAAGTTCTGTGATTTTGTCTTTGTAAAAAATCTGCTGAAGGTCTGACAGAGAGCTCTTGTGTCACTCTCTTGTTAGCAGATAGTTGAAGAAAACTGTTCTGGTTTCTTCTAAATTATGCAGGAACTGGATCACTCCTTCGTGCCTTTTGTTGTCAAGGTCATATATTAGTTCCTGTTCACATCTACATGAAGTTAAGCTTGTCTGGCAGCATTTTAAATTCTTTTATCTTCCCAATAACTTATGAGAAATTTCTGTAGGTCTTACGTTCTATACTACGGCTTAGACAACGATCTATTTTATAACTTCACAATTCTATTCTTTTTCAATCAGAATTTATAATACTGTCCAGTATTATTAGCAAGAATAACCAGCAAAACAAACAAACAAACAAACAAACAAACTAAACAAACAAAGAAACAAACAAATAAAAATAAACAAAAAAGGTAAATACTGTAAGAAGCAATGCATCAAATTTGGAAAGAAAACGTGTCCTCGTATGGTAGTGACTGCTTCTCTCAACTCTGGCTGTGACTCACTTTTCTGTGGGAAACTCTGTGCTTCTACTGAGTAGTATTTACTCAGAAGTTTTTTTCACTCAGTCCTATGCCAATAGATTGAAAGTAGTGTCTGAAGTAAAATCTCCAATAAGACATAACCTGATTATTTTAATTTTTATGATATTTTAGCTTTTAAAAAAAACCTTGAAGTTCTACCTAACTTCAAAAAATCTGTTCAGATCTCTTCAAACTATTTAGGGATTTTCTGAAGCCTCTGTCTTAAGGTATTTATCCTCTGGAAAATATGGTCATACAACTAAAGTCTGAAACGGAGTGATGAGACAGACGAAAATACAATTGAAATTCTTGAAGATTTGTTGCCTGAAGCCAAGGAACAGAACAGGAATAGACCGTCATGTTGCAGAGTAGAGAACTCCAGTGTCTGCAGCTTAGTATAGAAATATCAAAGCTTTTGCAATTAAAACCAGGCATTTTTGTGCAGTTAGCACCATACGTGAGGAATTGTTGAGGGGAAAAAACAACCTCATTCTGAAGAAGAGCCTCAAAAAAGCAAGTAATACTATACAAAGAAAGCTCTGAAACTAGGATGATTAATCCCAAATAATCAGACTCAAGTTGAAGGAAAAAGGCAGNCTGTTAAAGTCTCCCGAGCACAGAATTTCATTGATTTTAGTGGGGATTCTGCAAAAAAGAATGGTAAGCATGCAGAAAAGAGGGAGACAACAGGAAGGACAGCCAGTTACATAGGCAGAGCACAATGCAATCAAGCTTTATCTGATTTACTAGATGCAGCTGCAAACACCTCAGCAAAATAGCTCACCTGGAATAAATATTTATCCATATAGGCATTGTGCCCTTTTCTTCAAAGCACAAAGTCTCTAACTTGGGAGAGTGCAATTTATATACATTACCCTTCATTCAACACCCTGTCTAAAGGCACAGTTTGGGTGCTGGGGTATTATGGCAATGCTGATGTCAAATAAGGATAAAATTACCTTCAAATACTTTATCTGCAATATCTTTTTGCTGGGAATGAACAGAAAGTTCTATGCTTTGCAAAGAACAAATTTGGCCAGGTCAGATTCAACAGTTTCTGCATTAAGAACATGAAATAAATACATGCCTGAGCAGCATAGATCACCTTGTCAACCTTCTCCTGACTAGATCCTCTCCCACAGTCTTGCTGTTGGTCCTTGCAATCTGTACTGCCCATTCCGTGGTGTATTTTTGGGGATTTCTCCAGGTGTGCTGGTTTTAAGACCTCTGATATTTTAAATTCAGATGTTTTGGAATTTTATTTTACTCTGCAAACAGTACAGAACTTGTCTGTATTGTAAGGCTGCCTCTTTTTAGGATTAAGAGAGTTTACTAGGATCAAGGGTGCAATTACAGCAAAGGAAAGGTATTTGGATTACTTTTGGTTATAAACTGGCTTGTGCACCAAAACCTGGTGAGACACTTGTCTGACACTTGTGTAACTGGAGATATGGGTGCTTCTGGTATAGACTTTGTTCTGTTGTTATGTGCCAGACAGTAGGATAAAATGTGTGAAACCCCAGTTCTTAAGCATAACTTTATACTGGGAAAAAGTCTAAATCAGAAGTTTCTAATGCAAATATCCATTTTAGATATATTAAATTGAAGCCTCCAAAGGCAGGTAGATGTGGTGTGACTAAGGTGTGACTCTTAGGATTAAAAGTGAAGTCAAGCTGAGAAGCTTGTGTATGGAAATGTCATCTGTATCCCCCTCAAAGGAGTTTAGAGCCTTCTGCCATGGCCATTTCATGGGGCTGGGCTGATGACAACTTCTCTAGCCCTACTGGGAGGAAGTATCAAAGAAGATCTTTGCTAAGTGAGCCTCCTTTCTGATTACCACTTATTGATTCATGTCTACTCTGGTCTGCTGCCATTTTCTTCTTCCAAAGAGGCTGAGGTGCTTTCCTTCTTCCACATCCTCATTTCTAGTAAATAATCTGAATGGGACCCTAATTCAGGTTCATAGTTTACCACCTAGAGAGGTCTGCTTTCTTCTCATTGACTCTGTGGGGATTTGAGGAAGCCTAGCCACTGTAACTGAAGGTTATCCAAAGTCTAGTTTCACTGCAGAATTACCAGACACAAATATTCCATACTCTGAATCAGAGGTCCAAAAATGTGAAAATGGCTAAAATTTCCTAAGGTTCTTGTAAAAGATATTCACCATCTGCTGCCTGTTTCCAGTGAATCCCCTCAGTGAGCAGTTTTGGTTGAAAATTCAATCATAAATACTTGTTAAAAAAATAACATCCTTTTCTTTTGGATGGAACTTGGAAAGAACACTTTCTATTTTCTCTCTGAAGTTGTGGAGAGGCCTTGTTCTAGAATTTTCTGTAGAGGATTAGTAGCTTCTTTACCCATAGTCTCTTTCTACACTCATTGGCATTCTCCTCTATTTTCATCAGTTGCTTACAGTCCTGTGTTCCAGCTCTTTCCTTCCATCTCCTGCATGTTTTTACTGTAAAGGAATACACAATGTGAGGAAAACTTCATCTCACTTTATATCACTAGTATGTAGATAGAGTGCAGGAGACCACTCAATTTCATGTGAAATTTTTGAACTCATGTAAGCAGGAAATTTAGAATGAAAAACTGACAAATTAAAGTAACCAGAACTGTCTTAATTGTAACTTGGAGAATTAGTCCACCTGAAACCTCCAAATATGATAGAATTCCTTGAATACACCATTAGGTGGATTTCTGCTCTTCCATTGTTTTCTCAGTTTCCTGTTGCCACTATTTTCCTCATCTCTTGTATATGTAATATCCTTTGTGGTTTAAAAATTGCTTTTACAAATATTTTCAGGCTTTGATGTTTTGTACGTGACAGATTAATAATCTCAAACTCTTTAGTGACCTCCTGTCTCTTTAAAAGGTCTCATCAGATGAAATTTAATACAAAATATATGTTATAGGCTTGAGAACGTGGAAAAATGAGTACCATGGGAGGAACTGGTTTGCACTAATTTTTTATGAATCCAGGAACCAGGTAGTAGTTAAGATTTTTTTTGTTTTGTTTTGTTTTGGTTTGGTTTTTGTTTCCTTCTTACCTACAGAAAACAGGTTGGCTGCAGAGAACTCTGTGCTTTCACTGAATATTGCAGGACAGACACTTTGCTCACCTCTGTTTCTCTATGTGGACACCACCGTAAGACTCAGTATGCAATGAAAATGGCCAGCTAGGAATTCCTGAGGAGGTATTGCCATTAGTATGATGCTCTGAACTTTGCTGTACCCATCTTCATTTGGGACCATGTTCAGTGCTGAAGTTGGAAAAGTCCATTAATGCTCAGATATAAAGACCCTGACAAGTGGTTGCCATCAAATAGCATGTTGACCTCAATGTGGTAATCTAGACATAAAATAAAAGCTCACAGACAAGTTCTGGAGGTATCACAGTGAGGAGAGTATTATACCAGTTGGAGCATGTCATCCCTTTGGTGTGACATACCTAGGTTAGCACTGACTGACTTCACTCTGAAGCCACAGCATTATGCATGGGCTATTCATGCTCTGCCACATAAGGTTACACTTTGAAAAGACAAGGAGGAAGTGAGAGGGAAGAAACCCCCTAGCTAAGGATGGACAACCCAACACATTTTGATTCAGGAAGATTTTCCAACTTCAGAGGCTTTTGGAAGTACAAAGGTTGCAGCACACATATCAAAACTTGTCCACTGGGCACTTCTATGTGCTAATATGCACAGATGAGTCCTTTTGCTCACTGGGAACAAGCCAGAGAGCAGTTAATGTAGCTCAGTGGCACCCTGCCACAGTAGAGGAGGAACACAGAACACATTAACCTAAGCAGAATAACTGTAGCTCTGCTTGCTCTTTAGTGACAGCAACGAAAATATTTTTGTCATATAATAGACAAGCAGAATGCAATTTCTGCAAAGTCAGGGAAATTCTTCCCATTTCTTCTGTGTAGGAGGCAATCTGTGCAGGGTATATAGCTTTGCTTACGCTGTTGTTTTCAAACATTCAAAAACCAAAACACAAACAAAGCATTACTGCAAGGCCCAGTCCAAGCAATATGTCAGCAATCATAGCACTTCAGAGAACTTAATTTTCTGTCACCTACCACCAGTTTATAGACTTCCCTCTGAAAAGCAAAAAAAAAACACACTGTCTTGTGAAAATAGTCACAACACTGGCAAGTAAAATAAAATCTGACTTCAGTGGATGCTGCTTGAAGCCTCACCTGGTGCTCAGTGTCAGCTCTGGGACTAGTGCAGTCTGGAAGAAAAAAGGGTTTAAGAAAGATGTGAAGACAGTCCTCAAATATGTGAAAAGGTCACTGCAAACAGGGAAAGAATAGATTGTTCTCAAGAGCCACTGGGGAAAGGACAAAAAATAATGGGTTAAAGTTGCAACATAGAAGCTAATAAGGTGACTGCTCGGGGAGAGCGGGGGCTGTTGAATCATCATAGCTGCGGGTGCCCATGAGCAGCATCAGCAAACATCCCCCAGTAGTGGCAGCTCCTCCTCAGGGGAAATGGGGACCTCCCAAAGATCCCTTGTTACTCTTTGCTTCAATTTCACTTGATAGGAGTGAAGCACAGAGCTTGAATTCAGTTGCATAGTTTTACACATGTAAGAATCTTATTATTCATTGATGGTAGTGAATAGTGAGGAAAAATAATGGTGTTTTCCATGAGATGTCAGTTCTAAAACATTGTTAAATTGTATAATGAATCTTTATTTAGGACAGCACGTAGGCGATATTTTCTTCTATAACCCTAATGGTATTAAAATGCTTTATTTTGATTTCAGTTCACTGAAAAGAAAACTCAGAGTCCCTAGACAGTTCTTCTGCTGTGATTGAATATGGCATTCAGCTTAGTGCATAAAACTCATTTGCTACATTATGGGAGAAGTTTGAAAATACACTCCAGAATTTCTATTTCTA
The DNA here is from genome assembly GCA_013398155.1 of Pedionomus torquatus. Taxonomy (NCBI): domain Eukaryota; kingdom Metazoa; phylum Chordata; class Aves; order Charadriiformes; family Pedionomidae; genus Pedionomus; species Pedionomus torquatus. The sequence goes on along the minus strand of VZRU01001185.1, from coordinate 92,396 downwards.
CCCAACCTCTTGCATACTCCAATGTTTGACTTGTAATTTTTTTTTGCTACGGCAGTATACATCATATGGAACTAACCTGTTGCTCTGAGCATGAACTTTGATTCTTTATATTTTTCCCTTTTGTTGTTTTGCTGTAACACAGCTAAAGCTATTAAATTAGACTTACAGTATCAGTGCTGCTGATGGTGCTAGGCATGAAGAAGTAAAAGGCAAGGGTCCATCTGGATAGTAGGACAGTTAGGGATGTTTCTAAGCTTAAGATGGCTGCATCACTGCTGGATCAGGGATAGCCTAAGCTCAGATGTCTAGTTTCTCAGAGGAATGGAGCCAGGCAGTTTGCTTTGACAAAAGCCAGACTGCAAGCCACCAAGAGGGCCACATAGTTTTCTGAGGGCATTAGCCATATTGTAAGCATGAGTCCTGAGCTAGCATAACAATATAGATATAATCCATGCTTTTCACTATTTAGGAATATTTCTGTGCCTGCTAAACATCTGTCACTATCCATTTTCCGAGTTAGCATTAAACTTTGCTATAAAATATTTCAGTTTAGGTAGTTTTCTAAAATATCAACTTTTAAAAAAACACAAGGGGTTATATTAAAAGTTATACCAAAGGCCTTTAAAAGATAGGTAGAGGTTTGGGATAGTAAAAGGATATTATTTTGCCCCAGAAGGTCATCTATGCAGTTGCTAATTTGCAGCAAAAGACCAGCAAAGTATCCAATTTAGGAAACTGATTTATGGCATTATGGATTGGCTTTGTGTCCTGAAAATGTTTTACAACTTGTGAAACAAAGAGTCTGTTTAGGAAAATATCTGATTTGGGAACCTACAGTAAAATACTCCACTGTTATGAGTTTATGCACGAGTCAAGTTAAACGTGTACTTTAGTCTCTCTCTCAGTCAGGACTCATGGCTTTTTGATTGCTGTAAAGTACCATAAATATGTAAAGGAAAAAAAAAAAGAATAGATACTGCAAAAAAGCATCCTTTATCATTTACACCAATTGATGATGTACTCCAATTAGGTTCATTAAGCCCTGACATAACTGAAAGCAAGGTAGCATTACACAGTGGTGAATTTGGCTTAATTGGCCTAGAAAAAAAGCTTTTGAGTATGTGATTCATAATTAACACCTATAAATGTCTTGCCTTTTCCTAAAGACTAATAAGTATTTTGATCCTATTAATGACCTCTTATTTTGAAGACTTTGTCTATTACAGTTGTTCAATAAGGCGTAACACTTATTAATTTAATTTTATGCATTTTTGTATATTTATGGGAGATTTATTTATGAATTTATTCCACATTATGTGGCCTCTTCCATGTATGTGTTTTGTCATGTTGTGCATGAAGTGCATCTTCATTAGCCATTATATGAGTGCAGCAAGAGAGTACCAAGACACCAGGGTAGGAGAAGATAAGCAAGTGAGAGCAGAAATGGTTACATTTCAGGAGAGATTGTGCAAAGATATGAGATGCCAGTCCACTATGTTTCATTAGAATAAGAAAACTTATGTTGTGGAAAGTTTGGCTTTTTCCTTAGGTCACAAACTAGAAGACTTAGTTGAGGAAATGTCTAAGCAGTATTAAATTATGTTGGTGGATTTTAACGTTATTTCCAGACTGCATAGAAATCATGCATTTCGAGACTTTGGTTTGGTTCTTGTGGACTTTTTTTTTTTCTTATTATTTAGTGGACTGTTAATTTCTCATTTATTATTCAATTAGTTGCTTCACTTGCCTTGTCTAAACGTGCAATATGGCATTCAGATTCCCCCAAACTGGAGATCAATAACCCCTAACTTGCCCTACGTATGCCCAGGTTTGCCTGTACGTGGTCTCTTTGAGGGCTTTCAGTCTTTGCTTTGGATTTGTGAGTCCCCACCAGTCTGACTCCTTTGAGCAGGCTGCATAGTTATCACAGCTCTGGATGTGTCCGCAGCGCTTGTGCAGACCACCAAAGAAGCACGTACACGCAAAGTTCAGGATGTATTGGCCTTACAGCACACGTGCTGAAATGGTGGTCTGTGCATGTACTCAAAATCTCCTGGGCTCTAGAAGCTTTTGACTTAATTGAACATGTGCTATAGGCCTGACTTTTCTCAGAAACAGGTTATCTATATTTCATGTGTGCAATTGCTCTGAGGTATCCCAGATGCATCAATTTTCCTGCCTTTGCATTATCTGGGCAGAAATCCTGGACAGAAATATGGGAATCCTGTCTTTAATATGAGCAGCACTAGGGAAAGAGGAAATGAGTGTGACACTATATTAGCATGCAGTATATTTACACTAAATTGGCTGTTGTAATCATGGTTGAAGTCATTATTCTTGTACCGGCTGGGTACTCTGTGCATGATAATGTTATTTTAATTCTGCAGGTTACATCAGCTTGCTTTTTTGCCCCCCACCCCCTTTGTTTCATGTCTTTTCCCCACTTTCCAGCTGTGAGATGCATTGCAGTGTGATTATCAGGCCAGTCCCAGGTTTCCATCCCTCCAAAGTAAGAAATTATTGAATATATGTCCTCTTTTCACCTTCTAGGTGCTGGGCTGCTAGCACTACACAAGGTGAAAGAGAGCATAAATAGGAAATATCATTTGTATTTCCTTATTAATACTGTATCTCTCCTATTGTTTCTCACCTCCTTTGTTACTGTAAGTGCTGTTCAGAATCTCATTAGTGGTCATGCTTTCTGGTTTCTGTTCTCTGTTTTAAATCTGTTTCTCATTTCCTGGCTGTTAGTTTTTGCTTGAGGGTTGTTTTAATTTATGGTATTGTCATTCTGAGTCCTATTTGTGGTGCGAGATGATGGTCTTTGTGCATTTCTTAGAATTCTTGTAGCTTTTCACATTCATGTAATTCCTTCTTTCAAGGACTCCCAAGTTCATGTTATTTCACATAATGTCATTGTTGTCTGGATAAAAATTATTGCACTTTTAAGCATCAGTAAAGACAATTATCATCTGACTTAAAATATTTTGAGATTTGCATTCCAGATAGAATTTTGCTGCCTTTTTCCATGCCAGCAAACGAGCAATTAAACAACTGCACATTGTTGGTGATCTTTCAAGAACATTTCGTTGCAATCTACAGGGCAGTGCTTTTGCAGTAGGAGATCAGAATGCTTAGGTCCAGTTGGGACAAAGGAATTTGATGGCTGGAGGGTGCTCTTCTGCATGGCATCAAGAAATAGAGTGTTTGCCATAAAGTAAGAGAAATTGTTTTGAGAAATTGGCCCATAGTTTCTTTTTTGCTCTTGGAATCATAACTGAGTAAAGGAAAACTGTATTTGAGGGCTGCCTTTCTCTAACATTAAAGAAATTGTAAATTCCTTTCCCAAGCACAGAAGTGTCTTGAAGTCGTGAGGTCTTATGAAACATTGGGAAAGGGAAAAACTATTCCTTGTTTGGCTTCCCTGCCTTTGGGACTTCTATTCACGTGACCATATTTTACTCCATAACCACAAGGGATGAACTCCAGTTTAATGATGTAAATACACAGTTTCAAAAGCTCTGGATGTACCAAAGGGTGCAACACCTTTAAGACTTCAGTAATGATGTGACACTGGCATCTCTGGCATATGTTTTCTTCTTTTCCTCATGGGTTTAAGAAAATTTTGTTTCTGACCCGGTTTTAGAGAGTGCAGTTGATGAACTTAGTATTTTCTAGTATTTGTTGATTTCTCTTGACTGTTTTACTAGACAGCCCAAAAGCTTTCAGGATTTACATCCCTGATGTATTTCCAAAGAAAATCTCAAATCTACCACTTCAGGTGACAATTTTGATGGCCAAACATATAAATCCAAAATTTGCCTCATGAGCAACCTGAAGAGATATAGATTGGTACTGGAAGTGCTCTTTTAAGGTTGATGTCTGAAATTATGCAACAATGTACACATTTAAGTAAGGTTAATATGACCCTTAGCTTTGAGGATGTTCATAAGTATTCAGATGAGGTAATGCTAGGTTTTGCAAATGCTTCTGAACATGAGGCGCTTTTAATTTGGGCCTTAACTTTAAGGACTCTTGCTGAGAAATGTGATTTCATTTGATCAGTCCAGTAGGTAGACAGTTGAGTGTTGATTTTGCCTAGTGAGCATGAATAAGAGAATCTTGCATTGTTTTTGAAAGCAATAAAACCATTATTTAAGTTTTTATATGCTTACTAAATATTTCCTCCATGTTGATGTTCTTTCCTACTTTTCCTAATTTTCTCTGAAGTCCAATATCTTCCATCTTAAAGAACAAATTTGTTGCTTGTCCACTTTGTTCTAATCTGTTCCTTTTACTTGACCACAAAATCTCAACAATAAAATAGTTTGCTCCTTTATCCTGCCTGAGGCCAGCAGAGGGCAAGGGAGAACACAGGAGGCATACACTAGTCTCTCCTTATTTCAGGGTAGAAACTTGAATTTAACAATCAGAATTTACCAACAGGGAAACAGCAGGCCTATAGTTCAATTCTCTGTACAGTATTAGTGGTGTAAATGATGGAAAAATACATGTGTGATTGAGATGTATTCCTATTCATCATGATCTTCTCCATCCCAGAACACCTATTTTGGAGAAATTCGAGTGCAGGTTTAGGCTATTGTATGACAAGTACAAATGAATTCTCCAGGGAGATGAATTGTGGAAGTGTAGCAGGCAGTTTTTTGGAGGCTAATGCCTTGTCCAAAATTTGGTGGAATTTTATGAAAAGGGCAAAGGTATACCATTTCCCTAGTACCTGCTAAGCTCATGCTTCAAAACACAGGGCTGTCAGAGCCACCAAAGAAAAGGTTGCCAGAAATTTTAATATGAGGAAAATTAAATTTTGTAACCACTATTCTTCACAGAAAATGTGTGTGTGTGTGTATAGTGCCAACATGGGAAGTATCACCCTGATTTCTTAAAGATTGATAGTTGTGAGTAGGAAAACAGCTTATGTAATGAGCAATGTCTAATTTCCTGGGCAATCACGAAAGAAACTGTTCAGTATATAAATATGTTTTTATCTAATTTACTCCATCTGATGAAGGTGCTGGATAAGATCATGGTCTCCCTGATATCAGTGGAAATTTGACATTGAAGCAGGGTTCCATTCTCTATTTAGATAGGTTAATACTTCCTATCTAAATGTTGGTTATAGAAACTGGTGTCACTGAAACCTCTACTTAATGTCAGAGGTATCTAAGGAGAAAGGCAGAGCTGAACAGTGAATGCTAACAACAAGCATCAACTTGTTAAACTCAAAAATCTAAATATTTTACATCAGAAAAGCCTGGGCTGTGTTGACAGATCATTGTAGCTAGACAGCTCCTCAAACAAAACAAGGCAAGTTGAATTGTGTTGACAAGTTTAAACCAAAGTAATTAACAAAACATTGAGACCTCAGCCTTCTTTTGATTTCAGTGGTTGCTGACTTTTGGTATCTTACTTAGGCCAATGCCACCCAATTAAGCAAACCTCTATTTGTATTAATCAATAGTTTCATAAGTAAGGATGCTACAGAACAATATTTGAAATTATGAAACCCATGAGAATACAGGTACAAAGGCATCAACTTCTTTAATTAAAATAAAGGGTCTGGGAGGGGACAGAAATAGGACTTCATTGCTGACTCTTCTGAATTACACAGTTAAGAAAATTTGTTGCATGAGGTGGCAAGCCCTAGTGAAAGGTTCTAATCAGGAATCCTGGAAACTCTCAGTGCTGGAGTCATCTGTGGAGTCACTTGGACAGTCTGACAGTGGGAGCTCAGGCACAGAAAAAGCAGATTTGTTCCAGAAGTCATGAAAGGGTTCTTAGGGAATGGCAGAGTTAGCGACCAAAGAAAATATTCAGTTCATATGTGCTCTTCTGAGAGTTGTTTCTCCTCCTGGCTGGAAATGTTTTATTGCAGGTATCTGGCAATTCTGCTGTAATGACAGTGATAGAGTGCTGAAGTGAAAAGACATTAAAGGGATGACAGACCAAAAAAATTTGAGCAGGGCTCCAAGTTAAAAAGCAGTTGGAAAGGAAGAAATAATCCCAAGAAAGATGATTTTCAAAGTGCATTAAAAATTATGATATTAAACTGTCAGCAACACAATTCAGATTCATTTCTGCTGTTGGTACTCTCAAAGAACAGAGTCTGACCTCTTCTTCTTTTTTTTCTCTCTTTTTTTTTTTTTATTTGTTTTTTTTNTTTTTTTTGAACTACTGAGCATTTGCTTCTCCTGCTGACTTTAAATAGAAGCTTTGGAGACTCCATGCTGCTAAGAATGAGGCCTATGATCATTAGCTGAAGGACCTGATCATAAAAGGGATTCTTATCTGAGTCTTAGGGCCTCTTTGCATGGGGCTTTTCTTGGAAGAGAAGGGAAATACACGAGAGAAAAAGACGGTCCAGATGGTAAATTTTTATTACTTAATCAGTCACCCACCAGACCTGATGGTTTCCGTGACCATCTTTCTGATCACTTCTTTCGCTCTTTTCTCCTCGTCATCACCACCTGAGAAACATTCTATGTCTCACCCTTTTTGTTCTTTTCCTCACTTTCTTGTCTTTTTTACTGCTGTCTTTTCCCATGTATTTCACTTACCATCGCTCTGATAACTATGCTACTGTTTCCCTATCCCTTTCTGCCTCTCTGCCAAGGATAAAAAGGGGGAAAAATTCCTAACAAAACTGCACATGCCCTGGGAACTACAATTATGTTTGCTGTCGTTGCATTGCTAAATGTTCTGGACACGGGAATGGGGGAATCCGACCTTGCATCTATCATGTTAATGTGGATTTGAAGCATGCTGGAGAGGTGCATCTTCTGCTAGATGTTTGCGTGCTTCCTATCACAAAGGAAGTCACACACTTGGTTGGTTGTTCATTAGGTGCTATCACAACAATCATAATTAATACCATGATGAATCAGTTGGCAGTAATTTTTTGGCTTGTGTAGCTTGCAAAGATGAGTGCATTCAAAATTCACAAAATGAATTATTAAATTGGTCCGTGATTACTTTGAATTTGTAATTTCTTTCTAAGACATGGAGATTTAAATAATCCATTTAGTCATCGTTGTTACATATTAATTCACTGTTTGGTTAGACTCTAGGCAGGCTACCATGTTAGGGTCATTTTAACTACTGTTTTCATTAGCGATTATTATATCTGCTCCTGGAGTGCATGCAAATGAAGTTTAGTATGAATTTGTCAGAATTATCTTAACTTCATTCCATTTGTCAGGCATAGAGGGTTTGTATCTAGTTCATTGTTTTGGGAGAGCTGTTCTGCACTTGTCTCTTTAATTTAATTTTGCATGCAGGGCTGGTGGTTTCTGCACTAGAGCCCGTGTTTCCCATGGGGGTTTTGTTTGCTCGCAAAATTGCCTCTGATGATAATATTGCACTTCAAGGCCTGTGTGTGTATTCCTTTGTGTCATTGTGTACTATCCATGCATGTACCCTACATTACTATGTCCCTTTAAGAAAACAGTGTTATTTATTAGGACAATAAATAGTCTAAAATTCACTGTGTAAGCTGAGGGGCAGAAAATGTTCTCTCTCCAGAGAATGCCAGTCTGCACAGAAAGCAGAGTTGATGTAGAAGTAAGCAAATCTCAATGGATTATTTTTTTTTATTCCTTTTTACATAAATGATAAAGAGAAACATTAATTAGGCAACACAGTTATTCCTTGTAGCTACAGAAAAACAGTAGAAATCATTAAGCATTATCTTGTGTTTTATTGTAGTGGCTTACTGATTAATAAGCTATAGAAAGGCTGGTGATAACACAGTGACACTTGGTCTGAGATGTTAGTTTGTGTGCTTCCTCCTCTTCCTCCTCATTGCTGGGTTCATGGAATAGACGCAAAATGTTGACTTTTACCCTGGTTGTAGTGTTTCAGGTACTTTTCCCTGTCCTTCCATCTCTCCATCTCCTGATGAAAAATGTTAACACTAAGGCAAAGAGGGTATTATGGTGGCAGAAATGTCAATACATCTGACTTCTTAATGACAGACTTCAAATGCTATATCTTCCTTTCAGGAATTTTACAACCACTAACTTCACTAATGTTACTCCTGGCTTGTTTATACAGATATCAGTTAAAGCAGAATGAAAAAGTCCTCCGTATGTTTTCCACACAACATTGGGAAAGAGAAGTGAAAAACAACCTAGGAGCTTTTGATAGAACAAGAGAACAGGGGATGTGAGGTTGAAGAAAGCCAGCAAAGCAGCAGGGAAAGCAAGTAAGCACATCTCTGTTGTTCAGGGATTTCATTAATTTCCTGATCTGTCTTGCAATGGAGGATTTTTGCTGCCTGAGCAGGAGCCTTACGGCAACGAAAGAGGGGGGCCTTCCCTCCATCCACACTCTCTTCAGGGATCCAGACCCCATCAAGACTTTTCTGATACACTCCAGAAACAAACATGGATTTTTTTCCCCCTAAGATGATTTAAAAATTCTGCTGAATGGCTTGATAGATTTTGATGTAAATCATGTAGCAACTGACTTACAGCTGTTACTACTAAAATTAAGAAATTGAAACTAACTTCTTCATTCTGCTTTAAGATAGCCAAACTTTAAAACAATCAGTGTTTTAGGAGTTCATAATAGACCAGGTCAAAAAAAGCATTTTACACTCAACAAAATTCAAGTGCTTCTATTTAGTCTCCTGTTAAAGTTGTATTTCCCTGCTGCTATCACTTTCACAGAGTCATACATTAAGAAAGTATTCCGCAGGAGTAGGAACTCCATTTCCTTCTGAAGTGCAATATATTTGAAAGCTACATGATCCAATCCAAAAATCATAGGATCATTTAGGTTGGTAGGGACCTTTAAGATCATTGATTCCAATCATCAACCTAACACTGCCAAAGCCACAACTAGACACCAAGCACCATGTCTACCTGTCTTTTAAATATCTCCAGGGAGAGCAATTCCACCACTGCCATGGAAAGCCTGTTCCAATGCTTGAAAACCCTTTCTGTGAAGAATTTTTTTCCTGGTAACCTATCTAAACCTCAGCTGGTTTAGCTTGGTGTAGCTTGACACAATTTCCTCCCATCCTGTTGCTTAAATATAAGCAATTCCATTTTGAAACAAATTATAAGTCAAAAATTCTTATTGTTCAGTTTTAACTCTTGAAAACTCTTGTTAGCAATATGATAAATAGTCTTATAGAGACTCAGTTTCAATCTGATAGAGTGTCAGACTGAAGCTTGATAGTTTTTTTGGTTTGGTTTCTGTTTTATCAGAAGAGACTGAACTGCTTCATCTAAAAAAAAAAAGAAGCAAATAGCGGGTGTACATGGTTGCCTGTTTCTTGACTGGAAAATGTCAACAGTTCATACACACATTTTGGCTTGACTGTTTAAAGGAAAAGTTTAGCAGTCTGGAATAACAGAAATTCAACTTATAGTGAAATTCAGTGATATTTAGTTATCTGACTTTGAAAAGTCTAATAATAGTTCTATTATGTTAGAAGGACAAATTATTATTTTTTTTCCTAGAAGGAAAGGCAACAACACAAACACAAACATTGTGTAAAAAGCTTCTCTAACAAAATTGCTGCCAGTGAATCTCTTTCCAACCATCTAATTTCCAAACTTCCTACAGGCTAAAAGAAAAAAAAATTAGTCTTGAAACACAAATGTTAGCAAATGGAGGCTGTTCCAGCACAAAAATAAAATTAATTTCACCTAACTCTAGGCAAGTAGAAATACTTCTAATAGGTTAGTTTGGGTATGCTCTTGCTATAGTGAATGAAGAAAAGCATCTCCTGGACAATTCACCACACCACCTTGAGCTATGTCTGCATGGGCAAGTGACTCAAGCGCAGCTTGTCCTGAGGACACAGCACAAAAATTATGCCATTTGGAGAAGAATGTATGCAGAAGATTTATGGGGAAGATATATGAAGAAGAGTTAGCTACGGACTAGCCCAAGTCTGGCCAAGAACCAGCTTGCACTTGAGTGCATTAGATGATCACCTGGAATGCAATTTCCAGCTGTGTTTGATCAGGTTGCCCTGTCCTTGGCTGCTCCACAAGGTCAACCAAAGGGTGCTGAACAGAAGCAGCTTTTCAAGTGCCTTCCTGACATTGTGCTAACGTGGGGCAAATTCCCCCCAAAGGTACTTTTCTGTTTCCATTTTAAAACATTCCTAGGAGGGCATCTTAAACTAGATGTCTAGTTTGTAGAGAGTTAAAATTAGGTGTAAAATGAATCCCTGAAGTATGAAGTCATTCTCTAACACTGTTGATACTGAAGAAGCTCATCTTCTCTGCAAGCATTTCTCAAATCTAAAGAGCAGACAATGATTCAGAAATAACCATTTCTCCCTTTTTCAATTACAGTACAAAGAGAGGAAGAGAAATTAATTTGCCACCTCCACTAAAGTAAACATTTAAAACAAAAATTTTTGCTTTTTATTCATCAGATTCTGATGGTACATGTAATCTGTGACTCAGATTTTTAAAAATTCTCCTGTATATTAAAGTATTTCATTAAGGACTCTTCACCACTGGGATATCTGAACATTCTTTTCCCTATAGTGGATACCTATATAAGGAAGTTCCAGTGGGAATGTCTTCCCTTTTGTGCAAAATACTTCCCATCTGTAATAGTGCTGCTTCTCTGAACCTCTTAGTGATTGTGCCTTGTGGTATTTACAGTTGTTCATGTAAGAAGCTGAACACTGAACGTACACTTCAACTCTTTTGTTAACATACTGTAGAAGCAGAAGATATATAAGGGAGAGTCATCTCCTTGCAATCATCTGCACTTCTGCAGAACTGCAGGAAGGGATATCTGGGCACCCAGTAGTCCTTAAGCCAGCTACAAAAGCATGTCAGTGATACGTTATTATAAATATGCTCCTGTACTGTAAAGCATAGAACTGTTTAGGCTCTTGCACTATGTGTGGTGGAGTATTCTCTTACACTTTCTGTCTCTGTTTCTTTAATTCTCATCACAGCTGTCAAGGGAGCTAGGGGATTTTTACAACTTTAAGTCTATGACTTTACTTTTGGAAATGAGCATGTGAAGGATCGCCAAATGAATAATAAAGGGACAAATCCAGCAGGAAAATCCTCTGCTCAAAACATTGACTGAGCCCTGAAACAAGCTGCAAGGTTTGGTTCTGTCCTAGGGCACAGAGACAGGCAGCAGAGAGAAAGTCCTAATCATCTGATTCTCATTGAGGACACAATTCCTGGAAGAAGCCTTGGAGAAGTTTTCATGTTCTCCGAGTTTAAAAATTATTTGATACAACACAATAACAAGCTTCAGTGTTCAAAGTTCAGCTCTCACTGGGTATACCTGCAGTTTTCAGAACAGTATTTTTCTTCTGTCTGTGCAACAATTAGCAAGGTTATTTTGATTTTGTAATTCTCATTTGTGGCTTTTTTATTTTAGCGTATTTCCTCATTGAATCTCAGACATAAAAATTAATTTTTCTAAAAATTATTGAGATGAATTTTCATTTTTAAAAACTAGAGATCTAAGATATTTATACTAAAGGTTTCTTTGTCACCTTCCTATTATAGGAAATCCTTGTTTGCATGGCAGAAAAGATCTCTAATATGTTTTGTACAGAACAGAGGTTTTACTTAAACTTCTTCATTCTTTTTATCTTCTTCCTTTCTCCTTTTATCTTTTTCCCAGTGCTACAAAATGTTTCAATGCTTAAAAAGCCAGAAAAGCCTCTCAAACCAAGAAGTAAAGTTAATGCAAAAAGCAAAACAAAACAGTGAAGGAAAATGCTCTATAAATGACCCTGCTCAATGCTGAATGCTGCTTAGTAGCTGGGAAGTTTAGAGAGTGAAGACACATTTTAAATATTTAGAGTAAATTTGAGATCCTACCCCCTGAACTATAAAACATTTGTATTTGCTAAAATACAGTAGATACAGAGAACAGGGGGAAAAAAAAAGAAAAAAAAAAAAGGAAAAAAAGGAAGAAAAAAGCCTGTGAGACAGCAAATCATGAATGCATTCTGCAGAATTGGGATATAAACTTCTCTTTCATTTCATATCAACCCACACAGCCTGAAGGCTCATTGTCTCGTCTTACTTTCATACTCAGGTACATTTCATTTCATGTTAAAAGTGATACATTCAATATTTACTGATTAAATCAAGATTTTATCCCCAGCCTTTTTTAAGTTGTGTTTGACTTTCTTAAGCTTCACTGTACACACTGAAATCACGAATGCAAAGTCTTAGGAAAGCTATTTTGACAGTTTTCTTTAATAAGCTCTAATCTGAAAACGGGGGTTAGTCATGGTAAGGAAGCTTTAGGAGAGTAAAACTGGGCTTGATTTGTACCTGTAACTGAAACCTAGCTGATTCAGTATTTCAATTGTGAGGATTACAGTTAAGCCTACACCTTCTGACTTTCCATGTCAAGTTGCATTAAAGTCAAGTCTGTGTCTGTTGTGCTTGCTGAATATAAATGCTTATAACTTTAAACCGCAATCATGCTTGCTTTGTATGTAAGCAACCTTCTTTTTAATCTCAGACAGACATTATTCCAAAATATTTTAAAATCAGTTTTGAGGACCATCAAGGTTTTTTAGACCACATATTAAATTCAGCAAGGAACTGGTTGCTCTCCTTTAAGATGAGCATGCAGAGAGGTCTGTCTGAAAGAAACTGTTCAGAGACAGTCTGTGAGAAAAAAAAACCAAAACCAACAACAAACCAACCTGTCTGAATGCCTTCAGCTTGATAAATGAAGAGGAAAGGGCTGTATGTAGGCTAGGAGATTGTGGGAGAAGGTGTGGTCTTTTTCTCTTTAGAAAAAGGGCAGGGGGAAGAGATTCCCAAAACAGTTTCCTGCAAGAAAGGAAGGAAATCCTTCAAATCTGCTTCCTCTCTTGTCTTTCTCCTTACAACAGTTTATTTTACTTTTGCAGGTATGTCCCTAATGAAAGGTAAAATCTTTGAGACAAATCAGTCCCTTTTCACATAAGCTGGAAGTCTGAATTAAATTCCAGACCTGGACAAAAATATGTTTTCAATGTTAAAGGTTAAACCCTTTCTCACAGGTTTTGGTTTTTTTTTTTTTTTGTTTTGTTTTGTTTTTGTTTTTTATAAAACCCTTTTTATTGTACAGACACCCACTGGAACTTTGTGTTTGTTTGTTTTTAGACAATGGATGTTCACAAATCAGCAATAACTTATTTTATATTTATTGAGCTATGAAAACTAGTTTGTGGTGTAATCAGCATTCTTTACATTTGGAATTTTCCGCTTTTGCTGAAATGTAGATTTACTTTTTGGGATATCTTTCCATTATTAAGGTTTCTGCCAGTGGTCATACAGATTTATCATATCTGTAGGTTTCCCAAAATCTTTGCTTTCTCGATGGTTGAAATGTCTCTGATGCCAAAATCACTGCAGCAGCTGCAAACCTTGTGTGTTTCTGAAGTCACCTTTGGTTTTGGTGCATTGGGTCTAATAAATTTGGACCTCTTTAACATGTGCAATAATCCATGCTATTGGAAGATGGGCAGTAAGGTAACAGATTGCGAGTTTTATGTGGGCACAAGAAAGTTTTTCTAGATCTGATATATGCACACAATATTTTTATTTTAAGAGGAACAAAATTTTACGGTCCCAGTGGTGACAGGGGAGAGAATGTTAAAGCAAAGACGCGCCGAGCACAATCCCCTTTGACTTAGTAATGTGTCTGAACATTAATGTCGAACAATAGCATGAATTGCCTGGTAACATCCATGCCTGGGATTATTTTTAGACTGATGAGTGATGGTTTGAATTACAGAAACTGGATCGAGAGTGGCCTTTAATAAGCAAAAACGTCGGTGGGTGTGCTTGCCAGGATTTTGGTTTGGACTGTGACAAAGACAAGCCGTTTGTGAGTCCTGTTATTAAGCTTCTACTTTCCCAACCACTGAAGCAGCTGTGTTTGGAGCCAAAACTTGCTCCCAGTCTGGAGCGCTTGCTGCCATGGGACTGGGTCTACCTGCAGTCTTTATTCCAGGGAGTCTCAGGGAAGGTCAGCAGCTCTCCAGAACCCCTAAGCAAGTGGCACTGGGCAATGAGTTCCTTTGCTCTGGCTACTTCCCTGAGCTGAGAGACTTTGCCTTCCCTTTAACAAGGAATGGGAAGCTCCTGGAAGGAAGGCAGGGCTATGAAAGTCTGCAGTTCTTCATTCCTTGGGTTTCTGTGGTACATCGAATGCTTTGCACGACACACGGTGCTAACAGGCCTGGTCAGAGTCAGTCTAATACCACCATTCAGGTGCAACAAGCCCAAGATAAAGACAAAGAAAGGGTGACCCACAGATTACTGAGCAAAAGTCAATTTCGAAGGCTTAGCCTCAGTTTTCAAAATCAGAAGATACTTCAGAAGTGATGACAAAACATGCTGCTGGAAAAAATTACTTAAAACCTGAAACACAAAAGCTCTTTTTAGAAAGCTTTTTGTATTTTCCAGGACAATTTGCATTGAAATAACTCCTGTTTTAAAGAAAAATAAAAGCTATTCTTAACCCATTTTTCTATGTGTTATATTTTTTCTCTTTTATTCCCATGATCTCAGCAAATAAGCATTCACTGTGCTCCATCCGGATGTTTTTATTCCACTTTTTCTTATCCCCCCCCCCAAGATTAACCAGTAGAACAGAAAATATAAACATCCCGTGAATGCTTCAGCACCTGGTTAATTCAAACTCGCTCATTGCAGGTTGGACTCTCCAGGCTGACAGTGCACTCAAATGGAGGAGGAGAGCTCACTCCTGTCTGCAGACTGCTGTCACTGGTAACAGAAGACAGAAACATCTTCAACCATTGCAACTATTTGCTGATAGCTGTGTGTCTGTGGCCTCTTGAGTCATGGGGAAAGAATTAATGAGCATCAGGGAGATAGCTTATGGTGAGGAAAGGACTACACGTCTGTTACTGTGGGACTCTGGGAAGCATAATTTCCCAACTGCTAGAAGAGTTATTGCAGAGCTGTTCATTTTTTAGCTAGTCCCCAATGAAAATGAATTCCCCCTTCATCTGCCACACAGTGTTATAAGCCCAACCTGTATGATTCAGGGGCTTTTTCTGGACGAATTGTTAAAAGATTTTTCCCTTATGAATCGAATTTTATTTGGACTTTTATAATTGCCAGTGATTTGAGTTCACTCCCCCGTAGCTCCTTCTGTAAAGAATAATCAATACAGTGAAAGGTTTCATTTGTAGCACATTACTTATTTGTGAGGTTTATTCTTGCTTACACTTCTGCATGATGTGGATGATTACAAGACAGACATAGTAAAATCTTTAAATGCAATGAAGCGCCAGCATTTTCATTTAAGCTGGTTACATAGTAAAAGTACAGATTTTAAAGGTATTAGCATCTCAGTTTGGTTTATAACATTAAAAATAACTATACCACATTCTGTTCCTTTGGTTCATGATCCTGTCTGTTGCTAAGAAACCCTTTCTCAGGTGGCTTTGAACCTTCTCAGCAGTTTCATCTATAGCTGTACTACCTTGTTGAGCCATAGGATACTGGTACTGTGTTTCTGGAATTTATATGCTCCTTGCTGAAGGTGGTGAAATCATTGTGCAGAGAGGTGGCTAATTCATTGGTCTTTCAAAGTATTATTCTTTCCTCTTCAATATGTCTCATCTCATTGTTTTAAGCGTAGTATTTAAGGTGCAGTGTAGTGAGTAACTGTGTACAACTCAGGGGTAATCATGACATACCTCTATGTGATCTGGACCCTCCCTTTTTGTGGTTTGGGCTTGTGCCATAAACAAATACACCTCTTCACAGCCCCAAGTGCATGCCTTCCATCAAGCTATCTGTAGACTTCAGCCTTCCAGTCTATTTCCTTGCTGTGTAGCAAAATATTTGGTGTTTTTTTATTTTTTCTTTTTCATGCTTCAAATACAGCACATTTCAGGATAGTTGCAGTGACAAAAGGAACAACCAGACTGTCAGATGGAATGGTTTATTTTAAATATCTGTTCACAGAATTTAAGTGCAGCACATTCAAACCGGGTGCTGTTGATTCAGTCTCAGAAAGAGCCTACACTCAGTGCTGCATTCTTAACTGCATATGGAATACTATATAAATATAACCTATAACCACATAAATACATATGTATTTCTGTGAGTATATAGTGTTTATTTATGCAGAAAACACATTCATAGAGTGTATAATACCATCATCATTTTAATAATAATTTTTATCAATTGTAATATCTGATAAACATTGTAAAGTTCATCACATACTGAACTCAAAATACCTCTCAGAGGATATTTATTGACTGTCAAGCTAGAGTTTGTTTTTCAAATTAGTGAACTTCAAATCAGTTCCAAAAGAAAGCAGTCATGGGGGAAATGTTCTCCACCAGGAAAAACTAAATCAGCCAGGAACCAGCTGATAATTTTAAAGGAAAAGTAAATCTGACCATCATAGTATGAAGTTGCCTTATTAACTCTGTGCTCTGAGTTTTTCCTTTTCCTGTCTCCATTGACCCAATAGATGTCTTTTTCTCTAGTGTTTTATAATTAAATAAGCATGTACGTTTATACTGCCATATTTGTGACAGAATCATATGCTCATCTAGCCCTATTCGCATGTGAAGAATAGTATTTGTACATTTTGTATTTGTTAATATTGGGTCATACCCTCCGTGGGTGGAAAATTACATGGTTTCATTGACTTTTGTGGTGCTGTGTCAGGTGATGATTTATTCCATTGTTTCATTTCATCTGGGTTTTGAGTACTTCCAAAACACATACCAATTTGGGAATGTGTTTTCCAAAAGTACAAACAAATGAATCAATATATTTCTTAAAATAAAGATTTCTGAATAAACAAAAAAAATCTCAGGACTGAAATCCTTAATATTCTCTGCTTTTGCAAACTTTGAATTATACAACTTTGCTGTCCAGCATGATAGTCCTTTGTTTGAAAGGTTAAGGCAGTCTTTAAAATGTGCTTAAAATGCCATACTGCATTTTTATTTTCAGAGAGCTAATGTTGATTAAAAATAAAAAAGAAAGAAAAGTGTAGAACAAAGTTAGCTTGGATTTTCTGTGACCTTATGGTGTTTGGTGAAAGTGTCTGTGATTTTAAAATTGAGTAACAGACACATATTTTGGAACTGCTCTTACAGTTATGTACAATATTAGGAAAAGGTCAAAACTTTATGAAATTTAGCCATGGAAGTCTCACTTTCTTCAATTTTAAAAGGTTGTTCCATAGGCAATTCAGTATGTATAAACATTCAAATTAAAAAACAGCTGAGGTTTTAAAATTAAGACTTCCTCATGAGTGAATAGCTAACGAATATTGTTATAGGATGGAAAAATTTCTTTATGTGAGCAGTGGGCTGAGGCATTGACTTCAGCCACAAACATACCTGAAAACAAACTTAGAAAGAAGCTCTAGATATTCTGGCTTAGCAAATTACTTAAAGACTTCTGTCATGAAAATTAAATCCAGATGAATTACATCTCAAAGCATTTTTGAGAGAAAGGGAAAGAAAGATGGAAGTGGAGCATAATCTGACTCAGCGTTTTGTATTTTCTCTACCAACCAAACATTTTGATAGAGCCAACAGTTTAGGAAATACTTTTCTTCTTTAGCAAGGTGGAAATGTTTTACCATACTTCCTTGCTATTGCTTCTTTTTGATGAACTATGTGTTAATACTATACTTTACTTGATTATCTATTCACTATGTGAATAGATACATACTTAATTATCTATTCACTATGTGAATAGAAATTCCTATATCAATAGGATTTCCTGAAAGAAACATGGTTGAGGAAAGAACATACATCAACAGAAGACCAGTTCCAACCCACTCCTCAGAGCAGGGCCAGCTAAGGAAGATTGGTCAGGTCTGCATCCAGTCAGATTTTGGATATATTTAGGGCAACCTCTACCAGTCTTCGACCACACTCATTATAAATGTGTTTTCTTACTTTTACTTTTCTGTATTTCAGTTTATGCTCATTGCTTCTTCTTAGTGGAGCCCACTGACAGAAATAGAGTCTTGCTCCTTCTTCTTTCCTACCCACCCCTCCATCAGATATTTATATACACTGATAAGATTTTCCTGAGACTTTTCTGCTCCAGACTGATGTCCCATTTCCTCAGCTTCCCTTTGTATGACAGATGCTTCAGTTCCTTAATCCCTTCATGCTTTTGTGGTCCTTTGCCAGTCTTGCTCTAGTATATCTTGTTTCTTTTACTGGGGAGCCTAACACTGGACCCAGCACTCCAGATGTGTCTTTCCAGAGCCGAGCAGAGGAGAAGGATGACCTCTCTCAACCTGCTGGTAACACTTTCCCTAACACAGGCCAAGAGGCTGTTGACATGGTCAACATTATTGTCCTGGTTTGAGGTAAAATGAACCAATTTTCTGTTTTACAATTATACTTTATTAGCTAGGCCTCTCCTAACTAATTAAACTCTGAAATTAACAGCACATTGTTCAGAGCTGTTTCGTCTTGCAGTGATAAGACCTGATTATACCAAGGGATGGTATGCAGAGAGGCCCTTGTTTAGACTTATTGCTAGAAGAACCAAGGTCAGGGAATTTTTGTCATTTGCCCCATTGGAGGGTTGGAAATGAAAAAGTGTAAAGGGGTCCCACCTGCAAGGAGGAGCGGACAGGACAGGTGACCCAGAACTGACCAACAGGGGTATTACATCCCATCTGCATCATGACACATATAAAAGCTGAGCGATCAAAAGGTTAATGCTCCTTCTTCGATGGCTGACGTCCAAGGAGGACCCTGCCTGTTCATCTGCCTTCGATCCTGATCTGAGTGTTCCTGACTCCAGATCTGGAATTCAGCTCCTGTCGATCACCGAGTCCAGTTTGGGACTTTTCCTGAAGCCTGCTGGTGATGTGGTCGTCATCCTGGGAGCTTGATACGGTTTTGTATATACTATATACTTCCTTTTTCCCTTTTTCCTAAATTTCCTTATTATTATTATTTATATTTTCATTAAAGTAGTTTAGTTTTTTTTCTGAACTCTTGAATCTCTTTAATTTCTTCCTCTCCTCTCTTTTACCCAAAGGGGGGAGTAGGGGGCATCTGTCAATCAGGTTTTGGTAAATTTGGCTAAAACCACAACAATTGTCAACACCAAGAACACAAAATCCTTTTTGAAAAATTTGCTCTTCAACTGAGTAGCCCCTAATAGGTACTGGTGCATAGTGTTATTCCTCCCCAGGTGCAGGACTTTACACTTTTTTTTGTGGAACTGCATGAAGTTCCTGGTGCCTATTTCTCCAGTCCATCAAGGTCCCTCTGAAAGGCTGCACAACCCTGTGACCTACCAACAACTAATCCCAGTTTTGTATCACCTGCAGATTGGATGCAGATACACTGTTCTATTGGACAGGGCTTTAACGAAAATGTTTAGAATTATAGTGTTGGCCCACAGAGTACACCCCCAAGGACTGGCCTTCAACTAAGCTTTTTGCCACTGATTATAGCCCCTTACATCCAGCAGTTCAGCCAGTTTTCAATCCACCTCACTGTCCACTTATCTAGTCACACTTCATCATCCATATTTCATTCGCCTATAAACGACGATGTGGAAGATAGGGTCAAAATACATTAATGTATAAACTTCAACATGGCCAAGTGCCAGGTCCTGTACTTGGGCCACAACAACCCCATGCATCACTACAGGCTTGGGGAAGAGTGGCTGGAGAGCTGCCTGGCAGAAAAGGACATGGGGGTGTTGTTCGACTGACCAGTGACCGAGTATGAGCCAGCAGTGTGCCCAGGTGGCCAAGAAAGCCAATGCCACCCTGGCTTGTATCAGAAATAGTGTGACCAGCAGAAGTAGGGAGGTGATTGGATTGTCCCCCTGTACTCAGCACTAGTGAGGCCACACTTAAAGTGTTGAATCCAGTTTTGGGCACCTGAATGTCACCTACTCCATTCAGCAGTGGGCCCACATTTTGCCTGGTCTTTCTTTTACTGCTGAAGTACCTCTGGGAGACCTTTCTGTTGCCCTTTCTGTCTCTTTCCAGATTCCACTCCAGGTGGGTTTTGGCTTTCCTAAATTCAGCCTGGCATGGTCATATGGTGTATCCATATTCTTCATAGGTCACCTGACCTTGTTTCCCCTTCTAAATACTTCCTTTTTGTGTTTGAGTTTTGTCAGAAGCTCCTTGTTCATCCATACAGGCCTCCTGCTACCTTTGTTTTGCTTTCTGCACATGGGGATGGAGTGTTCTTGAGCTCAGAGGATGCAATCCTTGAAAATCAACCAATTTTGCGCCTTCAGTCCTCTCCAGGACCATGTCCCATAGCATATTTTGAAGCTGGTCTCTGAACAGACCCATGTCTGCTCTCCTGAAGTTCAGGGTTGTAACCCTGATTTTTGCCCTACTTACTCTGCTGAGGATCCTGAACTCTGGCATCTCACAGTCACTGTTGTCAAGGATGACTCCAACTTTCACATCCCTGAGTTAGTTTGCTAGTATGAGGCCCAATAGAGCACCTCTGCTCATGAGCTCCTCAATCACCTATGTCAGGAAGTCACTATCAATGCAATGCAGAAGGCTCCTGGATTGCTTGTGCTCTGCTGTGTTGCCCTTTCATTCTTTTGAAATTATTTTAGATTATGTGCTTCAGTTAACTAGACTTATTAAAATAACTGAAAGGCTTAAAATATTAAAAAATAATTGAAGATTAAATCAATAATGAGAAACCGCTAATCTTTGATCTCTTAAGTGATAAAGTAGAACATAAATCTGGCCTGTCTGTGTGCCAGAATATGCTTAAGTTTTTTTGAAAATAATTGCAGTGGCATTTTTTGGCTTCTAAAACCATGACAGTGAATTCTTTTGGGCCAGCATTATTATGCTTCTGGAATTTACTTTTTATAAATTGTGTCAGGGCAGGAGATGATCGTGAACGGGGAGGAAGTGGTTTCACATTAGTCAGGGAGCAATAAGAAATCTTAGCCAACTGTTGAAGGCCAAAACACAAAGATAGGTCATGGGAGGACCAGCCTTCTACTCTCCACAGTCCTCACAGGGAAGCAATGATTCCCATTTCAGGTAGTTCTCATCTATTCTCTCACTAAGTCCACAAAAGCCAAATTCTCAAGGAGTGTAATAGGAGACCTCAGGATTAGGACACGACAAGCAGGGGAATAGTGGCCTCTGCAGTCTTGACTTTTCCCAGGCTGAGAAGTCTTGTAAGATGCAGCCACTGACCAATCTGTACTAAACTTTCTGATATTCTATTTACTTTCTTAGCATTACTGAGACAGAACCATCTGAGGTAGCTCTGAAATAATTTTGATGGAGATTCTGCTCATAGCAGGACAGCTATACTGAAAAAAATATACAGGGGTCTACAAGAGAGAAACAGTTTACTTCCTATTTGTGTGAATTGAAAAACTTCTTGTGGAGTGCTACAATAATTCATTTGCAGACCTAAGAGCTGTTGTTAAAAGAGCCTTGGTTTTGGTTTATGTAGCAGGTTTCTTTATAACACATTGACAAGTAATTTTCCAGTAAGAATTTAGAGTAAGAATTGTATTTCAAATCAGGGAGATACTGTTGAGAATAGAAAGTAAGATTGTAAGTGGGTATATTTTGATATAAAAATGGTGGTAATAAAAACAGCTTCAGTGCAGAACGAAAAAGTGCTAGGGATTTTGCAAGAAGATGGGTCCATGAATAACTTTTTTTTCTTTTGCTAGAGCTGTTACCAAAAACAGCAACAAAAAGTGTTGGAAAAGCCTTGCAGAATCATAGAATCATAGAATGGTTACAGTTGGAAGGGACCTTGAAGATCATCGAGTTCCAACCCCCCTGCCATGGGCAGGGTCACCTCTCACTAGACCAGGTTGCTCAAAGCCCCATCAAGCCTGGCCTTAAATACTTCCAGGGATGGGGCCACCACAGCTTCTCTGGGCAACCTGTTCCAGTGCCTCACCACCCTCACAAGAAAGAATTGCTTCCTAATATCAGATCTAAATCTCCCTTCTTCCAGTTTAAAACCATTACCCCTTGTCCTATCACTAAGCTTCCTGACAAAGAGTCCTGCTCTCCTTTGGGCTCCCTTCAGATATTGGAGGGCTGCTAGAAGGTCTCCGCAGAGCCTTCTCTTCTTCAGGATGAACAACCCCAGCTCCCTCAGCCTGTCCTCAGAGGAGAGGTACTCCATTCCTCTAATCATCTTTGTGGCCCTCCACTGGACCCGTTCCAACAGTTCCATGTCCTTTCTCT
>VZRU01001185.1:35288-65709 GCA_013398155.1 Pedionomus torquatus | reverse complement strand
AACTCCTTCCTCTCCTCTCTTTACCCAAAGGGGGGGAAAAGGAGGGGGGTGGGGGTCATCTGTCGCTCAGGGTTTGGTGGGTTTGGCTGAAACCGCGACAACATTGTTGTTTTTTAATCCTTGTCCTACCCTATTCTGATTTCTTAACTCTGTGTTGATTTGTGATGTAGAGGAGTGCACAATTGACTCTTTCAGGATTGTTTCATTAAAAGGCTTGAGCAGAAGGTAGAATGGCACTAGTCCCACCTACACTTAGACTGTATTTCGTCTAGACCGAAGCACAAATCTTCCTATGCTTAGAAGTTTACAGTATTGTGCTACCCCTCAGCACTAACTCTGATCCTTCATCTGGACCTTTTTACCCACAGACGATTCTGTGGACCTCAGAAGGGGGTTCTGGAGGAATGAGGAGTGGTTTACAATTTTTACATTGTAAAAATTATAAACAGAAAGAGATGCTAGAAATCTAAGTAGTTTGTCAGAGGTGTCAGTCTCAAAAGCAGTATCATTTAGAAAGCCACTGAGAGATGTATCAAACTGAAGAAGGTGAAAAAAGAGCATCCATAGTTTGACAAAGTACTTGACTAATTGTCAAAGCTGGAATAAATTTCAATTCCTGCTTATTATCATGATATAGATGATTTCCATAGACACAAAAATCCCAAAGCAAATCTTTTTTTTTATTTCACACTCTGAAAACTTTTAGAATGACACGGAAAGTATAAGCCTCGCCAGTTGTGTATAATTGCTGGAAAGGAAAAAATAAGTCCTTGGCCTATTTACAATCATGTTATGAGATCACCTATGCTTACAGTACCTTGACTTTGATAACCTGGACCCAGAAAGTCTTCCTAAGTCTACTGCGTACTCTATTGGAGTAATATTTCCATAGGTTTCCTTAGTGTTTACAACTTCCATTAACCTCAATGACAGCAGGTGTGCTGACTCTTTTCTTACAGATTTACATGGATTTGTATCACTTTTCACCTCCTGTAGGTACGTAGAATTGGAGAATTACCAACTCTAATGTTATAATAGTATGTTATGTGACTATGATCTTTATTTTATTCTCCTTATCAGTTTTTCTGAGTTATCATGCTCTCTCATCTCCCCAGATTCTGAACAGGACTCCCTTAAAAGCAGCAAGCTACTGGACTATGTAGTTCCCAGAAACTTTAAAACAAGTGATTGAAGTGTTATTGATTTGTAAAGATGTGTGGGTGATGTGGAAGGAAATTATCCTGGGATCTATATTGTCGTGAACATGCTATTTTAAGGAAGTTATGAATGACAAGGTGTCAAAGTATTTGTGAATGACAAGGTGTCACAGTATTTGCTCTATTCAAGGGGAAACAGTAGTGATTTAACTTCAGTCTCGTCTCTAATTTCTTATGAAAGGAGGCATAGTTTTACCTAATGTTTTCAGTTCTTTTAGAATTATTTTTCTCATGTAATTCAGTACCTCTCTTTTTCATCCCACTGCTGTATTTGAATTACTGTATCTGGCACAATCCTTATGTCCCAGCTCAGCATTCAGTTATGTAGGCTCAGCTCCTAGCATACTCAATCGGAGTTGTACTTGGATGTTTGAGAGTGGGTTTGGGGCCTTTAGCCTGAACACAGATAAATATGTTACAAATTATTTTAAAGTTATATTAGCAAATAACTAGCATTTTCCCAGTGCAGTTTATTCCATTTTTTTCTGTATCAATAATTTATTTTTTTTTTCAGGAATTGTTTAAAAGTGAAGTCACATCTTGTATCTGATTATCTGAATTATAAATAAAAAGATGACTGGCTTGGAATTAGCAGAGAATAACAGGACCTTTAGGAATTCAATCAAATCTATGCCTTTGTATATGGAGAGCAATTTAGCATTAAAATTTGTGGTACATGTAATAAATCAAACTAAAATTTAAAGATCTCGTTGTTTAGTATGAGTTTTTTTAAATACAGCATAAGCTATTTCTTACTCTACCTATAAAAAAAGTAAATTATTCATGCTACCTGTATTCAGTGAACTGTAAATGAACCTTCCCAAACCAAAATGACCAGCTACAACAGAAATAATAGCAGTCCATTACTAGGCTGTATGCACAACAGTCTAAATTAATCTTTCAAAGTTGTAATTACAGGTAATGTTACATTTAATTTGTCTTTAGCAGATAATTTGCTGGTAAATATGACATTTTGACCAGTCTGATAAAAATCCTTAAATTGGAGCTTTATCATATTAGTGAATCAACAGACTTATAAGTGATCTTTGTATATTTTGGGCCTGATTCTCAGAGCAATTCTGTGGCCTTCCCCTCTCAAATGTAGCATCTGTTTCAAGATACTGTCATTAGATTTTTCTCTTGTTTTTCATTTCACACAATAAAAATACATTCCCAGAGGTTCAAATAATTTTCCCCTACACATGACTTAACTCCTTAAAAGATATTTTAATCACTGAAATTCTTCAATTTTCTCAATAACTTCTTGAAAGAAGCTGCTGACTTCTATGTCTTTTCAGTTATACCATCTTTCCTAGCACACTTGAATGTGCAAGTCTGTAAATTGTTATTTACCTATCTTACTGTCAGTGAAGTTCCAGGACTGCTTCCCAGTCTGGCAATTATGCATTTTATTATAATTTTATGACACTTAGTTTTAAAGGATATATGTTCTTGAAATCTTAAGATATGAAAGCACTATATTCACTTAAAAGACCACTGACCTGTATCCTGTTTTTGACTTACTAGAGAATACTGGTCATAAGACAGTTTAACCAGAAATCTATCTACCTGCTTCTACTCATGGTGTCAACCTCATGTTTACATTCAGTTCAAATGTTGGTCATTTATTTTCATCTGATTAGGAGATGAGTAGATTCACCTCCCTTCCCTTTCCTTTTGGCCAAAGCTTTTTCAGTATGTGGGTTGTCCAAGTTGACACAGACCACATGGAAAAAGTACACATTCCTTAAGCAGTGGAGACTGACAAGCGTAACTGAAAGGAATTAGATAGATGGATCTATCAGAAGTTATTTAGAAATAATTATTCTGTCTTATTTGTCTTCTTTCCTCCCCTGAATATTAATATGCTTTTTTAAATGGCAGGAAAAGCAGTGCAGAAAGCATAAGAATCCGTTCATGAGTCAAAACAAAACAGCCAGGGTACCTACAGGTTTCTGGGATCTGGCAAAAGATCCAATAGTTTCTACAGGCTTCTGGGGTCTGAACGGATGCCTGGAGGATTTTGTACTAATATATTTGGAAAAGACTCAAGTCACATAGGTGGCCCAATGAGCGTGAGCCATATTGAGTGCATTATAAACCCTTGTGCTCGGTCTCAGTTGTTGGTTTCTTTTATCCTGTGTGCTTTCAGAGATCTAATAAATGCTGCAAATTGACTGCTGTTTGAGAATTCAGCATAGGTGTTTCAGTCTGTCATTAAAACAAGCCAGTTGAATGAAGGCTGGGCAAATCTGGTCAATGGTAGAACACTTGCTAACTTCTATTTGGACAATTAGTTACAATCAAAGCACAGCTAATTTTGTAAAATTGTGACTGTCCTTATCACAAGCCATCTGTGTAGCACAAATATCATTTGGTCATAAGAGACACAAAGGAGTGGCTTGTATTGTAGATGTTATCCTTACCGATTGGATGCCAAGATATAAAAAAAATAGAAATAGTAGCTCTCCGGGTCCTTGATACTAGATTTTTAAAACCACAGGCAATTCAAAGAGTCCTCTGAGGGCAGGGGATTTTTTTTTTTTGCTCAGGATATCTATTACATTTTGGGTTTGTGTAGCTGTAGAGCTACCCAAGGAAATATAAAATGTAGCCAAAGGACTTAGAAAGTCAAAATTATCATGTGAGTGCTGTCACAATCCACTTTTATTTGTTATATAAAGTGCATGTGTTGACTTATTCCACTGTTGGAAAGTCTTGCTTAAGATCTCAAAACGTAAAGCTGTGTCTTTCAAGCCATCAGCATTTGACCCAAGCCCTCTCCCCTAAGAGGAGTCAGAGTGACAGACCTGAGCTGCCTTCCCCAGATATCCAAGGTCAGCACTCTAAGGTCAGTTCAGACATCCAGGTGGCTCTATGTGCAGACACGCTGAGTACCAAGCACCCTTTCATGGTAAGCTTTGGACCAGGCTGTGGTACAGAGCTTTGATTTAGAAATTCTCAGCTGAGTAGAAGTCAGCATGGGCCACTGACAGCTGGTGCTTTAGAAGGATCTCAAGGCCTCACAGATGGCCAGCCAAAACTGCAGCTGCTGAAACATTACAGATCCTTGATCTTGGACCAACAGAACTGCTCTGGTGTTCCTTGAGGAGCTCAGCCTCTTGGGAGGTGAAACTACTCTGTGATACATAGGAACCGGTAGTTACGGAAAAAAAAAAAAAAAGATTACTACCAGAACACCTATTGACTGTAACAGGGATACTGGCAGTTTTTGGAAAGTGTTCCCAGTTGTGTTTTTAATAACATTGGCCTACAGAATGAGAATGTGCACTCTGCTGAGTTGTAATAACACTTAGGAATGTACTACCCACAAACTGAGCATCATAAAACTGTTGTTTTCACATTTTCCTAATAAAATGCTATGGCATTGTAAATCTGCTTTTATTTTAGTTGTAATGGCAGAAATGTGTTTATCATAAAATCAAATCCTCTTTCAAAATGTACACCATAGGACAGTGATACAATTCATCCCGTTCAAGTTCACAGTTTGCATCACTCCAATCGGAACCAAAAAAAATCAATATACTACTTAACATCTCTTACTTTCAAAATGCATCATAAAATTCAGCACACATTCAGGTCTGTGCTGACATCGCAGTTTGTGGCAAGGTGAATCAGAAACATATAAAGTAGTTAAATGACAACATGTGGAGTCAAGCACAACTATCTGGAATATTTGTGGCAGGGGCCAGGTGTGAAATGGCAAACAGGTCATGGTATAATTAAATGTGTTCAGGTTTCAGCTTATCAAAGTTTCCGATATTCCAAAGTGCTAAACACCCAGGTACCAGGTACCTATTAATTAAGTTTTAAATTATGCTTCAGTCTACAAATCATAAGGTTGCAATAATTGAGTTGCTTCAAAAAAGGTCATTCTATTGCACTCTTTTGTGGCAGAAGTATGTAGAAGCACGGTATCTTTGCAGCAATATAAATATGTGTGAATTTACAATGAAGAAATTCTGGTGATTAGATGTATACGAGTAATTTTCAATGGTTCTGTTCTGTCAACATTTCACACTCACACAGAATATTCAGCAATAAAGCATACCAAATTAGGAAAGAACTACAAACCCATTGTGAATTGCAATGTAAATGTTCTTTTATAAATGATGACAAAAAAGCTTTTTAGAAGATAATGGGACTCACTGTCATATAAAAATAGAAAGCATCTTCCAACAATTCTTTTCTCATTCTCTCGTCCTCTTTGTATGGTGCCTGAAGTACAAAGTATAGGGGTTTGTGGATATAATGTAAATTGTGAGAGGGGAGTACTGTAATTGTGACAAAACAGAGGCATAAATACCTGTATTAATAGAACATTTTCATCCGTACACTTGATTTTTCACTTTAGAGAGCAACAGTTTCATCTTATTTCACTTGAGAGGGATGGTCCCTCCATAATGAGTACCCACTACACTATGAGACATTGAATACCAACACCAAGCAAATGCTCTCCATGGCTCTGCTATTCCTTTCTGGGAACTACCCTAACCAAATTGAATGGAGATCTGGAAGTGGGAGAATCATTCCAAAGACAAGAGAAAATGACTAAACGTATGAGGAGACCAGAAAAGGAGCATGTTTAACTCGTCTGAGCTGAGTCAGCCTCTTATGTTTTCATTATCTGTTATTCATTTCATATAGCTCTGCCAGGAAGATTACACTACAGAATTTTCTTGAATGAGAGGGACTCTGATGAGATTGTCTCAACCCGCTTAAGAAGCCAAGCATACAAAATATGATTTAGGATACAAACTGAAACATGTTATTGATACAAAATTTATGATAAAATTGCATTACAGCAGCTCGATCTGAAAGAATCTATGTTTCTTCTTTGTATAAAACATATTGTACCAGATACTCAGCGGGGATACGCTTTCATAGCTCATTCACTTTCACAGAGCTTCACAAATCTACACTAGGCGAGGATCTTGCCTAATCTAGATTTATTTCATAACGCTCCAGCAAGGGATTTAATAGAGGATTAAATGTGTGTTTTCCCTCTTGCTGCTTATATTGCAATGTCTATGTGTTCTTAAGATATCTGTAGACAATGGAAAGAGAAGTTATGCATTAGTCAGTACTAGAATGGGAAAAAAGGGGGAAAATCTAGTTAGACAAGGTTAATCAAGGTAGTAGATGCAGCTTTGAGAAGTAAGACATGTTTCAAGGGAGGTCAAAATGGTGAGAAAGTATTATGAACATCCATGACCTCTAAATCTCTGGGATTGCTTATTCCAAACCATCTTTAAAATAGGGCATTTCCCTGTTAAAATGCTCTAAGCAGAGGATTCAGTCAAACAGGAAGATAGTACTTAGGCTGCAGAAGATTGCCAAAGAGTAAATTTAAAACTTATTATAAAAGTGAACTGAAATTATATCTTTCAAAGTCTAACTTTGATTTTTTAAAATTCTCTAGTTCTAGTTATGAAAATATCCTCGGGACATTTCAGAAGTGCACAAATCCAACTCAAGCAGTCTGATATGTAGAAATTATTCATTATTCAAAGGAAGTTATTGGAGGTCTGCCATGGGTAAACTCAGGCAACTTCTTGGGAATAAATTACACATGTTGGTGCTTAAAATAAATAGTTTTAGAAAAAAAAATGTGTCAAATAGCTCACAAATATCTATACCCACTTGCACTGTCAATTAGTCTTCTAAAATTCCAATATACTTCCCTGGATATGCTGCAGATTTGGACTTCTCATCATGCACTTGAGTGACTTAGCAAGGATTTAAAATGATGACATATCATAGATACAATTCATCTAGGGAATTTAGCCCATAGAGAAACAATGTCTTGAAATCTCAGAACTGGTACTCCCAGGAAGTACATCAAGGCACTTCCAAGTCAATTTTTAAGTTTGCAAAATAATATTTTCTTTATTTAGCTTACAGTTTAAAAAAATAACCACATTTTAAAGCAGAAATATTTTAGGTAAACCAGTTTCATTCAGTCCAAACTGCTTGTGCCATAAAGTCTATTGTCTAGTCTACTCTAGTGACTGGTGAACCTGATGTAATGAGATCCACTCTCATTTCAGTGCCAAAGAATTACAATTGAAGAAAGTGATAGGCTTATGTGTTCAAAAGAAAGATGTGTAGAATGGAGAGAGAAGAGATCCTTTTTTTTCCCTTTTGCAGAGCCTGAAAGGAGAAATGAACACATATTTATCACATACTTAATATCTGGAGTTCAATGAGAAAGACAGAGATCCTTTCGACAATGAAAAACACCGTAACAGTTGAAATCCCAGTGGGGCTGAGAAAGTATGGTGGTATTTATCACCTAATATAACTTGTTGCTTTTGGTGACAGAAAAGCAGAGATAGTTAAAGATGGTTAACAAGTTGTCCTGGTTTGAGGTAAAATGAACCAATTTTGTTTTACAGTTTTGCTTTCTTAGCTAGGCCTCTCCTAGCTGGCTGGGCTCTGAAATTAACAGCACATTGTGCGGAGCTGTTCCATCTCGCAGTGATAAGACCTGATTGTACCGGGGGATGGTGCAGAGAGGCCCTTGTTTAGACTTATTGCTGGAAGAACCAAGGTCAGATAATTTTCGTCGTTCACCCGTTGGAGGGTCCCGCCTTCAAGGAGGAGCGGACAGGACAGGTGACCCAGGACTGACCAACAGGGGTATTCCATCCCATCAGCATCATGCCCCCTATAAAAGCTGAAGGATCAACAGGTCAAGTCTCTTCTTTCCGGCTCTTCTTTCCGCCTCTTCTTCCCCCTGCTTCTGCTTTCCCCTTCTTCGATGGCTGACGTCCAAGGAGGGCCCTGCCTGTTCATCTGCCTCTGATCCCGATCTCGGCGTTCCTGGCTCCGGATCTGAAGCCCAGCTCCTGTCGGTCGCCGGGTCCGGTTTGGGACTTTTCCTGAGGCCTGCTGGTGACGTGGTCGTCGTCCTGGGAGCTTGATACGGTTTTGTGTTTACTGTATACTCCCTTTTTCCTTTTTTTTTCCCATATTTCCTGTTTATTGTGCTGCTTATATTTTCATTAAAGTAGTTTAGCTTGTTCTAAACTCTTGAATCTCTTTAACTCCTTCCTCTCCTCTCTTTACCCAAAGGGGGGGGAAAAGGGAGGGGAGTGGGGGGCATCTGTCGCTCAGGGTTTGGTGGGTTTGGCTGAAACCGCGACACAAGTAAAAATAATGGTTCCATTTTAGTAACTGGTAGCTGAGTAAATGGTAAGGAATCCAGAAGTTAAGGATTAAATTGAAGAGAGACTACAAAAACATAATACAAGAAGATGGGTACGTCCACATGTCAGAGTAGACAGCTGCAGATGTTCTAGCAACAACTGGAATCCTAAGTAGATACATGTTTAAAAATTCAGCCAGTTTACCTGGTTCTGCATGCCTGTTAGGAAAGATGTTCGTCAGGCAATCTTCTGCATTGATTCACTGGAGTGCTTTGTGGATTCTCCTCTGTCTGGTGACCAGTGACAGGACACCAAGAAATGGTATGAAACTGCATCAGGCAGTGCTCAGATTGGACACTAGGAAAAGGTTCTTCATTCAGGGGGTGGTCAGTCACTGGACCGGATCCCCAGAGAAGTGGTCATGGCACCAGGCCTGTCAGAGTTCAAGAAGTATCTGGGTGACAGTTTTAGTAATCTGGTTTAGTTTTAGGTAGTCCTGGAAGGAGCAGGGAGGTGAACCTGTAGGTCCCTCCCAGTTCAAGATATTCTATGATTCTATGTTTCTATGATTTTGTAGCTCACATGCATGCTTCATTTGAAGCATGGAAGAAGCATTGATGCTTCTACTAAATGGACATCTCTTTTATCCTTTTTTACATCTCTGAGCACTCAAGTGTAAATTTTTTTCTTCCTAAAAAATTAATTACAATATTTGTCAACTGTGGCTATACAGAAGTTTGCCAGCTGTTAAAGGTCTTTCCTTGATTTAATATCCATGTTTTTCTGTGCTCCCCACATAAGACCTTTCCCATCGTATCATCTGTTAAAATGAATTTGAAAGCCCTTTCTTCTGGAACGTCCATGAGAAATTCCTCAATCAAATTGATTCAGACCATCTACAAAGACCTCAGCAATGCTTATGTTTTCTATTCATTGCAAGATTCCCTTTTGGTAACAGCTGCTATAGACTCTATCACAGAGAACTCTAAGTGTAAAAGGCCACACAGGACACCTCTCCACAGTCTTTCAGTTTCTTCTTCAGCAGTATATACACCATTATTTTGAAAACGCTGCCTTGACTTCTCATCATGGGTCTATCATTGGATTGAATGCTTTGACCATATTTATTCATTCTTCTTCCTCCAGAAAGCTTATAACAGTATGTCTGCTATTACTTACAGTTTTGGAGAACAAGGTTCATTTCTGTGATATTCCATGGTACAACTGTCCCATTGTCCCGTGCTGCTGGATGCAACCAGTTTCCCATCCATTACTGAATCTCCAGAGACTACTGCTGTATAAATAATATATAGATTCTGTGAAGAAGCAATAAAACAGTTTTCCAAGAAAGAAGGATAGAATATCTGCCAATAAAGTGTTTCATTGCCATACTAGGTAAATTTAAATTAATACAAATCAAATGACAGGAGTTTAACTTAGCTAAAACTGATATTGCACAGAGGGGCACTGGCCTCAAAGTCTGTACATTTGTTTTAAACTTATCTTTATTTATAGTTTGGGAAACAACCTTTTATAAGTCTGATGTGATGTGATTGTCTCTTTATATTTTTAAGGAAATATGGCTGAGGGGTGCTTAATTGTGTTTAATGTACACAGCCCTTAATATATGGTCCTTAATAAGCTTGCACTTAACCACTTTCCTAAACATGCATTATACAGTGCTATGGTAGTCTAAACTGTCAAGAAAATAACATTTGGAATGGATTCTCAATTGCTGTATATTATTTTGGGCTAAAAACTTTGAAATGAAATATGACTGATCAAATATTTGTCAAATGAGGAAAGGAAAAGATGAAGGAAGGAAGGAAGGAAGGAAGGAAGGAAGGAAGGAAGGAAGGAAGGAAGGAAGGAAGGAAGGAAGGAAGGAAGGAAGGAAGGAAGGAAGGAAGGAAGGAAGGAAGGAAGGAAGGAAGAAAAGCTTGTTAGCCCTGGAGGAAAAACTTTCCATGAGATGGGATCATTAAGAAAGACTATGCTAATGAAAAAGTCTAATACCACAAGAAAATATTTGATAATTTATAATATGAGCAAGAACCAACTAAACAAGGATTAAAAAATTAATTGTTCTGACATAGAAAGGACACTGATAGTAATCAAGTTTTAGTTGAAAAAATAAAATAGACTACCTTATAGATCAGGAAATCTTTTTTTTTTTTTTCTCCCTTCCTGCAGATAGTCTGAGGTTCAGAATTTTGAAAGCATTCAATAAAGAAATCTAAACTATAAAGACAGCTGTAAACAAAGAGTTTTTAAAAGGTAGGAAAATCCAAACTGTAGATGGATCCACATCATAAACATTCTCTCTAGTCCTATGGATCTGAATTGCTTCATTCAAGAATATGCCCAGAAAAGTGGTTTTCAGTTTTTTTAAAATGTAGATCATATCATAGGAGGCTCACTTTTTGTTTTAATATTCTGCTGGATTTTCATCATGTCTGTAAACAATGCACTCCAACCATTGGCTAACTACTCACCTCATCATCTTAGTGTAATTTTTCCTATCCTTTATTTAGACTTGATTCAAAGTACCCTTTGATACGTGTAGGCAAATAGTTATATTCATAAGGTTCATGGGGAAACTTCATTTGAACTGTTGTTCATACAGAGTGTTAGAGATTAAGTATTTATGTTTTTTGAAATGGAATGGACTCTGGCTAAAAGCCAGCCTTCATTGCTCTTTTAAGAGCAACAGTTTCCATATGCCAGGGAGAATTCCAAGTGCAAAAGCTCATGAACTCAAGAGTTCAGCCCAAGTTTTGTGATGGTGCTCCCTTCTCCCTTGGGTTCAAGAGGAACAGAACCATTGACTCCACGTCTTCTTCAACTATTTAGAGTGGAAGGCTCATAACATAAGGTTTTTGTGCTTTTCATGGAGCTTTTCTATATATATTTTAATTCTTTTAGATTACAGTCTGTTTAAAGGAGGGGTAATCTGGGTTGTACTTTTTCAACTTTCATTAGCTGATACTTCATTGCTATAATGGAACATGACTCACAGCAGACTTTAGCCAACAGTTTTAACTATATATATGAAAGTCTTCTTTAAGCACACATTGTGTCCACTATGTCTTTAAGTGTCTTCTCTGCTCTCCCTATTATTTTTCTTTATAGTTCACAAATAGAAGAATAAAAGAAGATAAGGACATTGCAAATTTCTCATGCAAGATGTCATATCGGCTTCTGCTCATTGCCAGCCAATGCCAACCTTTTCCTTTATATATTTATATATTGCTTTATAACTCAAATTGTGATGAAACACACAATTTAAATACAAGAGAAAAATAGGGGAAATAAATTTGTTATTAGAGCTTGCCTTCATTCATGCAGCCACCTAATGAGTCAAACAAGTTTACCTACTTCAGTGAGACAACCTGAATTAATAAATACTAATCAAATTGTTTAAAAGCTGCAGAATATGGACCTTTTTCAACAGAGTTTATTATTTTTAACATAACTTTCCACAAATCAGCAAAAGGAGTAAATAATGAAGCTGAATAATGTGGCATCTCACAGAAATGCCAAAACTTTTTAAAAGAAGCAGAAAAATTTGGCTCTGAGATCTTAGATTTTTTCCATTTTTTCACAAACTGTGTCCTACAAGCTGATGGTGATGATTTGACTATTTGGTTTTGTTTTGTTCTCTGTCCTGATTGTGATTTCTTAGTTTTCTATGAATACTTTCATTGCTTTACTAAGTCACTGGAAAACTTATTTTGGAGAATTCTTTGCTTATAGTTTCATTTTGAGTAGCTTACAGTGTTTGATAAGACCTTTTGTTTTAAAAGAGTCACATGAGATGAATCTTCATACTGATTAGATAAGAATGATTCATAAAAATTTATTTTAATAGAATCATAGAATAATTATGTTGGAATAAACCTTTGTAGGTCATATGGTCCCACCTCTTACTCAAAGCTTTTTATGCCCAAACACTCCTGATCACAAATGTTTCCATGACTATACATTTGAAACTATTTTATAAACATGCCTGCAATACACTCCTGGTCATAACATATGTGCTGATGCATGTATTGGCAATATCAAAGTTCAAACACTATAATTTAAACAATCAGATAAATGTTTATGGAAAGTATCTTTTTATATCTGCTTAACTCCAGTAACAGCCTTGTTTTTCTTCTCTAAAATGTGTAACCTTTTCACTTAAAAAAAAAGCTAGTTCAGGAGGGTGAGATTTGTGGCAGAAGAGTGTAATTATTTTTGCTTGAAAAGTGAGATTAAAAATGTATCAAAATATGGAAAGGTTATGCTGACCTGAGCAGTAATAAGTACATAACAACTGATTAGTTCATTTCTGGTTATGCTCCATTTAACCGTTTTCTGCTTGAGCCAGCTTTGAAGAACTGCACGAAGATGAAGATTCCTAAGATGGTCATTCACTTAGCTTG
Organism: Pedionomus torquatus; assembly: GCA_013398155.1. Classification (NCBI taxonomy): domain Eukaryota; kingdom Metazoa; phylum Chordata; class Aves; order Charadriiformes; family Pedionomidae; genus Pedionomus; species Pedionomus torquatus. The sequence continues at coordinate 52,893 of VZRU01001185.1, read as the reverse complement.
CTGTGTTTTCTCCATTTTGTGTGTATCCTTGTGCACCTCTGCCCGCATTTTAGTTCACTGCTTCTGGTTTTCATGCCTTTTTGCTTGCCGTGCTAGGAATACAGGAGGGAATGAGAGGAAAGAGGGATTACCTTTAAAAGTATTCCCTGTTTGGTGTTTCTTTTTGACTTCCATTTTGTTCAGTGAATTTATTTTCAATGGAAGAAGCTGATTGGCAGGTTGATTGGAGAAATCTAAATTTGCAATACACAGGGGATAGTCAAATGCCATTTTCAACCCACCAAGAATTTCAACCTTCAGGAGAGCACATTTGTAGAAAGTTATCATTATCGCTATAAAAAAAGACTTTCTATAAAAAGAAACATGTAGAAAGGTAAAAACCCATCAATTTTTTATATATTTGAGAACTTTTGGATATTTATCTTAGTTTTTTATCTCAAAGAGTCTCAAGACGGTTGATAAACCTCTTAATTCACTCAATAACCATTTTAATTTTGACATTTGAAAATCATTATTTAAAATAATGAAGGATTTTTTTTTTAAATGAGAAGCTTGATGCCAGAGGCAATATGGGAAAATCCCCCTGCTTTAGGGGAAAAAAATAATTCAAATAGTTTGAAGAATTATTTAAAGTTACCATTGTTAATATTCAGTATCAGCATCAGTCTTTTGGTCTTCATGTCTAGAAGTTACCTAGGCTTAAGATTTTTCAAATTGAAAGGTTTCTGAGTTGAAAGCTCTTCTCAAACTTAATGAATTATATTTAGTTGCTTTAGTTTTTGTAATATCAGCTGAACTACTGAACCCTGAGTGGAAGATGATTGTCTGTTACAATGTTTTCTCAAAAAAACCCAAGTGTTCACAAAACTCATGAAACTCCTGGTAGTTCCATGGAAAAAAAAACTCAAATCATTAATCATATCTTATTTTACTGACTTTTTTTCTGTCAGCTCTAATCCATTTGGTGTAACGATGAGCATGTGATACATCAGCCTGTTGTATGATTATGTTTCTTCATTTGTTCTACACTAAGGCCCAAAAGATTAGAAGAGATCAGAACCACTTTGTCATAAGAAGTGTATGTCCCCATATAAGACACAACCTCCACTAAAAGAGCTTTTACTGTAAGTGGCAGAGGCAGCTAAGAAAATATTTTCAGCCCCCATTTTACTTATGAAGAATGGAGTTGAGGGAGATTAAGTGATTTGGCCAAAGTTCCCTGGGAAATCTGAGTCCAGAAGTCCTCAGCTTTAATCCACAAAACCACCTTTCCTCTGCTAGGAAACAGGTGTTAAATTGAATGTTAATTTTGCCATGAAACCTTTTTTAGGAACTCCAAAAAGCAAAGAGTCTCCAAGAATGATTACTTAGCAAGCTACCAGCTCTGCAGTCTTGCATCTCAGAAGTAATTCATTCCATCTTTGCTGGCAGGCTTTAAAAGACCTTTTGTATACTCACTGATTAGTATAACAATCTATTTTGAAAGATATGTGGGCTGATAGGAGGTATCATTTATTTATTTCAATGGTAGCTTTCTGCAATAGAATGTATCAAGCTTTTAAGCGTTGTGGATTGAAGTCTCTGATGTCAAAGATAAACATTAGGTTTATAAATACGGATCCTCTAAAGTATTGTAAGTACTGTAATCAGTAACAGATATTCACATCACTCACTCGCCTCCCTGAAAGTGCTGAAGGTTTTTCCTTTTAAAAACCACAGACATATATATTATCAGCCAATATTAACAACTGAGCCAAAAAATGTAATGTGAGTTAATTATATAATGTGTATTACGTTATATAAAATTCCCAGTTAATGCTAGACTGCAGCATATTATGGGTTAACTTAGAACACCGCTTGGCCTTCTCCCACTCCTCTTTTCTGCAATTCAAATCAGTCTTCTGGAAAATTGGCCTCAGTGCCAGTGACGTGCTGCTGAACTTACGAGATCGCAAAAATATCCTACCAGATTTCAGTCTTTTGTTGTAGAATTGTTTCCATCTGGGGCCTAGATATAAACTTGGAAAATGTAAAGGCTCTTCCCTCTCACCCTGCCTGACTTCAAAACATTGGCAAATAACCTTCCTCATCATTGCAGTACAGATTGGATTAAATCATTGGAGTAAATCATATTTCTGGGGGTGTAGGAATTAGTGGCATTCATTGAAAGTTTAATGTACTGCCTAACAATCCAAGAGGTAAATATATACTTTAAAATTAAGTGAAAATTAACAGTGAACATAATAGAATACAAGACAATAGTAGATTCTAGAAGAACTATTAGCCACATGGGGCCAGATCTGCTAAAGAGCACAGTTACACACATTTGCAAGTGCTTCATTTGTGTGCAAAGTCTCAGTGTGTGGGCATAACTCCCTGGCTTAAATCCACATAGATGTTTTACTAAGATGCAGTACCTAAGCTGGGAACATAATCACTTTTAGGTCCTCTACACTCAGCAAAGGCAATGGTATATATCTAAATATGTACTTCATACAATATTAAATTTATTTTCATTTACTTGCAGTTACTCTATGCAACTATGTCAAGTGAAAAACATTCTGATATGGATGTTATCTATAATGTTATTGTCTACTAAGCCTATGCAGAGGAACTAAGAAAAAAAGTATAGGAGGCATACTTTGTCTGCTGGAGGTATGGGGGAAGAGGGGAATAAATTACTCCTGTGTTCTCCCTGTGCTGCTTGGCTTGCATTTTCTGGCGTGTACAGCAAACTTCAAGAGCTCATCCCTTGATACCATTATCAAGTGTCTCCAGTCTTTGTGCTAGATATTTGTACATAAACTTGTGTGTGTGTTTCTGTGCCTTCACTATTGTCAGTGCACCAAGAAGTATTCTTATGACATTTACAATAAAACCTGAATTAATACTGAGAGGCTTTTTACAATATAAACTGGAATTTAAAACATGCTGTCCTGGGCACTCTGAACCAATATCCTTTTTTATTTTCTAAATGTCTCAGCAAACAGGTTTCCTGGTTTTTGGCTTTGTTTTGATTGTTTTTGTTTGTTGGTTGGTTTGGTTTTGTTTGTTGGTTTTTTTAATATGTATGACCTATCTGTATAGTCTCCCCAGTACTCACATAATTTCTAAACAAAAAGGTTATCTCTGCATTCTTGGCTGGCAGATATTTGTTATGTTCTTTTTGTCAGTAGCACTGAGAGGTTCATGACCAAAGAAGTCTGCCAAAAATGAACACAAAAGCTTTTTCTGAATTCGAGCATACTGACATCTAGTTTCACTAGACTAGTGTCCATAACATATAAGGAAGTGCTCTACAGGTGAAGAACAGCTTCCATATTTTCAGAAACACCAGTGACGTTGTCGGGGTTATCAAATAGCGCAGACCAACAGGAGTGGATCTGGTTGTCACTGCAGAGGACGTGACGTTGATGTTATATGTGCTCCCTGTCTGGGGAATAGTCTTCCAGCAGCTAGTCTGGTCCCACAAATTAAAAGCCAACCACAGCTGCAGTGCATGAGGTCATGAGGTTCATATCTAGTTTACCATTTTCAGGAATGCATATATACGTTCATTACCTGTTGATGTAGGCATACTGCTGATGGACCTAACCACGCTGTAAGGTACCTCTAATATTTTCCAAAGTATAGTTCAAGAAGCTGTTTGTTGCCTCTGCTATTACTTGTCTACACTTTTCCTCCCAGATGTAATGTCTCTTCCACCTTTTATCTACCCAAATATTATTTACTTTGCCTTTGTATGCCTTGAATGGGAAATAATATCTATGAGGTACGGGATCTTCCAGAACCTTTATCATGCTTTGAAAAATAAGTAGTATCAGTTTTCTTCCTAAATATTGTATTTCCAATTTATTTACTGATACAGGAAGACTCATATTCCCTCAGTATCTATAACCTTATAGTCGTGAGTTTTATTCATGTACTCCTTCATTCCTTCCAGGCTAGATTTGCTGATTTTGGCACTAGCGCAGCTAGTCCTGCTTAGTAACTATCTCATTTGCTTTTATAATGATAAAATTGAGTCTCATTCATCTTCTGCTAGAGGCTTCTCTGTTGGCCTTACAGAGCGTGCCTCTGGCTTGCAATGCTGTTGCTATCCTCTGTGTCAATGCTATGCAATGACAGCTGGGCTTGATATTAGTCACAAGGTGATATAGTTCATTACATATGTCACTGCATTGACTTACAGTATTTGGCAAGACATGGACTGCTCAGAGGGGGTTTTCATGGACTTTGCCTTTTGTGTACTGTATAAATCATGGAGTCACAGGATAATTTGGATTGAAAGGGACCTCTGGAAGCCACCTGATACAACCTGCTACTCAAAGCAGGGTCTTTCAATACAGGTTATTTTTCTGGAGCAGGTGGCTTTTCCTGCTCAACAGTTTGGGTTTTGTTGGTTTTTTTTTTCCCCAGAATTCACTTCTGTAGGTTTGAGATCCCTGTAATGAACCCACTCCTAAGATTTGGGGGAACTTAGGCACACAAAACTTTAAGTCTGACTCTTCATTTGTAAATTAAATAGAAGGTTTTATTTGCCTTCCTCTAAGAAAAAGAGTATCTGTTTTCTAAGAAAAAGAATACCTTCTGAACATAGAAAGTTCCACCTAGAACATGAGGAGGAACTTCTTTACTTTGAGGGTGGTGGAGCACTGGAATAGGTTTCCCAGAGGTGTGGCAGAGTCTCCATCTCTGAAGACATTCAAAACCCACCTGGACATGTTCCTGTGCAACCTGCTCTGGATGGACCTGCTCTAGCAGGTGGGTTGGATTATATGATCTCCAGAGGTCCCTTCCAACCCTGTATCATGCTGTGATTCTGTGTTGTTCTGTACTGTGCACCTCTGAGAAAGATTTGACTCTCACTTCTGTGAAGAAAAAGCAGGTTGTGATTTTTCCATCATACAGAGCATCTGATGGTAGAGACCTAGACAAATCCCACAAAACAAATGGCAAGAACTGGAGCCCTTCCTATTTCCTTGCTCAAATTGAACTCAGGAGAAGGGAGTGGTGTTGTCGCTGTAATGAAGCAAACCCATGCTGTTGTTTTGGTATCTAACAACAGGAAATTTTCAGTAAGGAGATGGGGAGAAGCAGGGAGAGGATCTCATCTTCACTGGCTTTGGTGAAGCTGAATTTCACCCACAGAAGTGATTACCCAGGTTTGCATCATTTGAGATCCTGTGGAAGACTGTGTTGCAAACAGTGCTTGACAGTACCTGTAGGATGGTCCTCAAGTAAGAGGCAATACTGCAGAAAGTTATAGAGCAGTCTTTCACATTATGGACAAGACAGTTCCCTCAGAGCTGAAATTAGACATCTGGGGTTTACTGTCCTAGCAGCAGCAACACCCATGAGCAACACAATTGCCAATGGGGAATTCTTCTTTCTTAAGAACAAGTTTACTGTTCCTCATGAGCCTCTCAAAACTGCATCAAAAGGCTACAGTCTTCTTATTTGGAGAAAAACTTTCCTCTCTCTAGATGAAAGTTTAATGTTTCAGTAGAACTTAGACAATTACTCCGTATCATATGGATTACTTTGTATTTTGTAAAAATTAGAATGGAAGAAAAATACGTATTCCACATAAAACTTAGACTGAGATGCAGTTAATATAATTTTTAAGAGGTGGCATCTATAGAAACTTTTTTACTTTATAATTCCAATCCATTCCACTTATAACTACAGCAGTGGAACAAAACACAGAGTTAAGGAGTCTGTAAGGAAGCCAACAAGTATTTGCCATGACATTCCTGTTTAAATTTTTCTGTTAATATGAAATTTTAAATGCACGTTATTGTAACTGCTTCGGATGCTGAAACTTTACAATCTCAGTTGTGCAGTGGTAGAAACAGAATCACAAGTAGCTCTTTTATGCCCTTATGCAATATTTTTAAAAGCTTTACAGTATTGCCTGCGTTAGCACCTGCAGTTATTTGGGATTTTTTACATTGAAGCATCACACGAAAAAAGGTTGTGTTTGTTTGTTTGTTTGTTTTTTTAATGTGGAACACTAACTAGCAGAAATTATATTTTGTTCACAAGTTCCTGTCAAATGAACTTTTTTCACTGTCTTTCCAATATTTAACTGTTAACGAAACTTAGAGTGTTGCAGTGTAGCTTATACATATGCAAAACTGGAGACTAAGGGCAGCAACTTCAAAAACATCTTAGAGTGGGATGCTTTAGAGCCCACAATGCTTCTGCAAATTAAAGCTATTTCTCTATGTTAATTTTAAAACTTTTTAAAAAGTTATTTTCAAAACTAAAATGTGAGAATCAAACAAATATTTCCCTAACTATTGAATTAGTAATTACTTCTTCAGCATCCATACCCTGGTATCAGTGGAATACGTAAGTCAATACATCAAAGCTGCTGCCAACACTTATAGACAACAGAGTATTTGACATGCTGAATCATTAACTTTTTGGAAAAAAAAAATTCTAGTAAAAAGAAGACATATTTTTTTTCTATTCAGAATACAGAGCTTTTTGAAAACTGCATCCAAGATCTATTTTTTTTAAATGCACTGATATTTTTTAAATTAGGCTAGAAAGAAATAATTGAAAATTCTGTAAATCTTACTCAAATTAAATCTGGAGAGAAATAGGAAAAGGTTCGAGAAATTCATACTATTTCTAGTCATCTGTTATAAGTTTACTGGGTCTAGCCCAAATGAAAACTGAAATAACACAGACATTAATCTGATCTAAAATGGATATACTAAAAATTTTCCAGGATGCATTCTCAGAAAACTACCAGATCAGTTTTTCTGAGACCAAATAGCTTCTGAAGATACAAATAGGCATCCATTAGTGTGAATACTTCCCTGAAGCAAAGCACTGAATACATCAAAATTTGTTTACTCTGCATTTCTATTTACGGGACACTTGCACCATTAAGCATTTCAAACCTCAATGAGGAGAAATTCATCCACATTCTCTTCAGCAGAATGTGAAGAGATTTCCCATTACTTGTGCTATAGATTTTACACAAGCTATTGTTTGTTTTGTCAAAGTAATTATTTGGAACACATGCCTGGGAGAAACTATGTGGGTTATTAAATGCAGTTCCTGTAATCATACTCTATAATCTCCTTCAGGAACTACTTGTTTGAAGTAACTAGTTCTTTGCTCATCACTATTCCGATTGAAAGATCATCTCAAAGCCTTCAACTTTGTGGGTTAGGAACCTTCTATTTTCCAGACTAGCTTGGTTTGAGAAGACTTTTTTATTCTGATGTTCTCTGCTAGATTGAATAGCTCTAATACACTTTGACTTGCCTACATATAGAAAGCATTTATTAATCTTAGCCTTGCTAGGAAGCAAGCTAAGCGTGTACAGGGTTACCTAGGCAGCCTTTTGCAGACAGGCCCAAGGTTGCTCTGATTGTCTTCCGAGCCGGCCAAGGGTGAGGTGGCTTTGAAGTCAAAGCAGTGAAGCTATGTGAAGCTGCTCTATGCCAGGGTTTGCAAGCCCTGCCAAGAGCCTGGCTGTATACAGAGCCTGACACGGTGCTGCTCTCCTGTGGCTTTTGGATAGGACTGATTGTGCATCCAATCAGCCAGCGGGGGGTCAGGGGTCAGGGCGGAGAGAGCTTGAGACCATCTATGAAAGATGGGGAGAAGTGTGGTATACACATATATATCTCTAGACATATTTTGAGCTTAGAAACTTACCTCTTCTAAGGAAAGATCTCCATTCCTCAGTCTTTCTAGTAGTCCTTCACTGTACCTGTTCCATTTTGCATTATTCTCTTGCAATTGTATGCCACACACAGCATTGATGGCCTTGATAATCATATTTCAGTGTCACAGGATTATTACTTTTAGCCGTGACGTTGCATCATAAAAAATCATACCACTACCTTGAGATGTGGTTGAATGAGTGGAGCTCCACATATTGGTGTTAAATATGAAAAAAATCCCTAGTGGATCCAGGAACAAGTAAAGTTTCTAAAAGCAATTTCTTGACTAATCTATAGGATAAATGGTAAATACCACCACCACTCTGGGCAGCTACTAGACAAAACTTGAGAAATTTCTACACATTTGTTCAAAATATCATCTTAAATCCAGGCTGAAAAGACCCAAAGAGTATGAAAAAGTATAGGGAAGTGTTACACTACTAAAAGTAACTGACCAATCTGCAGTTTATACAGCATCTTTCGTGCATTTTAATACTAACTCAAAGAAGAAATCACTTTTATTTAGTACCTGATTTGACTTTTACCTGGATCTGTGTGTTAAAAATGGGAAGGGGTCAAAATCTTTTTATTAGTAAGAAATAATTCTTAGATAAAATACTGTCAGCTCTTAGACACCCATAACTCCTTTCTGTTGGATACTATTCCACTTTCTTGTACATTGATGGGCATTTTGCCATGTTTTTCAGTAGAAACAGAATTAAACCCATGGTCAAGCAGTCACACATTCACAGAAAACATAAATATTCCCTGGGGAATCTCAAGTGCTATGAACCTTTGTTAAATCCTCCTGTGAGTACAAAAGAAATCTAGAAAAATATCCCAAAGTATTTTATCCATTAAAACTGACTTATCTATGACTAGCCACTCTTCAAGCTTGCCTTTAATATGCTATGCTTTGAAATTTACTGTATATATTTTGTACTTTGTTTCTCTGATTTATTTCTAAAACTTTAGAATAAAGCAGAATAAAAAATCTTAAAATAGTTGATTATGCTGCAACTATATTGCAGTTTATGATATGGAAAGCTGTAAATAAGGAAATTCTGATTAAGATTTAAATGCTAATTAGGTACAGTGATTTAGAAACTGCCCTTTGGTACTGAAATGCGTGATAAAGCTTCATATTTCAGAACACATACAAAGGCTATTAAAAGCAATCAAAATCAAACAGGACAAATGTTCTTATTCCTTGAGGAAGTGGCAAACTACTTGAATCAAAAATGTATAATAATGTACAAACTTTTATTTTAAAATTTAGGACACACTGGGAAAATTATTTATGCAGATGGCTCACATTCCAGTCCTGTGGGCAAGGGTTCTTTAAAGGTGGAAATCAGCACATGAGTCAGAAGAAATAGATTGGCTCTTTATTTTGATTCATGAAAATGGAAAAGAAGTTTGTTTGGGCAAGCATGCTCTGTTAAATTTAATTAAGCTATATGTTCTTAAATCTTCATTGTGATCACTATCCTGAGTAATGAGTAATAGAAACTGACATATTTCCAATTAAACCAATCATAGGACGAAGCCAAATCATGGCCCATACTTAGCTAGATCAAGACATGCAAGAGTAGAAGACGAGTATTTAAACAGCAGGCCACAAATATATTAATTAAATTCTGTGGGTAACCATCCATTCACCCTTTCCCACCAGAGGTTTCTCTGGGTCCACCGTGTGTTTTCTGGGTTTCCATTCTTAATCTACTAAGTTGAGGTAGACTCTTTACATATTCATTGCTAGAACTCGGCTGATACCTGGGACCCATGCGGCTGTAACTGAAGGAAGGAAGAACACTGAGCCAAGGGAAATACCTGCTCTGGGAAACCATCAGGTTTCCCTTCTCCTCTCAAGCTTTAGGTCTCATTTGATGTTTAGGTTGCCTCTATCAGTCTTCTTCACTTCTGAATGCAGTCGCAGACTGTGAAAAATAATTTCTGTTATTTTCTATTGTTTCTTTGAATTCTTACTTTTCACTGACTTGTACTTTTACAAGAAAGGTCGAAAAAGTCTGCCGCTTTGACTCACTTGGACTCACATTTTATCTAATTTTATAGCATGAAATTGATTAGAAAAAAGGGAGTGTGGCACACCATGTTTCCTGGAAGACAGATTAGATTGTAGATTTTAAGCTATATAAATCTCACTAACCCATGTGAAGTAAAGAAAACTATTTTCTACATTTATACGAGTGTTTCTTCAAACACTGCATTGTCAAATAAGCCCATTTCAGTTTCCTGGCTGCCCACCATCCAAAGGCTTGTTCCACATCTCTGCACTCTAGGAAGACATGAGAAACTTAGGTTAAATCTTAGTTTTCCAAGAGCAGGAGAGAGAGTGTAACTTTCTTTGCTTCCGTGTTTGCAGGACAATATGATGGATAATCCTAGTATTATAAAATGCTGTAGCTTTCATGCATCTCCTACCTTAAACTTGCATGATTCAGAACTGGATTTGAGTAATACGGCTCGTGGAAATTCAAAAGTAGTTGTACTTCACCAACAAGTTGACTGAGTCTCTGCAGCTGAAAACTCATCAGGAGTTCTGGGTACCTTACATAAATTTGCATATCTTTATCTTTTCTCTTGATCACTGTAATTCATTTGAGTCAGGAAAGTTTACAATTGGACATGTCAGGTAAACTATAACAACTGTGTATTTGCAGTCCATCAAAATAGATCATTTAGCATTTGATTTGGCATATATTTGCTATTTGATATTCTCTTATCCTTCATCTATTTTAGACCATCCTTCATCTATTTTAGACCATCTATTTTAGACCATCTGCATAAAAAAAAGTCCTATTACAGCACATAAGCTTTGTGAGTTCAGAACAGATATTCTTCTGATCCTGAAAGATGTGTATAATTATGCCTTATTTCTGCACCCCAAATAGTACACAGGTCAGCTGTTTGATGTTGTGCCTACAAATGATTTCCTCATAATTCACTGTTCCCTACACCAGGAAATATGATGGTGGGTGGTATGACTACACATGCAGTCAGTGAGCATTTCTTAAAATTCAGACTACAGCATTTAACTTTTCACAGCAGGAATCACTACAAGTAGGGACAAACTGTTGCCTACATAGACTTTACCTGTTGATTTTTGAAACGGTATGATTGCTGGAATTTGGACCATCTGGGAAAAAAAGCTCAGTATAGAAATATAAACTTTTTGGTATGAACCATGAACCATTTAGGAAACAAAGTAAGACCCTGGAAGATATGGTGCTGGAATCCCCTGCAAACCACACAATCAGGTTATTTTCTCATTTGCAAGAAAGAAAAGGCTGGTAAATTAATGTGGTCTTGTTTATGGCACACTATTCCATAACTTGAGTAAAATGTCTTGTTTCATTATTTCCCACAGGATAAAATTATTCTTTGAGAGCAGATTTGTTCTTCTGAATACACCTAGGCTGTCCAGTCTAGGCAGTCAAGAAAAAAAATATAAAGAAATGAAAACAAACAAACAAACAAAACTCAGGATAAAGAGAGGACCATCAAAGCTTATGCACCTGAATATATATTATGAGGGTGTGATTATGAAAACTGTCACTATGGTACATCTGGCTGCTCCAAAAGGCATGTGCTTAGCACAGGACTGGTTGGTGAGGTCTTGATGGGCTCTTTATCCACTGCTTTTACCACACTGCTGACCTTGAAATTTTCAGGTGCTAGGAGTGTGGAGACTGTATAATAAAGATTTAGGATTACATTGCCAGCTACTGGATTACCCATATAAAATATTGATTAAAATTTCCAACAGGCATTATCAGAGGTGAATTCCTATGCTTTTCTTTCCTGAGTTGGGTGAAGAAATGTGTTTAGTGTTTCTTTTTATCCTATTGTCCATAGACTGTGTCTAAGGTGCTGCTCAGAAAAATAGAGCCACTGAACATTTGTATGCCACACTTGTAGCAGGGCTGGTACCCTCATATTCAGTGACACTACTACTTGATGAATTTCTTGGATTTGCTTTAAATTTATTTGCTGTAAATTTCAAGAATGACCCTTCCCTCTTGATGTCAAATTAAGGCAGTTCCAGTCCTGATGTGTGGGAAGGACAAATGGCTGGAGAAAATTGTAATTGGAATAAAAAGTAGCTAAAGAGTCACATGTAGAAAAGTTTCCTTCCTTTCCAGATTCATTACATTTTCAGATTAGCAAATCTGATTTCAATTGTGATGAATCTCCCAAATGTGCACAGGTTTATAGTTGTTTGTTAGAGATGTTTTCAGTCAAGCCTTTTCTGATTGTTATTATCATTTGTGTAAGAATTATGTAACTGGGTTATTTTGCCATCTGTAAAGTGCTAGTAATCTAAATAACATTTTGCAACAATCTGCTAGGTTTTGAGATTAAATATATATTGACTATAATAGAAGTTCAAACCTTCTGAGTTCCCAATGAGTTAAGCCCATTGGGAACTGGTCCTTCACTACTGGAATGCAAAGAAGTAAAAACACCAAAATGTGGGATTTTGATTCTATATCACTCTTTTGAAACAAAATACAGTTTGTCACATCCAGGCCAGGTATAAAGTTGAAGCAAAGTTGTGTGAAAAAGGAATTAATTCGCATCGATTATACAGAAAACCTGGGAGAAAAAGAAAAGATAATACAATGTTAATCAAATGTGTTTGTTGGGGGCAGGCATAATCTTTCCATCATAAAACTTTCTAATATCCAAGAATTTAATAAAGCCTCTCAAATCAAAAAACCAAGCACATACTAGAGTATTTCATTAGCAGGATGATAGCAACTAAGCAGCTATAGGAACTTCCTATAGGATTATGCACAGGCTTTTCTTTGGCATTCTCATGGTTTCGTACATTCATGAAAATGAAGAAATTACTTCTAAAGAAGCTTTTGTGATCTTAGTGAGTAACATATATTGGTTGAAACTATAGAACTTTTGTCTTCTAATAAGAGTAAGTTACTACAGTCTGGTAGCAGAAGTACCTAGAGAGCTAAGCAGGCAGCCAAGGTGCAACAAGGGGAAGGAGGGGAGGGGTCTCTAAGTTGTGCTTGGCTAAAGCTCAGGCTTGAACTCTCCATCTGTAAAAGCTAATGAGTAAAAATCTGAAAACAGATGACACCCTGCCCTCAGAGCGCTATAACATACATTATTTGCAAAAGATTTCCTCATACTTTTGTGTTAGAAGGGTATTCATTGAGATTAAGATCTCAGAAAGCTGTGTGCTAAATGCATTATGAGATATTACTGCGTCCTCAAGCAGTTAGTTTCTTGACAGGCAAGGCATGCAAGGGCAGTCTTTTATCCTTGTTTAATAGATCAGGAAATGAGGTGATCAAATAGTTTACACCAGAGCTTTTAAGAACTGAGCCCAACTCAGCTCAAACATCTGAACTCAGTTCCTGGACTGTAAGTATATCTCTGCCCTCCTAGATTTTTACTACAGAGAGTACAATCTCAACATTTATCGGTCTTTACATATTGGTGTAAATGCTCCTACAGCCATAACCAGAGCAGTTGCTTGATGCAGTGCAGTCCGTTTTTTGCAAAAAGGTTCCAAACTTGGTCTCTGCTGCAAGTAGTTTTCTTGTGGTGTATGAAGCCACAGCATTCATGTGATTGTACTGGCAGGAAGGAGATGGAGGGAGGGAGGGAGCCTCCCTGCTGCAGCTGGAACTCAAATCATTTATTCATGGTAACATTTTTAGAGCTGATAAAACTTATTGTCATGCACATATTGGAAAAGAGAGTGTTTAAAAAATCAGGAAATACTCAGAAAGCAAGATTGTTAAAGGCTGTATAATCCCACAATTTTTTGGCAGATTCTCAACCTTGGGACTTGGCAATAAATAGAGGCATAGTGTCTTTCACTCAGCTGAATCACAAAATTTTATCTTTTTTTTTTTTTTTTTTTAAGAGGCACAGTTGGCTGATGTATTAACTTTGTAACAGATTGCATAATGTCCCTTTTTTTTAATGAAGTAGTTTAAATTCCCTTAATTACTGAAGTGCTTATATTTATGCTTCCAGAATTGATGATTGCAAGACTCAGGGATCCATTTTTACATGTACAGTTAACTTTGCCTAACGAGGTATAGCCACTAAATATTCAACAAATTCAATCAGGATGCTTTTTAACCTGTTACAGCACTGATCCTCTTTATAAAGCTTTTATAGTACTTCTTTGTACAAAATCTAGTTTATTTTGCACATAGTATGAATCAGTTTCATTCTGCTGATATTGTAGAAAAACATTTTTGGGGGGATTCCAAAGGCAGTGAAAAAGTGTCAGTGTTTGAGTGGGCATTACTTCTTCATACAGAAATGACTTCTTTTGCACATATGTTACAAATAATATCCACTTTATATATGTGTTTTAAATGCATCCAAATGTACAGCAGTAGTTTTATGTCCATGAATGAGCCAGAGAATGCATGATTAGCAAGCCATTGTGAGATACTCTGAGAATATATAGTTTGTGAAATGTATACCTCAATGTAGTTGCCAAAAAGCCACAGATGATCATTTTTAAAGTGTTCTCAAATATTTATGGGTCTTTAGGGGACCTATAAAGACCATTCACTTTCCAGAAAACAGACCAATGTAATCTGAAGAAAAAATTATTTTTCTGGCCACCCAGCTGCACCAAAAACTAGGTGACATATATGGATATTACTTGCACTGAGATAAGTCAAAGAGTGGTTTTCTTGGTATGTAAGGCTTGAAATTTTGTAGTGAAATATATCAAGATCCAAATTTGGTACCGGAAAGTTATGTTTGTTTTGCAGTCCTTTAGTCACTGAGGTGACACAAACTGTTTCACAGCCTTCCTTGAAGTAGAGATAAATGACTTCAGTTTCCAAGTCTCTTGAGCCCCCTTAGCTTTCTCCCCATTAAGTCAAACATCTATACATCTCCAATACAAGTAAAACCTACTATGAATCAACAGTCTCTATTTCACAGAGAATACTTGCATCTGAAAATAGCTTATTACAAGTTATACATAATGCTTTTCAGAATTGTTAGCATGGGAAAATACTTTCATACTAGTTATAAAAATAGCTAGAATGACCTTTTTTTTATTTATTTATTTCAACAGCTGCAAGTCAACACTATGTTTTTGGCCCAGTCTGAAAGGAGAATAATAATTATTTTAGTGTTTGAAATGAAATTTTTAAAAGTTTTAAAGTGCTCAGAGCTACATTATCGGTAAACAGCTTTCTTGTCCATCATGAGAAGTATATGCAATCAGAAGTATATGCACTCACATATATAGATAGAGAAACCTAAACATCAAAGCACTTAACTGGCCATCTGCCATTTTTTTGACTGCATATTATATCATACTATGATATGCAGTTTACTCTCCCATGCTGATTTTCTCCAAAGATCACCAAAACTATTATATTTCCATTTCCTGGAAAATTTTTTCTTGTTCTTTCTAATATGTTGTAACAGTAATTTATACACAAATTTAACTCTTCAGTGGCATAGTATCAAGTGAATTTGATTTATTTTTGTAAACAAAGCAAAAGGTTATTTCTTCCTTTATCTTCAGAAAATCAGGTACAGAGATACTATTCAGTTACCCGATTCCACACCAAGGTAAATTTACCTGCGTCCAGATTATCTTCACCTACTAGTCTGTCTCAGTCATTCATTTCATAGTACTGAACTTAAGCATAAGGCACATTTCTATATTAATATTTTGAAGGCTTTGGCTCTTTTTGTTCCACAATTTATTCAGATAAAAAACATTTTTTGTTTTAAATTTGAAAATTTTGGTGCATGTCATTCCTTCTACAGTGCTTTACAACTGTGTGGTGACTTAACCTTGATGCAAAAATGGAAAGCTGAGACAAGGAGAAGCAATGGACCTGGTCATGCCGAACTGGAGAATGTGAGAAGGATTTGGCCAAGCTAGTGCTGACCAGGTGGGTTGGTCCTCCTGCTTCAGTGTTGTATGGTACAAACTTGTCTGGCCCCAAACCCAGCCCATGGTGCAACAGCTGTGTTGGCGTGTTCTGGCAAGCTATCAATTCCCAGAACAGGCACCAGCACTGCTAACACATGCTGCTCAGCCACCCTCCAGGACATGATTTTGACGTGTCCTGTGTGATTTGCCATCAGTTTTGTAGGAAGTCTGTAGGAAAGTCAATGGTTTGAGTCAAGGCCTTCTGAGTTCCTCTGACCATGCATTAACAGCAAGACCACCTTTTCCTTTTTTTTTATGTTGGGCTTAAACATCCACCTTCCTTTAGTGAGAATTTTTATTTCTGTACTGAGAAAAATACATTATATCTGAATCACAGAAAATGCATGTCATCGATTTTGCTGTCTGATCTCTTTTCTGTTGACCTCTATACCTCTAATATACCTCTATATTCATGGAGTCACAGAATTGTCAGAGTTGGAAGGGACCTCTAGAGATCATCTAGTTCAACTCCCCTGCTAAAGCAGGATTGCCTACAGCACATTACTCAGGATGGCATCCAGGAGGGTCTTGAAGGTCTCCAGAGAAGGGGACTCCACAACCTCCCTGGGCAGCCTGTTCCAATGCTCCGTCACCCTCACCATAAAGAATTTTCTCTTCATATTCTAATGGAACTTACTGTGTTGCAGCTTGTGCCCGTTGCCCCTCATCCTGTCACTGGGAACCACTGAAAAGAGTCCATCTCCATCCTCCTTCAACTCATTCTTTAGATATTTATAAGCATTAATAAGGTCTCCCCTCAGCCTTCTCTTCTCCAGACTAAAGAGTTCCAGCTCTCTCAGCCTTTCCTCAAAAGGGAGGTGCTCCAATCCCTTAATCATTTTTGTTGCCCTACACTGGACTTTCTCCAGTAGTTCCCTGTCTCCTTTGAATAGGGGAGCCCAGAACAGGATGCAGTATTTCAGTTGTGGCCTCATCAGCGCAGAGTAGAGGGGGAGAATGATTTCCCTTGACCTACTGGCCACATTCTTCCCTATGCAGCCCAGAATTTCATTGGCCTTCTTGGCAACAAGAGCACATTGCTAGCTGATGGATAGTTTATTATCTACCAGGAGCCCCAGATCCTTCTCTTCAGAAGTGCTTTCCAGCAGGTCTGCCCTTAACCTACATTGGTGCCTGGCATTCCTCCTCCCCGGGTGCAGGACCCTACACTTGTTTTTGTTGAATCTCATTAGGTTCTTCTCTGCCCAGCTCTCCAGCCTTTCCAGGTTTTTTTGTTGTTTTAGCAAAATTATTACTTTTTCCACCTATATTTTTAGATAAATTAGAGTACCGTGAGTGCATGTATAAAAAGTATTCCTTTTCTCAGTTAAGAATAAGCATTAATACGAGCCCTGATATGTAAGAGACACATTCTGAATTTAAGGAAATATCACAGATAAAGTAATAGAGTCTTTTTTTTTTTTTTTTTCTAAAACATAGGAGCAAACACAACCTGTTTCATTTTAAGCCTAATGTCAGATTCATAGTAAGCAATTCCGCAATCTGTAAATATGGCACTACAATTTACATTTTGCTAAGATTTGAATTGCACTTTCAAAGCCTCCTCATCATGAACATTGACAGGTCTAAAGGTGAGCACTTGGGCTGAGTGGGACTTGTTCTGGGCTGCTCCTTCATATACTGTTAGCCTAGAACTCCTTCATTGAAGGAAAAATTTGACTGAATTAGACATGTTCATCACTGCTATATAATCTTTTTGCTTTCAAGAGAACAACAAAACAATACATAAAAATTAAGATCAGGGATTAAGGTGTTTGCCTTGAAATATATGAAAACTGCAAAACCAGCTGTGATTTGAAAGTGGGGGAAAGCACGAGCAGCACTGCCTATGCTCAGCCTGCATACAGGATATATTTCTTCCTTTTTACTCAAACAGCTGCCTCTGTCTATTCCTAGCAAGCTACAGTCATTATACCAA
>VZRU01001185.1:0-35244 GCA_013398155.1 Pedionomus torquatus | reverse complement strand
AAAAAAGGATTAAAAACGCCACAAAAGAACCCCAAAACAACAACAAAAACCCCCGCAGAAATGCAGAAACGTAGCTGCTTTGTGTGAAGTGCAATTTTTCTAATCACTATGGAAGATGAAATTATCAAATTATAAATTTCTACACAGTTATATAGCCTTTGAGGGGGCAAAAAATAAGCATTTAGACAGAACTTGCAACAACCAACCAAAAAGGTGAGATAACTGATCAAGTATCGTAAAGATGAAGTCTGAACATTTTCAAACAACTTGACATTTGTCATGGCTTCAGCCAAATTTAGCAAAACCAGATTGACAGATGTTCCCCCCTCCCCCTTTTGGGAAAAAGACAAGAGAGGAAGAAATTAAAGAGATTCAAGAGTTCAGAAAAAAACTAAACTACTTTAATGAAAATATAAATAATGAAAAGAAAATTTAGAAAAGAGAAGTATACAGTATATACAAAACCATATCAAGCTCCCAGGATGACAACCATGTCACCAGCAGGCTTCAGAAAAAGTCCCAAACTGGACTCGGTGATTGACAGGAGCTGGATTCCAGATCTGGAGTCAGGAATGCTCGGATCGGGATCAAAGGCAGACGAACAGGCAGGGTCCTCCTTGGACGTCAGCCATTGAAGAAGAAGAGTTGACCCTTTGATCCCTCAGCTTTTATATGGGGCATGATGCGGATGGGATGGAATACCCCTGTTGGTCAGTTTTGGGTCACCTGTCCTGTCTGTCCCTCCTTGCAGGTGGGACCCCTTTACGCTTTTCTGCTTCTGACCCTCCAATGGGGCAAATGACAAAAGTTGCCTGACCTTGGTTGTTCTAGCAATAAGTATGAGCAAGGGCCTCTCTGCATACCATTCCTTGGTATAATCAGGTCTTATCACTGCGAGACAAAACAGTTCTGAACAATGTGCTGTTAATTTCAGAGTTTAGTTAGTTAGAAGAGGCCCAGCTAAGAAAGTATAATTGTAAAACAGAAAATTGGTTCATTTTACCTCAAACCAGGACAACATTATATTTCGTGTATTTTTCTTCAAGCAATCCTGAAGCATGCATTTTTCTCTTGGGAAAAAAAAAAAGGCACAGAAAAAACACAAAAATTTGTTTTACATCTCAGTTCAAAAAAGAAAAAGGGCATCCATGTTTGTCCACAAGCTGCAACTTTATGTGGATCTTTTTTATCATTTCCATGCTCAGAACATGCCATTTTAGAAAGTTTTATTTATGTTGTATTCTGGATAATTTTACAAGGAATTTGCACTGTAAAGAAAGGATGAGATTTTTTAAAAGAGAGATGAATGTATTAAAAGACTAAAATAATTATGTCCTATGGGTTTTTTTCAGCCTAAAAGTTTTATATAAAGTTTCATGTCTGCTTATCTTGGAAGAGTTGGAGAAGGAGAAGCTGAAGTCCATCAGCCCCTAGCAGTTGCTTCAGTCTCAGTCTTCCAAAAGAAAGCAACAACATGGGGCTAGTGCTCACTTTACATCAGTGCCAGATTTTAACCAGGTGTGCAGGTCTTCTCAGGGATGCAAATGGGAATATCACAAAGCCTTCTCTGGACCTTTCTGCATGAATCCATACACAGTCACTCGTCTTGTTGCCTCTCAGAAAACCCTTGTACTTACGTCATGCTTTCCTCTAGGGAGTGCAGCACAATGATCTCTATGTAAGCCATGTGTAGGAGCAAACTGCATCTCACACACATGATTCAGCTCACAGAAGTGGAGATCTTACAGCTAACAGGCCTCAGCATAACAGCAATTTCCTCTTGTATTTGCAATCCAGATAGTAGAAATCCAAAGAAGGTGCTAACCCCAAACATGTTCCAGAACAAAGGTCTCAGTCTCTGATCACGTGTGAAAAGCCTATGTGTGCATAAAGTTGGGTGATGAACAGCAATACTAGAAGTAGGAGCAAGGTGGGGAAAAGACATTTGCCTTTGGGGAAGATGGGTGCCAAGGGGTTTGCGTGATATGGTTGCTGGTGACAGCAGGGGACAGAATTGAATGACCGAGGAGGTCTCTTTCCATCTTGGAGTCTCATGTAAGTGTCAAATGCAAATAGATTTCAGCGAGTGTTAGAGACTGCTATGTTTATTCTTACCTTGCCTGTCATTCATATGAGGCCTATCAAGAGGTCGGTTGCTCCTATTCCATGTTGCGCGGTCCTTCATAGGTCAGATATCACAACAGACTGCTCAGTCTGAAGATTTATATAGAGACTTCATAAGTAAAAACTTGATTTCACCCTACTTCCCTTTAAAATCTCACACTAGGTTTGATCATAGTCAAAAACTGGAAACTATGCTGCAAAAAAATGAAATAAGCCACTAACAGCAAACAGAAACACATATCTAAATGTACTTAAAATTCCAGGAACACACTGTAGCTGTGTTCAAGACTGATTAAAAGGGGAAGCAACTTTGAAATTTTGCCAGATATTTTCCAGCATGAATGACTCCCTCTCTGTCTCACACACAGAACATACTGAGAAGCTGTGCTGCATACTGCAGCAATCTCCTATTTCAGCACGAAGAAACTGTCAGAGATAAGGCAAGAGATATGTAATATTATAACCATTATTTATTCTAGATTAATGAAAGGGGAAAATAGCCCTTTTAGTTGCAGCTTGCATGCAGAAATACATTCATCTTACAGAGCCCAGACTGTCTATTGTATTCACAATATATTAGCAGTTAGCTGATCTATCAGCTGAGATGAATTATTGCATTGGCTTACAGTGATATCAGTTTTCATTATAGGGCAGTCATCCAAGTCCTTTCCTATTTTGTTTGCACATCCTTATTTCTTTGCTTTTCCTTTACCCTTCAGGTCCACTCTGGCCAGAAGGCTGGTAGGCTGAATATGGGGTTTTTTAATGTTTGAAATGCATGAGGAAGTAGAAGCAGCAATTAATCAAGTAAATGGTTTTCCAGGGAATTTATTTTGTACCACACCTTGTTGTTAGAAGCATGTCTTTTTTTAATAGACCAAACTTTCTTCTCCATACTGTAACTAAACCATGTTACAGCTTGGGTAGCCAAAGACAAAAAGAAGGGCTGAGGGGAATGCTGGTGGTTGGGTTTCGGTTGTTCTCTGTTTGTTGTTGTTGTCACTGTTTGGGGGTTGCTTTTTTTTTTTTTGTTGCCTGGTTGGATCTTTTACTTCCTGTTACACAGCAGTGAATCTACTGGATAAATTAAGGAGAGTCACAGACTGAAATTTGTGACCCTGGGTTGATATTGTGCATGATTTCAGGACAAAAGGACAAAAGAGAATAACGGTGGAAGAAAGCAGCAAAGGCAAACTATATTTTTACTGTGTAGTAGAAATGGATCAAAAAATGTCCTCAAGGGAACACAGGACAGAGTTTCTAGCCTCTGGCATTGCATGCCTGCATGCATGGCTTTGACACAGCCTGAGCAAAGCTGTTGGATCCCACAGGACCTTCATGCTCAAGTTTAGTCCAACATCATAGCAGCTATCGTCCACGATGTCTCTGAGGCTTCTCCTTCTGCCTCCAAAGCTTCAGGCTTTGGGACAGGAAAGAAAGGGGGCTCATATGTTTGCTTAACAATATTTTCATGTTAAATTGGCAAAACCATTTAACTGAGAGAAGTAGCAGTTCCTCCGTGTTGTAGTATAGTCTCAACCCATGGGCAACATCTGTACTCACATTCAGTAATGCTGATTGGACCCTTGAAGGTATGCAGCCCTGAGGCACTCTGCATGGCATCTTCAAGGTTCCCTCAGCTACCCAGGGTTTTCAGTACAACCATGGAGCCCTCTGCGTGATCAGAATGCTCTTCAGCATGACAGAGAGAGGCTGAGTGTTTAAAAAGTAAGTGTGCGTATATTTGTACATACCTACACACACACATATGTGCATGTGTATTTTGCAAGAGGAACTTTGGCAGGCTTTTTCCTTACTTAAGCGATTTGTTCCTCTCCTCCATCATCCCCCCACTTCCCTTAGAAATCACTGTCACTCACTGATGGCTTGCATGCTTCAGGCTGTATTGTATGATTTTGGGGCAGGGTTTCTTGCACCTTGTCTATGTTTGAAGAGGAAGCAGCAGGCACCACTTAAGTCTAAATAATGACAACAATCATTTCCAGCAGACAAACAATCTCTTCCTGGCTGGCTATAGTCTGACTCTTCAGCCAATGTAATTGGCAGCCCTGATATTTCCTCTGAGCCTGGCACAGAGCTAGGATAGTGTTGGTAGTGTTCTAGATGCCAATTTATCAATTTGTTCCTTAAAGCAGTCTGATTTTGTTGCATGTGAAAATATATACTTATCTATTAAAGGAAATACAAGTAGAATAAACCAGGAAATATTAAAACACAGCATGATGCAGTGAGATACGGTGTTTCTTAAACAGTAGCAGTAATCATAATAAAATGCAGATTCAATCATGTTGAGGGAGCAGTGTGGTAATAAAAAGTGAAGAAAGGAGTAAGGTGCATAAAAGGAACAGGAAGCCTTTGGGTGGAAGAATGTCTTTGAATTTAGCAAAGACATAATGTGGCGCCTGTTACAATTGCACAGCTTTGCTTTTAAAATGTAAAGTCAGTGGGTGGGCTTCTTTCATGCCTGGTGTAACTCCATCAAAGTCGGTGGAATTATACCCATTCTAAATGTAGCTCTGCACAAGCAATATAATAAACTGTAAATGTCAATAAAGTCAGATGGACATTATTTAAAAAAAAAAAAAAAAAANAACAAAAAACCAAAAGCATTCATGAACATTTACTTAAATGTATTTGAAATTCATGGCCCTTTTTGTTCATTTCCCAAGAACATTCACTGTAATCATATTTTGGTCATGGAAAACAAAAATCTAACAAATGCTTATTCTTACATGTTTTGTAGCTTTCCTAGAAAGCTATTTCATTTCTCTCTTACGGCCTAGAAAAATGTCAGTCTTTCTACTGGGGACCTGAATCAATAGCATGTGACACAAGAAACCAGCTCCCACACACCTCCAGCCTTTTTTTCTCTCTTTGTACAGTATCTACCACAATGAGAAATCTGCTGCATGATATACGGGTTGTGTCTGTTGCAGATAATAATAACAAGAGCAAAAGAGGAAGACAAATTCTTTAAACGTAAGGCATTTAAAGAAGATCGTACTCATCAGGCACAGTCAACGTGGGTTCACAGAGGGAAAGTCCCGTGTAACTAATCTGATGTCCTTCTATGATATGGTCACCCACCTCACGGATGAGGGGAAGGTGATGGATGCAGTTTTGGGGGTTTTAGTACATTTCTGATACTGTCCCTCACAGCATCCTTCTGGACACATTGTCCAACTGTGGGATGAGTAGGTTCACAGTACACTGGGTGAAGAACTGGCTGAAGGGCAGAGTTCAAAGGGATGTAGTGAATTGGGCTGCATCTGGCTGGCCATCAGTCACCAGTGGTGTTCCTCAGGATTCAATTCTAGGGCCTATTCTGTTCAACATAATTATCAATGATCTGGATGCAGAGGAGTTGAATGCACCATTAGCAAGTTTGGTGATGATATCAAACTGGGAGGTGCTGTTGAGTCTCTTAAGAGCCAAGGTACCTTGCAGAGGGACCTAGAAAGATTAGAGCACTGGGCAATGATTAATGGGATGAAATCTATTATAAGTCCAAATGCCAGATTCAGCATCTGGGAGGGATTTATGCACAAGTATAAATTGGGAGAGGAGTGGCTGGAGAGCAGCCCTGCAGAAAGGGATCTGGGGGTTTTGTCAAGCAGCAGGCTCAATGGGAGCCAGTAGTGTGCCCTGGCAGCCAAGAGAGCAAACCCCATCCTGGGGTGCATTAAATACAGCATAACCAGCCAGTCAAAGGAGGTGATTATCCCACTGCATTCAGGGTTGGTGTGGCCTCAACTTGACTGGTGTGTGTAGTTCTGGGTACCACAGCCTGAGAAGGATGTGAAGGTCCTTGAATGTGTCCAAAGGAGAGCAATAAAGCTGGTGAAAGGGCTGGAAGGTGTGTGCTGTGAGAAGCAGCTATGACTTTGGACTTGTCTGGTTTGGAGGAAAGAAGACTCAGGGCGACCTTGTTGCTGTCTACAGCTTCCGGAGGAGGAGGGGAGACAGAGAGGGAGGTGCTGACTTCTTCTCTCTGGGATTCAGTGTTAGGATGTGTGGGAATGTTTCAAGACTGCACTAGGGAAAGTTTAGACTGGACATTAGTGAGTGTTTCTTTACCAAGAGGGTGATAAAACACTGGAACAGGCTTCCTACAGAGGCAGTCAATGCCAGTGTTTAAGAGGCATTTGGACAATGCCTTTAACACACTTAACCTTTTGATCAGACTTGAACTGGCCAGGCTGTTGGACTAAATGGTTGCTGTAGGTCCCTTCCAAATGAAATAGTCTGTACATAAGCACTATAAACGTTTCCTAACTGTATTCAAAGACAGTATTTATCAATAGCTGAAACAAGTGTTCAATGTAGAATAATCACAAAAAATTCTGAGTCATTTGATAGCAGTGAGAAATGCAGGGAAAATATTTTGCATAGCATTTTACAGGTGAATGCATGTCATTATTGCAAGAAAAAAAAAAAAAGGTACTTCATTATGTGTAACCTTTAGCATTAATTACTACTAAAAAAATAATGGGAATACCACTCTTGAAGTCTGATATCATAATCAATTAAGACATTCTCCAATCATAGATGTAATTTTTCTATTTCTTAAGTTGTTCTTCTGCTCTGATGTATATTTTCATGCTCCTCTATTTTTGAAATACTTTTCTGGTCTAATGGAGTTTTAGTAGCCCATTCACTACCTAGGCATAATATAATTAGGCTTCAGGGTTATCCGAAATTAGACTTTAGTTGTTCTGCTCAGGTACTTGGCAATCCATTTGGCAATATTGTTACTTGGTTGTGCATCCTCTCCACCTGTTAGTGGAGATAATGACCACGGATTTGTGAGGCAGTTATGGTGTTACAGGAATACACGAATGAAAAAATATATAGATAAATGAAAGATTTTCCATCCCAAAACAGCCTGTGACACCTGGGAGTTTGCCAAGGAGGACCTCCTGAAGCTCACCAAGGAGAAGAACAAATTTCTGCACTAGGGGATAAGTAAACCCACCCATCAGCAAAGGCTATGCCACACTTGGGTGAGTGACAGCTGACGGAAAGGAGATGGGGTCATGGTTGATGGCTCTGACTACAGATAAGGCAAACAGTATCCTGGGCAACATCAGGAGAGACAGGGTCAACAGATCAGAAGAAGGTAGCACCTGCCTCTGCTCAGCCCTTGAGCAGCTGCACCTGGAATACTGTCCAGTGTTAGATGCACCAGTTCAAAAGGAACGTTGAGAAACCGGACAGTGTTTAGCAAAGAGTTCTCAGGATGGTCAGGGGCTAGAGCACATGGTAGAGCCCTCTTTCTTTAGTGTGGCAAAAAGAAGGCTTAGGGGTGGTTAATAGCAATCTGTGACTCATTTAAAAGAAGTTACCCAGATAACAGAACCAAACTCTTTTTGATAGTGGCAGAACAGCAAGAAGCAAAAAATATAAATTCTGGTTTGGGAAGTTCAAAAGAGACATTAGGAAAGACTGGTGCTACCATGGAACAGCTTACCCTAGAACCTGTGAAATCCCCATCCTTGGAGATTTACAAGACTCAGCTGCACAAAGCCGTGAATGACCTTATATAGTCCTGGCAATAGTCCTGTTTGGAGCAGAGGTTGGGACTAAATGACCTCTGGAGGTCCCTTCCAGCCAACACTGTTTCTATCACTCTAGTATCTTTTCAGTTTGGTTTGGGGTTTTCTGTTTGTTTTTAATTCTCTGAAATCCCTTGGTTGACTTTAGGCCCTAATGAGTCCTTTTCCACACCCCGCTCTTAAAATGCCATGGCTTCACATTTCTGCAGTACTTTGAACTATCTGGAAAACTGACCGCAGAATGAAACAAAATGTTTCCCTGCTCATTGACTCATCCTGTTTCTGTAAGTATTTCTCACAAATATCAACGGGACACAAATACAAACCAGAAGACCTAAATGGTGAGCCTCAATAGACACTATCTTCAGCTGTACAGGGTTTTACACATTCTGTATAAGCAACCAAAAATCTCAAGTAATGTTTTCTATTTCATTCTGGAAGAGAGACAGAAAAGAGAGAGAAAAGGGTGATAATGCAAACCAAACTCTGAAATGTCTTCCAAAGCTATTAAATTTAACACTAATATATAATAAACAGTCAGATGGTTTATATATATATGGACCCTTATTTATAAGAGATCTGAATCAGATTTTGGATGGGGCATATGGATTTGACTTTCTAGGGGCACAAGAAATAGGTATTTCGGAGGAATGTTGTAGTTGTCCCTTTTTAACATATGCAGGTCATGATGTATTATAGTTTTAGAAGAAACGCAGGCACATGTACTTGTCTTTATTTTGCTTGTGTAAATGATATAAAATTAAGTCTTCCTCAAACACATCCATATGTGCAATTCATGTTTTACAGGATGTGTATTACTGTTATTCGCTTGAAATATTCCTAGGAGGAAATTTAGCACTCTAAATAACACTGCTGTTTTCATTTATTATGAAGCAAGAGGCTTTTCTTGAAAAGAAACTTCCTTTTAAATATAGATCCCTAATTGTCTGAGATAGTCCTAATGGAACTCACTTTTAATTACCCACCAGCCCCTTTAGCTTTGAAGACAGCTCTACTATTACCTAGCTCAAATTTATGAAAAGGTGAATAACCTAAGAGACATGGATTCTCTTCAGGAAAACTAGAGCTTCTGTGGTCTTGTTTAATGTTCTTCCTTAGCCAACCATATCTACTTTTACTGGGGCTTTGTTGAATCTTCTTTGATGCTCTTCTGACATTTATTGTCTTTGTTTCTTTTTTTTTTTTCTCCTTTTTAAATGAATAATATGTTTGGGCATCTTTTTTGTGCTCTCATTTATTATTTTTTTTCTCTGACAATTGTTCAGATTTTGCATCTTCCTCTGTCCAATAAGCGGTCTTTTGGAATTGCTTAATCCAATGTAGGTCAGCCAGGCTTCAGCTTCTCTCATGTTTTTCAGACTGGATGTTACTGTCACATTTCTACAGACTGGAAGATTCAAAAATGGGCTCCCTATGCCTTCAGGCTTCAGTCCTATAAAGGCTATGTCTTTCCCCCTCTCCTACCAAAACCAAGGTGGTGTCACAGAATTCAGCATCATGTAGGATCAGACATCTATACAAACACCAAAATCCTTTCAAAATACCATTAAGATCCTGATTATATATGAGTGTAAGGTTCTATAATTAGGGGAAAGAACGCATATATTCACTGCATTCCTTTTAGTTTCCCAAACTCTCCGCTTCATTCAACACAGGATACAACACAGAACAGGCTGATTTTCTCTATAGCCTCAGATGAGTGGTTGTATTCACCTATGCCATCTAGTATTCTAGCTCTTCTTCTGACTTGCAACTTCTCACCACTCAGACCTTTGTTTCCCTAAAACCTAGGAAAATCATCAGTTACAATTTGCATCTTTCCTTGCTCTGAGCATGAGTTCATCATTGCTGTGTAGGAACTCACAAAGGTCTACAAAGTAAGAACTTGGATAATGCAAAAGTATAAGAATTTGGGTGACATAAAATTTTTGGGATCTCTGATTGGAATCTGGCTGGGAAACAGAAAATAAGATTTACATGTTAACATGAAGAACATGTATCTATATCTCTAGAAATCTCTTCTCTACCTGATATTCTTCAGCAACAGCCAAGGGAACAAACTGTCTGCCTCATTTGGTGGGGAGTTTAAAGAACCAGGACACAAAGCAGAAGGTGAAAAGGAATTATTAGCTCATTACCAAAATTAACCCTTTCTCTCTAGTTCCTCTGAAAACAGCTAAATGCTTTTTTGCTCATGCACTCTAGACTGCACTCACACCCTGAAATGGATAGAAGTGGATAATTTTATTATCTAAAAAAAAGAAAGGTCTGATAACAGCCAAAATAGTTAGCAGTGACTGAAATACAATAAAATGCATGCAGTATAAGGCAAATATTATTGTGTAATCAGTCACTCACAAAAATACAATAAAAAGACCCACACACCCCAAAATCAAACATTGACCTTATGATTACACATGGATGTGAATCAAAATCATCAGTTAGAATGCTCCAGATCTTTGGGAAAGTTCAATGTGGATTTAAAGTTTGTGGTTTCCTGCTGTCTCTATAAAGAGACTCAGCCAAAGTTTTGGTTTCAGGCACTCTTGAACACTGTTTTAAATAAGTCTTTTAGGCATTTATTATATGGCATAAACAAAAAATAAGAAAGATATATTTTAGATTTCATTTAATTTTTAACTCCACTGGCTGTTCTGAAAGACTCCAAGCAGACTAGTGACTTAGTGAAGCCTCTTTTACATGTGTAGAAGTGATATTTCAGTGTTTGGGGTTTTTTTTGATAATTGAGAATTGTTTCAGTGGTGCCAGTCTATCCAAAGAAAACTGCAAATTGGGTCAAATATTTGGTTACTCCAGGTGTCTGTCTTTGAGACATCAGGTGAATGGCCAGACATGAAAATGCCCCTTTTATAATATCAGCATTTCTCTTCTTCATTTAAGGATATTTCTATTTCTACTCTGTCTCCCTTCACCCCATTACACCCAAGGAAAGACAGTTAGATTCTCTGACTGCTATTGCAGAGGATAAACATAACACAAGTACAGTGAAAGCTAATAGAAGTTTTGCTGCCCCAGCTATAAGGACCTCTAGGCAGGTTGCATTAGGGTTGCTTTTACCAAAGGAAAAGGAGTGAAGGAAAAATGTAGAGATTAGGAGAGCCTTGAAGAGCCAGATTTGCTGCCCGTTTAGCACTTAGTGAGATGAGAGGGATAGTGAAATCATGGCTGCTCAGAGGGACTACTGCCATTCCACACCATGGCTGCTGCTACTTAGGCTTAGCAGCATGTCTTTGGCAATAAGGCCGGTTATTCTGCCACTCCCTGAAGCCTGTTGCCCTAAAAATTGCTTACTCTAGCCTTCCTGAGGCCTGACCTTCCTGGTATGCCAAGAGCTTGCCAAGACTGGATTTGCTGAAAGAGTGCTCTAAAGGCACAGGGAAATGCGTGCTCATACAACCGGTAGAGTTCCCAACACATGCATTTCTCCACTTGCCTGGGTGGAGCTGGGTAAGTCTGGCAACTTGATGATTTCCATCACCAGTAACTTTGCTTTATTGGTAGCAAAAGTGCTTTGAACGAGTCATTACGCTCCTACATGGAAAGGCATTGACCCAACCTCCTGGCTCTTTAGAGCTGTAGCCAGCAAAGTTTCTGCATGATTTCCTGCAAGCCCCGTGTTTTGCTGAAGCACTGACTAGCTGCATAATAATCTATGTAAATTATGAACTCAACAGTGACTATTTTTCCTCTAAAACTACTGCAAGAGCCTATAATTTCTCCTCTTTTGGCTTTTCTGGTATTTACTGTAACATTATTACTTCATCTAGTAACTGTGTAACCCATTGGCAAACCTCATTCTTCTGCTTATTCTCATGCCCATTTGATTCACTGTCCACCTGTCCAATGCATGTTTTGGAGTCTTTACCAAGTTTTATTTAAAGTCAGGGCTGCTTGAAAGACAGATTCAAGATCCAAGTCCTCTTACATCTCTTACATTACAACAGATCTATCCTTCCTAATATCCTTGAAGAACAACTAGAGTGTGATACTTCACTTTCCAGCTTTGAGGCTAGAAAGCTGGGGGTTCTTGTTGAACAGATCTTGGTAAAATCACCAGCAGACCTCAGTTAAGAGATAAAAAAAATATTGACAATCTCTGTTGTAGAGCCATGAAAGTGCAATGCAAATGCAAAAGTGTCTGAATCTGCTTATTTTGGCATCTTGACCTGCAAATCAAATTGTTCTATGAAACTGATCTTTTGGATGTCCTGTCCTCAGATAACATCTTTGCCATGTGCATGCTCTAGCTCTGTAATACCTGTGCACTAATCTGAATGCAGTTCCCTAAACTGGCAAAGTTAATTGGAGGCTTATTTCCTGCTAGAGGGATGTCCTGGCTGTGTCTAAGGTTGTATCCCAGGGGGATTACTGATTTGCCATTTAGTGAGGAGGGTGGCAACATCAGTGGGTTTTTTTTTCAATTGTCCCCCGACAACAAGCTCTGCTGCTTACAGGTTTTTGAGCTACCAGTGTTGATAGGATCTGAAGAGGTTCTCAACACAAGATCCATATCGGAGCACCCCATCATCATGGGCAGCCCTCCAAGCTCATGACTGATTAATTGAAAGCGTACTTTGACATGCTGCCTCTTTCTTAAGCAGAGCCCTTACACTCTAATACAATACAGGAAGGGAAAAGTATAAATTAGCAGAATCCTTCCCTGGCTTCTTGAGGGACAACTCTGGCCAACTAAGCCTGTTTCATAGCTGCTCTTTCACTTAATGGAAGGGAACCATCTATGCTTTGCATCTGTGAGGTTCTTTTAGTTTAGGGAAATATTGACACTCTGAAAGGCGCTCATCTCAAAATGCAAGATTTCTACATGTGAGCTAGTCCTCTAGGCTTCCTTTGCTAGTCAGCAGAGAGGAAGACATTTCCTCTCCCCCTAAGGCAATTATCTATAGTGGGTTAGTTGAATGCGCTTATTTCTCTAAATTCAGTACATAGGGGACTTCAGATATCTGCACTGTAAATGTATATTAGGTGAGGTGAATCCTTCCTGTATGTCTAAGTAATGCTTTGAGACAGTAGAGTGTTATTTTTCAAGACAATCTGCATGTTAATAGTTACATTACTGTAAGGTTCAGCTACTTCCAGCTATATTCTTAAATGCTTTCTGCGCCCTTTTTTATATTTCATACTGAAGCCACTTTTAGAGATCTGCCAGTATCTTGGGGGAACACATATCTTGATGAGGGACCAATAAATGTATATTTCATATGGGCAACACTAGAAGTCATGAGCTTTGTGCTGAGAGGGAAAGTTATCACAGCATTCAACTTGTGGCAATTTAAAGTGATTACCTGTAGGCTGAAAATTATTGTGTCATTATTCCCTTGAAATAGGATGAACTCTTCTTAAAATCACAGGTAATCTATTTTTAAGGATCTGCAAGTAACAAAAAGCTGACATAGTGAAATTCCCTCCTCCCTTCCCCAGATTCACCATTGTTAAATCTTTGGATCTCTGTTGCTTTCCTGATTATGTGGCTTATTTAAAAATGCGCTACTGCGTTATCTGTTTTTTTCAGATATCAATAGGTGTGCTTGAGCATCCTTGGGGTCTAAATTGGTTTGAGTAATGGAGAAATAAGTCTGATGTAAAAGCAAAAGGAGCTTACACTTACGGTAGTAGCAATAATGATGGTACAACATCACACAATGGCTCCTGGAAGCAGACAAATGTTAAAACAGCATGAAAAACTCCTCTTGCACACTGTTAAGCTGCCCAGAATTCTCACAGAATAACACACACAATCATTTTGATGAATTCAAAGCTAATATCCATGTCACTCCCTTCACAAAGATGGCTAGCTTCAGACATGAACTAATTGTGCTGTCTTATTTAAAAATAGAGAAATCATCTTTTGTTTTAGCAGATTTCCTCTACGGTATTTTGCTGTTCTTGCCTGAAAACATGCTGTGTATAAAATGGTTGCGTGAAAGGGTTAGCAATCTGAGACACAGTAGTGGACATTGTTGAGGGTATAACAGCACATTTAGTTGCCTAAGGGTGTGGATGATATTTGAAGAGCTAGCACACCTCAGTGGAAACTGTGTGTACTACAATGAACTACATTTTTTCATTAAATAAATTTGTTCCCATTGTTGCCTTAACTTAGTCTTGCATTTTGCCTGGCATCTGTATGACGGATTTGTTCTGTTTTGGTTGTGTTGTTGTTTTTAAGGTCCCATGATTTCCGTAATTCTCTGTTTTCATGATAACTTGAATTTGGGAAAAATCTCTTTTTAATTGAATTGGAAGAGTGTCTTTAGGAGGATAATATTAAGGCAGTAGGATGGGTCTTTCTGCACAACTTGCACTTTGCCCAGTAATCTTTCAAAAGAAATCACTTGCCCCGGAATAATGATAGTAGTTACAGATTTAATTTGGCAGAGCTGCCCAGCCCCTAACACTCCAGATAAATTCAGGAGTGCCCAGAGAAGTTGTGGATGCCCTATTCATCCTGGAAGTGTTTAAGGCCAGGCTGGATGGGGCTTTGAGCAACCTGGTCTAGTGGGAGGTGTCCCTGCCCCTGGCAGGGGACTTGGAAATCAATGGTCTTTAAGGTCCATTCCAACTTTAACCATTCTATGATTTTATAATTCTATGAATTCAGTGAGAACTGTGGATGGCTACCACTTCTGTGATTCAGGTCTCGGGTTTATTGGAAATAGAAGTGAGCCCTGACAGTCTGCTTTGCTTATACTGCTACTACAGACACTGTGCCTTGCAAGGCTGCAATCTCCATATTCTCCTCTGCTGGTTCCAGGAAAGATTTTTTAATGAGATGGAATGGAAAGGCACACATCAAATAACCATGTGAACTAGGAGAAAATCCTGTTCTGACCAAAATCACTGTTGCTAAAAAAAGTACATTAAACAATATGGGCTTTATGTGCTATCACCTTCCATTAGATTATAAAAAAAATGGGGGGTGGAGGGGGAGAAGCACATCTGCACTGTGTTTTGGATAGATGTTGTAATAAAAACAACAATAATAATAATAATGGTTTTCAGTATAAATGGAAAGTTCTCTCTCCCTTCCAGTTTTCACAATGAGTAGGCAAAGAATCAACATGTAAAAAGATATTTTTTTCCTTAGAGGTTCATGCACACAGTTATATGGGTAGGAGCTTTGCTAGCAAATGTTTATCCTTTAATTTTTTTCATCTGACCACTTTCCTCTGCTGTGTGTCTGGTTTTCAGTTCAATCTCAGCCTTGGTTAAGAATGCTTTGCTATTACCTTCTCACGGTAATATATTCTATGAAGTCCTGAATGACTGTGGGTTTAGTTCACTTCCCAATGAAATCCCATGGAAGTCTCCAGCTTCCCCTTCCCAAAAATCCTACCATGCGAGTTAGCCCATTGTATACAGAGACTTCATGGTTATAGTGGATGATTTTTTTTTTATTGTCTCACCTTTAAAATTTTAATCTGCCAGTTAATGTGTAAAACTCCACTGACAAGGTATTTGAGGGAATCTTGTACCGCTGCTCCTGGACCTGCTATGGAGAGAAATGTGGGGCTGTGTGTCAGTGACACTGGAGTACACATGAGGTTTGGAAAAAAACTTGGTTCCTAAATTACCTATCTACTTCTGAAATTTCAAATTGTAGCTAGTCAATAGGGCACAATCTCTGATGTGGTTTTGTTATTGTTGCCTTTTTCCTTGTTTTAAAAAACCCAATTCATTATCTAATTCCTTTTCCTGACACACACACACCCCTCTCCCCAAGGCCAGTGAGACCTGGAATAGCAAGGAATCCAGACAGACAATAAGACATGTAACAATACAGAATGATGTGTGAAATACAGATGATATGTAGCACAATATGTAGGATCATCAGGTCAAATGTCTTTGCTTCCTTTAAAGTTTCAAAATCTATTATTGAAAAACAGAGCCAGTATCTTTCTCCCCTGTGTTCTACAGTACAAATCATTATATTTTTCCTTCCAATTTAATCACTTTTAAGACAATACCAACTTAGAAATCATGAATATATTGCAACAGATCAGGTACACTGGATCATAAATATGGCGACAGTAGAGCCATATAAGTCTGCAGTTTCTCCTTGCTGTAAATGAGGCCAAAAAAAAGAGAAATACCTTTTTCTAATACCTCTTCCTTCTTGATTTTTGAGACATCCATAAATGACCCTTTAGAAAAAAAGCTGAAGAATGTGGAAGGTGTGAGTTTACTAAACCTACTGCATAAAATACATACAGTTTTCATTACTGATTCCCAAAACTTAGAATAAAACATGGCCAATTTCTTCCTGCCACCCAATTGTTCTCCTCAGTACAATGACTACTTGACTGTTTCATGTAGTAATAATTATTGACAAAGGGACAAAGCGTGGAGCAGTCAGATTTTGCCCCACTGTTAGTTCCCATAATTTGGAGCTGTGCTGTCTTTGAAACAGTAAAAGATATCCATAATAGATGTGATTTCTAAGATCTTCTGCAGGAGTTCTTTTCAAAAGCTGTATTGTTTCCATGGATGCTGCCGTATAATCTAATTATTCCTGATGGGTTGCCTATTGTACCATAAGATTCTTCAAAGGAAAGGAAAACAGCAAGGTAGATCATTTGAGCAAAAATCTTTTATTTGTTTAGGACAATGTTTCACAAAAGGTCTATCTGGGAAGGAAAGAAATCTCTTCTGAGCCTCTTTTCTTTCAGAACTCAAGTTGCTATAATCATATAAAGCAGCTCTGTGTACTGTATGTTTTATCCTTTCCTTTCATTGGATGATAGAAGACATTTCAGCCCCATGTTGGGGTGGGGTTTTTTCCCACTGAAAAATTAAATCATTTATGTGGTAAGATCTACTGTAGACAACCAGGGTAAAGTAACCCCAAGCAGTCAGAGAATATACGCCAGGCCCAACACCTGCAGCTTGTCAAAGGAATGACTCTGCTCAACTCGGCTGGAATCTTTTTGTGGTAAGATATACAGTGGTGCAAAGGGGTTGATATTTACATCCACCTCATTAAAGTGAATCAGTTTCCTATTATCACAGAGGCCCAAGTTCCCAGACTGTATGATGAATCTCACTTGGTCCATGGTGTGTGCAACTGCACTGTTTATGACCTTGGCCATTGTACTAACCAGTCCCATTGCATGTGCTGTTTCTCAGGACACCTTTGCACTGGCATAACTAGGCTCCAGCCAGCTTTTCCCAGTAAAGGGCCTGAAAGTGTACTTTATCTTGTCAAACAGCAACCTCCTGAGCACATGAGCATGCTCTTGTCTTGCTGTGAATGCATTAAGAAATGAATGTTTCTCTTACATGCACCACCTTCCAAGCCACCACATTGCAAGGAGAAGATCGTTGTATGGGAAACCAAAAAGTGGATAGAAAACTCCTCAGATATATTAAGTGGAAAAAGACAGAAACTCAGAAGTGTTTCTCACAATCATCCACTCACCTCTTAGAGCTATTGCCATGGTACTACTATTTTGCACAGCTAGATTCTGTGTTTTGGAGTTTTTTCATCCTTTAATGGAAAGGTTTTTCACTATTTAAGTGCAATCTTCATTTTGTATAGTCTACAAATATGCCAAAGCTATATGGATTTTCCTTTACATTGCTTTTCAAATGACCTGTATTGCTCCTGTATTATCGCTACTCCTCTAGGAGTCAATAGTTCTGCCAAAGCGCTACTCAACCTTGTTTCCTTATGTGCATCTATCCTTATCATTTGATTATAGTTTCATTGATAAAAGGTATTCAGCCAGTAAACTTTTGCTTTCAGGTGAAGGTAGATCAGATCTGTTTCCTCCAATGTCTATATTAACAGAAAATTCAGGGCTCTAGTTCTTTAAGTGTTCAGGATCCAGAAGCAGCTGCAGCAGAGACAAACTCAGCCTGTGGCACTCCCTAGGGAAGGACACTGAGCATCACAGAGCTGAACTCCTGGAGGAGGGAGGGAAACAGGTGAAGAGTGGAACCAGAGCTGCATACGTCTTAGAAGAACTAATGGAAATATGTTGAAGTCTGTGGTCAACGGAGCTGAAAGGAAAGCCAACTTTTTTGTTCCATCCAGCCCCAAGAGAAGGTGAAATTCTGTACCCTTTTCCTTCTCTCTTGATTTTCTACTATCTGTTCATCTGAGACACAAAATAACAGCATTCTACTACTTACATGTCCACTTTGAATCTGGTTCTACCCAAACAAACCATGCTCTTCATGCAAATTAGAGATAAATTTTTTGCTTGAAATTAAGGGATTTACGAATTGTGGGGGTGAAAAATTTCTGATGCAGTGAAAAATCACCACTGCCCTGACAGTGGTGCAATGTGTGGAGCTGAGCACCAAGCAATGGAGACTGAGGGTAGCAAATGCCCCAAACAACATAGCCATAGACCTGAATCCAGTACAACAAAAAAATTCTAAGCATTGTATCTAAATTTATTTATCTGTATTGGAGCACCATTTTTGGCTAGTAAAGCTAAGGAAGTTACAAAGAGGTAGCATGAAAAATACTGTGCTATTAAATATCGTTTTCCAAGTGCCAGAAATTTTATACACATTTCAAGGAGGGACAGAATTATGACTTTCTATCAAAGTGCAGAGTAGCTGAAATCTGAAAAACCTCAATTTAGCATAAGCATTTAAAAGGAACTGCACACATCCTCTCAAGGCAGTTTGCCCTTGATAATCAAAAGTAGCAGGAGATGCAGAAACAACAAAGATGTTCTCCGGCTGATGCTGTTGGATAAAGCATGAGGTATTCATAAAGCATGCAATACTGTCATGGCATATATGCATATTTTGGGATGACACTGGATTTCAGGTTTTCCACAGGGAAATTCTTCCTACGGCAGTATTTTCTTTAGTTTTTACATCTATTTTTTCTTTTCTTTCTTTTTCAGACAAGTATACTCATACATGGCTGTGCTGAAGAAGCACAGTATGACTGAGGAAAGATGCTTGGAAATACTTTGTAAAGGTTGTTTGAAAATTTTGGAAAGGCTTCACAATAGCATGTGCAATAAGCAGAGTATAATCACACTGTTGTGTGGTATAAGTATTTTAAAAAGACAGTAGTGGAGTATCCTGTAGAAGATACCTGTGCCTATTTAGGCTGAGAGCAATAAGACATTCTGAATCTTTTAATTTTATTAAAAATCTAAATATGTCAGGATTTAGTGATTTTTGATTGTCTCCTTGTATAAAGAAATTATTTCATTTGATGAGTTTTCTCTTAGGCAAAATAACCTTGACTTCCCATTACTATTAAAGCTGAAAAGAGTAAGATGATGAACACTATCTTCCTACTGTCAACTGACACAGAAAATAGGATGCTTTGGATAAAGGGTTTTTTTAATCACATATTGTTCCTGCAGCCTCTGACATAATTTATGTCTTAATGAGATAGAGCCATGGAATTATTCCGATTGGAAGGAATCTCTGTAGAACTTGAGGTCCAACACTGTTTAAAGTAGGGTTAATGTCAAAGTTAAGCCAGGTTGCTCAGAGCATTCTTTGTCCAGTTGGGTTTTATATATCTCCACAGTTGGTGATCCCACAGCTTCCACAAGCACCCGTACCAGTGTCTGACCCACTGTCATTGTAAATTTTTTTTTTCATTATAATTAACCTCAGTTTCTCATGCTTCAGTTAGTATCTGTTGTCCTTTATCTGGGCACCTCTGATGATATTTTAGTTCAAACTTTATCTATTAAGTATCTAGAGAGACCAATAAGATCTCCTGCTTGGCCTTCTCTGATTTCATGNCACTTCCTGACAGAGTCCCTCTCCTGCTCTCCTGTAGGCTCCCTTCAGATACTGGAAGGCTGCTATAAGGTCTCCCCAGAGCCTTCTCTCTTCCAGGCTGAACGCCCCAGCTCTCTCAGTCTGTCTTCGTAGGAAGACAAATACAAATTGAACAAATACAGTTCTCAGCCTTTCTTCAAACATCAAGTACAGTTAAATATCTTTATGGAAATAGAGGGAAAAACGGTGACAAACTGAAAAGCACAGGAGGAAGGAAGAGAGAGGGAACAAGAAAAACATTCAGAGATTTGTAAATTTTACAGTCTCTGATTTTCATTCTCTACCCAGATGCAAATTCATGTGTTTTACAAAAAAAAACAAAAAAAAAAAAAAATTGAATTTAAAGCTGGAGAATAAAGAAGTTGAGCTGCAAAAGATATTTTTGTAATCAGGTAATATAATATAGATTCTTTTGTATCTTCTTTAGATGCACTGCTCTTCACATACCTTTGAGAGGAAAGGAGATAGAGCTATTCTTGGTATTTGACCTTGAACAGTAGATTCAAGCCCATTAGTTCTTAAGTTACATTGCTCCATGCTGATGCTTCTGTTCCTCAACAATACATGTAGGAATATCAAATACACTCTGTCATGAGACAAATGGCATGGAAAAAGTTGAGATATTTTTTGAGCAGTAAATCTGATTCACTACTGAAAGCACTCTTTCTTATCTTTCCATTTCACTGCTCTAGAGTTACTATTTGGAACTTTATTTTATTTTTAACTTTCACTATTAATTCTGAATGTTTCAATGAGGCAAAAATGCTTATGGTCAGTGTAGTTTTATAGAAAAGCATTTTTATTTCTCATTTTGCTTACCCATTTTTTTCTCTGGCTTTTTTCACTTCTTCTCTGCCCCCTTCATTCTTAGAACAAGTAATTCACCATAGAACTGTCATTGCTGTGATTTCCAAAGAGTACTTTGATGTGTAAATGTTTGTCCTCACTGCTGCAGATGCACAACAGTACCAACCACCCCATAAAATGTCAAAAGTAATGACTGGCTAAGTTCTTAACTGTTTCAATTAATTTGGCATGTTCAGCACTGTCTTAACCAGGACAGCAAGTAAATATTTGAGCGGAACCACTGAAAATTGCATTACTCCCTCTGAAACTTTTTCATCAAAAGATTCTTATGGCCATCTCTGAAATTACTGTTGGATGAGTACTGAAAATGGTTTTTGTATGTTGGATACTGTCCAAATCTTTACCAGTGTTGACATAGTTTGTAAATTCTTGCTAATGCTACAACTACTTTGATAGTGTGCATCAAAGCATAACATAGTTCTTTAAGCTAAACCAAGTACATAAAAAATCATTAACAAACAATATCTTGTTGTGTGCCAAACCACTGATCACACAATTGGTGATGCAAATATATTTTCTTTGCTCATTCTTGTTCTTCCTTTAGTTGAGCCAATATTTGAAGCAGACTTCCTTTGTACAGATGGCTGGGATAAATAAAGCCAATCCACTGATGTGCAGCACGCAGTCTGCTGGATGGACGAGGAATACGTGCTTCCCTTCTGTAGTGTTTTGGGGTTTTTTTATTTCCCATTTTGGATTTCTTTGATTTCTGGGTTTTGTACTGATGTACAGTGTTTAACATAGTGTGGTGGACTGGTCGCAGCCAGCAGCCAAACTCTCACCCAGCCGCTTGCTCTCTTCCTTCAGTGGGACAGAGGAGAAGAAGGGAAGAGCAGGAGCACCAATGCTGGTGGGTCAAACAACAGCTCGCAGGGCTGTTTCTCACACGTCTCCCCTCAGCCCTGGCTGCTGGGCAGCATTTTGCCCTTTCTGACAGAGGTTTTCCTCGAGGTGCCACCATCGTGGCTGTGGGGTTCAGCCCTGCCCCGCAGTGGGTCAGTTGGAGCTGACTGGAACCGGCCGTGTCCAGCCCCAGCTGCTCCCCACAGAGGCCACCCAGCAGCACCCCCTGACAGCCCGGCCTGGGCACCAGCACCCTGTACACACAGCAAAAATAAACTGAGTTTTTTTGTGCCCATAAAATACCAGCCTAGTCCACAGTGGTGAGAGAATCAACAGGTGAGAGTTGACTAAAGGCAGCTTTTAAAGCAGAGCACCTTTGGCTTCCAACCATGGTACTCACCTGTAAGATGGCAGCTGACTGGGGCCTTTGTCATGATGAAGAGCATCACAGCACACACCTGCCACCTGCTTAGACATGGATGTATCCTCTTACTCCAGCTCTGGGTTTTCTGGGTGATTACAAGGGAGACAAAAAAGAAACATGGGCCAAGGCAGCTAACAGTTCTCAGTACCAAAGTTTGGGTTCCCGTAACCAGGTGCAGCGTGCAGGCAGCCACTGGAGGTGTCTCCTGGAGATGCCAGCTTCCAGGAAGGAGAAAGAGACACAGAGGCTGAGGTGTGTAGCAGTGTTTTGTGGCTGCCCTGGTTTGAGGTAAAACAGAACAAATTTTATCTCTCCTCTCCTTGGAGAGAGAGGTGGAGGAGAGCCTCTGTCATTCATCTCAGTGGCCAAACCACAGCAGCTGCCTTTTTCTCTACAGCTGCTTTCAGATACTTACCTAGATTTTAGGATTAATTTTAACTAAACACAGGAGGAAAAAAAAAAATTACAGGTTTAAAGAAGGGAAGAGCAGGTTAAAGAATATTTTGATTAATTAAACATATTAAAGTTAGCAGAACCTGATTAAATTTACTCAAGTACTTTGGAGCATAGCCAAAGCCATCTCTGAATCACCTTTAGAGATTTCTTAGTGGACTGGAGATGCGTAGGAATTGAAATATGGGAACAGGGGGACCTGGCAAATTATCCTTGTTAGGATAGTTGGGGTAAAAAGCGTGGTTAGCTCTCAAATTGAGAGCATGTGTCAGAAGATGGCAACTGTTCGATTTTGTGTCAAGTCATGGATGACAAGAGGGGAAAAAATCCATAAAATCAGTAGGGGAGGAACTGCAATTTTAGAGAAAGTGATAAGAATTCAAATGTTATCACAAATCAAGATGAAATTCACTCAGAAGGACTGGGATGGAGACACCAAATACATATGTACAAACAGAAAATAAGCATCTAGAAGAAGAGCACAAAGATTTGAAGATCACAGCTTTGATATAAGCTGGCCACACGATTCTTTCCCCAAACACCTCATCCTAAGATATCCCTGTCAGTAGATCCTATGTCAAGTAAGAAGGTGGTGATGATCAGCATCTGTTTGTTACGACTAAGTATGAAGCACCGTTCTCATTATGGCACATTATGAATGGCATGAATAAGACAAAAAAAGCTAGCACAGGAAAAAAAAATTGCCTCAGAGATAATGTTCATTTTCATACTTTTATTTTCTTTAATTATTGATTTATTATTTGATTTTATTTTTAATTTTCATGGCAGTTTAATTGTTATTTTATTGGGGTAAATTATTTAATCTCACTAGATCACCAACAATAATTCTATTCAAGCAACTCAGCATTACTCTGCCCCACAGTCAAGCGCTGACTCACAGACAAAACAGGGTCTCACCCCCCAGCCAGCCAATTTGATCGTTTTTCCTGGCAAGTCAGCCAGAATAGCTTGCCCCAGCCAGGTAGACAGAGCCTGTTTCCCCAACCAGCTCATCCCTGGCCAAAGACTCTCAAAGCCAGTCAGCCAGCCAGAGAGAGCTTCCTCAGCTGGCCACCCAGAGACACTGTCCCCAGCCAGACAACCAGATCATCTTATCTTTTCAGCCAGCCAGAGTCACTCAGCCCTGCCCAGCCCACCAGAGCCCTTTTTGCCCTACTGGCCAGCCAGAGCCTCTTTCTGTGGCCAGCCAGATCACCTTACCCATCCAGTCAGAGATGACCAACCCTGGCTGACCAGCCAGAGGCTCTCAACTCCAGCCAAATAAGCATAGTATGTTTCTCCAGCCAGCCAGCCAGCCAGCCACTTTTGCCTCAGCCAGTCAGCCAGATTATCTTGCCCAGCCATCCAGCCAGAGCAGCTCACCCTGACCAGCCATCTGGAACATCTACCCTGTCCAACCAGTCAGAGTCTCTTTCTCCAGCCAGAGCAGTGTTTTGCTCAGCACACGATGACTGTGGGAAAGCATGTCACAAGCCCTATTAAAATCTATGTAGATGACATTGTTTGCTCTTACCTTCTCCAACAACTCATCTCATTTAGCACTGAAGACAATCAAATTGGTCAAGCATCATTTAATCTTAATGAATTCCTATTGACTATTCATGCTTATCTTGTTCTCACTCATTTGCCCAGAAATAGCTTCCAAGATTTGTTTCATCATTTTCCCAGCAACTGAAGTAAGGCTGACAATTCTGTAGGTCCTCAAATTGTCCTTCTTCCATTTTTGTCTATAGGTGTAATACATACCATTCTCCTGGAATGCACACTTACCCCGTCTCTGATATGAGGAGGGAGCCAGCTCTCCTGAGCCCCAGGATCTGCACTCCACTGTTGCCTTCCCCATGCCCCTCAAGAGCTCCACTATATCATGGTCTATACAGACAATTTCCATTCACATCCCTGACCAGTTCATCCACATCCCCATATTATCCCACCACAATCCTCTAGTACTCGTGCTGCACAGTTACTTGTGTACCTTAGACCTGCAAACAGCAAGCACTTAGTACTGTATTAACCTTTCTCTGAAGGTGCTGAGTCAGTATTTCCAAAGCCTCTAAAATATTTCCCCTTCAGTTTTCTCATGCCATTATTTTCATACTGCTGTTCTCATGGCCTTGTGCCTGTAAATCCCAAAGGCGCTGTTATGGGAAGATTTCATGAGAAGTAACAACTGTGGGCCAGGGGTATGAGACACAACAACAGGGACAAAACCACCCTTTCATTACTTTGTTTTGTACATTTCAGTTTATGTTGGCAAAAAACAGCCACACTGTGCAACAGAGTAGGTAAGTTAATTGTTAGGTAATTTTTTTTTGTTGTTGTTATTTTATCACTATTTCATGCCTTATTGAATTAATTATAAACTATTACACGAATTATAATTTAATTAATTATAAATCATTAGGGGTTTAATTTAATTTTTATTTTTAATTATTATTATTATCATTACTTAATTATTCTTTTCCAACAATGCACACTATTGGAGCTTAACAACCAATGTACAGTACTTGCACCTGCTCACCATATTCCTGTAAGCACAAGCAGTGTCATAAACAACCAAAAGGGAGATGAAATGAGTCCTTATAAAAAAGATGTGGTGCTCAAAGGGTACAGTACGGTCACATCACCCTGTCAGATCCCTTCTGGGGTGGTCTCTGCTCCCTGAGGACCCAAGCCCTGCAGCAGGTAGCCATGGTGTCATGCTGTCTCAGCAGTCCTGCACAGATGGAGGCAGAGATTTCAAGCCCTATCATGTCCCCTGCTCCCTCAACACCCTCGCTAGGCACTGGCTGCCCAGAAAAATCTTGAGTGGGGTTTAACACATAAATAAATGCTGCCAGAATGACCACAAAAAGTGATGGAATGAAATAAAGTAAAAATAAAACATAGACATAGAAGCTGCTTCCCAGAGGAACAAAGTGGCCCTGGCAGGCGACCGCTGGCATGTGCCAGGCCTATGGCAGCTCCCTGCTGCTGGTGCTGGGGCCAAGATCCCCAGCTGCGCATCGCCCCAGCCAGCGGCACAGCATGGGCCACCAGCGGGTGGCTCTGGCAGGGCTGCAGAGTGACC
This sequence comes from Pedionomus torquatus, assembly GCA_013398155.1. Classification (NCBI taxonomy): domain Eukaryota; kingdom Metazoa; phylum Chordata; class Aves; order Charadriiformes; family Pedionomidae; genus Pedionomus; species Pedionomus torquatus. Next base: position 10,037 of record VZRU01001185.1, on the reverse strand, counting down.
TCCTGCTAAACCAGACATGGCTCTGCTGTTCCCCACTGCCTCAGGTGCTGCTCCAGTCACAGGGCTGGTGTTTGGGTGTGAGCAGCTGTTTCTCTCCTGCAGAGTTTTCTTGCTCTTCATTTTCCATCATGGTGAAAATAACTTCTAGTAATTAAAAACTGCATGCATGGGTGCTCCTACCCAGCAAACAAAAAGACTATTAAATTCCCAGTTAATGGATGATGCTGTGCCTGGTGAAGGTATTACTATTCTGAAAGGGACCAAGCTCCACTTACAGAAATACAGCCATGGCCACTTGGGCTTCTAAATAGGCTGATCATGTCCACCTCTCAGCAGGGCTAGCTGAGCCACACACACTGATCCTGGTTCCTCCTTGCTCATCCCCAGCCACTCATTTCTCACTCTGGTTCTGCTGCCATACTCGGACTCCTTATACTCAGCTGCTGTCTCCTGCAGTTCCAGCCACTGCTCAGAAGGGTAAAAGTAGTGTCTTGCCCTTCAATTACCTGGTTTCCTCAGGGTCCTTTTGTCCCAAACCTCTGGCTATGTACAACTGGCTTTCTCTGATGTATGATCTTGGCTCACCTACATTTCAGTATCTGAGCTCTCCTTCCCCAGACAGTTCTAACCATTGGATTCAGCAGTTAGTGTGTCTCCCTTCCACAACCTACCTTGAAAGACTGTCCTCAAGTCCCTTTTCAATCTTGAATCTAAGTCTATAGCTCTTCTTTATTTAGAATTCCTGTGTACTAACTTAGTAATCCAAGTTGTCATTATTGTATCAATCCTATACATAACCTAACTCACAAAGACAAGCTCTGGTATGTCAGGTCATTATATTTTTCTGGATCAATTTATTTAATTTTTTTAAGAGACCTGTGGCAAGATCAAATAGGAAAGCAACACAACCTTTCTATTTAAGACATTGCTACACACACCTAAAAGTCAAGACATGTATGTCTCATTATCCAAGAGCTTTCTCTCTTTGTGGTTGTTCTAAATAATGGTCTTTCACAAAGGGCATTTAGCTGCTTAATACCTCTGTACCTAGAGAATCAAAACTTCAAGACGTTAATAAAAGATAATGGTGTGATAGATAAGCAGGAGAAAGCAATCTAGAGTGCACTCTGAAAGTGGGAGGCTATTGCAGGATGCTGAATGTATTTATACATCTGACACCTATTTAAGATGCCCTTGGAAATGGCAAAGTTGAACCTATAGGATTCACTATTATGGGTGTCTCATGTTGTCCACTGTGCTGTCAAGAACTTAGTCATGTCGCTAACGTCTCGTCTGCCATAGATGTTTTATGCCATGATGTTGCTATAAGGCCTCCTGCATACCATTACACACACATATGCACAAACATATATACAGGTGGGTCAGACAAGGCCATGACGTGAATGAAGTAGCTAGAAATCTATGTTGTTGTATCTTACCCCCGTTCTTCACATTGCATGTTTGTGTCATTGTCCCTTTATCAGACAGAAAAATGAGGTTGCAGCCTCTACATTAAATCACTGCCACAACTGTTAAGGTATATTAGTAAAGACACGGCAACAGCATATGGTTGCAGCTATGGAGAAAAAGCATAGTCTTCAGTTACAGTGTGCTGACACAGCATTTCTCTGGTTTGGGAACCCTTGGATCAGGTTGTAAGAAGAAAACCTTCCTGGTGTCCTGGGAATGTGCTAATTTTTCTGTACTCAACAATACTGTACTGTTGAACTCTAGTTGACAGGGCGAGCAGGAGGGTAAATAATAGAGACCCGATGTCCCTGGAAATTTTGTGAATCTGCATCCAGTGGGACTGACCTTTGGTGTGGAGTGTAAGGGACACAGTATCATGAGACTTCTTAGTAGACTTGTTTCAAATAGGGAAAAGTCCATCTCCCCCAGGGAAGCAATCCACTGGGAAATGGTATCTTTCTTATGGCCTCTCAGGCATTGCGCAGCAGATATGTGGCAGTGCAACCCACTGCCCCGGCTCAGGCCACTTGGTGCTTGGCGTGATTTTCCCCCACCTGGGCCATATAACAACCCAACATAAAACAGGGAAGAATGCAAAGGGCAATGGACCAGAACATTATGGCAACTCCTTCGTGCACCTAGTTCCCACGTCCCCTATTGCCTGGAAACAGTATTGATAATCAATCACCCGCTGACAGTATCTGGATTGTGGCCCAAAGAGGAGGGATGATGAACTTCAAGATGCTTGTGCAACTGGTGGAAAATATCAGAATATCCCATTTTCTGAGTTGGCTGGAGTGGAAAAGTTCCTGATGAAAGTCAATCATCTCTGACCCTGTAAATAACGACTCAAGATACTTTGAGGTCTCCTGGATTGCAGGGGCCTGTGACCAGCATCTCCCCTGAGTTGGGAAGCTGCACAGATAAACACCTCAAGGGTTAAAGGGTCAGGGTAAATCAACCCTCTCAATTATCTCAGTTGTCCCTCATTAAGGAATGCCAATGCATTGTGAGCACTTACTCTGAACAAAAGAAGAGGGAAATTTTAACTATAGGCTAGTCTCTCTTCCACAGCTTTACCTATCTGTGTGCTTCTGATATACACTTTAGCTTCTATGAATGTGGTGTTCATGTATTTTACTGGATCCAAATATTTTTTGTTTGTGTATGTGAGGAGTCACCCACTGCAAAGGGACCTTGGTCCTAGCAGTTAAAATCTCAGTTGTGGTATGTGTGCCATTTCTTAAATGGTGTATATATGCTTGGTGTTTATACAAATATATTGATTTAGGATATCTTACAGTAAGTTAGTGTAAATCTTGTCATTTTCAAATCTGTAATTACATTGCTGTTCAATTATTTTGTTACATCACCTTGTAAATCCTTAAACTGGTTAATGAATAAGTACTGCTAAACATTTAACCTGATTTACCTCAAACTATTAATGAATTTTGAATTGCTGCTAGCTATAACCACATCAAATATTTTCATCTGTGACAAGACCTCTGTCATCCCACTTTGAAGCCACTGCTAAGCTTTAATGTGAGTGGACAGAAGCTGTTTCATCACTGCTTTGGGGGATAAATGACTTGATTCTTCACTGCATCCTTTCCTTTGTGCATGATGGGTGTAAAATATTATTAGATGGGAGAGCGAACAGTGAATAGCTATTTGAGTCCACTTACAAGCCCCGCATCTGAAAACATCTGAAGTGTGAAGAACAAGGGCCAATGAGCTAGGTCTTGTCCACATGTTACACACTCTGCACTCCTACAGGGGTTTAATAATCCAGCTATCATGAAAATAGAATGAGTTGGGGATAGAAGAAAAATACACTAGATGGGGGTCTTGCAGAACTTAGAGTGTTTGGTGGTTGAAAGGAAACTGTTACCAGTTTTGCTGGGATAAATGTTATTTGACCAATGCTGCTGCCTTGGAGGTAGAGATGTGGGAAGGGTATCAGAAACGTACCTTGGAAAAGCATGCTTGCTTTCCTCCTGTTTCTGATAAGCAGTGCCTGTTCTGTTTTTTAGATTAATATCACACCTGCTATACTGAAGGGTCATAAATTTATTCACTTATGTTGTTCTAGCATTGAAATATATCCACCTTGAAAACACTTTGTCCAGGCTTCAGAATTTGACCAGGGAAAACTTTTGGCGATACGACCTAACATGCAGAACACAGATCACAGTGAGTTCATTCACAGACAGATGGAAGTAATTCCTTAAAAAAATAAAAGTTCAGGAAGTGTTCAATTTGAAGACTATAGTTGCCCTGAAAAAGCAGAAAGCATACTGAGTTAAACAGTAATAAAATTATTATTCTTTTATGTTATTTTAGCAGACAGAAGGTGGCAATTTTGTCGTTATTTTTTTGTGTTAGTTTGCTGAGATTTTCCAAAAGCTTTCCTGATACGCTTTTGGTAAAATTTTCATCTAAGAACATAAGGAGTTACCATATTGGATCAGACTTGTGATCCATCTGGTCTGGTAGCCTGTCTACAATAGCAACTAGTACCAGACATGTCAGAAGAAGGTGCAAAAACTACACAGATGACAGAGGTCATTTCATGTTGTCCCTAATAGTCAGGGCACAGTAAATGGATTTTTAAACCTTTGCAACACTTTGTCTGCATTAACTGTTACATTTCTGTATACCTTTATTATTGCTGCAAATGGTCAGTCCTTTCAAGTGCCACTAAATTCCTTTGCCAGAATGGCTTGCAGTGTTTCACAGCCTGGTATTTTTCTACAGTATTTTTCCAATACTGGAAAAATTATTTTCTTTCTTAATTTTATATTTGTGGATACCTATTTTCATTAACTGATGCTTTTATAAGTGTCTTTTATCAGTTAGTGTCCTACTGCACCATTTAATGTCTTATCACAATGGATTCCTTTTCTTCCTTTTGTATCCCAGGTAAATGTTCATTTCTTGCACTCATCCTCTTTTTACTTTTCTAGAGTAGAAGAGCGTAGTCCTTTCTGTCCCTTTTGGTATAAGATTTTTCCCTGTCTCTGATAATCATCATCTTTCTTTGACTTTACCCTAGAAGACTGCAGCAGGAAGCCCATTTGATACAAAATGAAGCACGAAGAAACGACAGGAGCAGAGGGGTTGCCTGAGAGTACGAGGCTTTGTTTTGCAGGAGGTTGGGCAAGAGGAACAGGACATGAGCTCAACTCTATCCTGCAGGAAGTGGATGAAGAAAGTCATAGGTAAGCTGGAGAATTGTCTCCAAGAGGGTATCCTAACTGCTACTACCCTGTCATCTGCCTTGGTTGGAAACACTGATGACCCAAATGATTTCAGGAATGCAGAACTTCTCCATCAGTACTGAATAATGACTGAAAGGAAAATGAGTATCAACTCAGTGATGAGAGAGCCTGAAAGACAACAGCCTGTATTTGAGGCCATTCAGAATGAGGAAGTTCTGTATCTTATTCTTGACTGTGCTGTGTGTTTCTTGAGCTACTTTCTGACCAGAAGAGATTAATTCTTGAATTCAGAACTCTTAAACAAATCCCATCATTGAGAGTAAAAATACAAATCTCCAGATTTTACCAACTTCATTGTATTTCTGCCAGCTGAGATAAACTCTTACAGGAATCACTTCCGAGATGCTGTCATTACCACTGCTCAGCACCCAAGTACAGCAAGTAGCTTTAAACACTGTCAGAGGGCTGTGCACAAGTGGTGTCATGGTGAACCCTGTTCTGAAGGCAAATTTACATCTCTCTCTCATTTCTTCTTAAACTGAAGAGTAAGACTAGACTTTTAAAGAAAGACTCAATGTTTCCCTACAGGACTGATTCTTTGGCATGGGGAATGTAGGAAATTTTTGCCAAAAAGTTTTCACAAGTGTAACCAAATGACTGTGGTAACATGAACTGAGCAAATCAGTGACAAAGCACACAAGAGAAAGGCTTCCATTTTTATGTGCATTTACTCGTTCAGAAGAACAACATCAGAAGTAAACAAAGATCCACAAAATATTCTTTCGTTCATTCACTCATTCATGGAGAGGAAGGACTGTACAATGAGTAAAGGATCCTGGAGAGCAGAAAGACTAACGAGGGTTAAATGTTGAATCCTTTCTTTTGACAGTACAATTCGAAATTGTTGTTACTTTTAATTACTGTTTTTAATACATGCTAGATAATTCCAACACAGCATAGGGAAAGATACAGAAGATCTGCTTCAATTAGTTTGTATGAACAGTACAGCTGATGTGTCTACATTGATTTTAGCATTAAACTGTTAAAAGTTCCAGCTTAAATCTACCTTAGCTGTTGGGAGACTACTGAGATGCAGAGTTTTGCAGGATCCAGGAAGGCTATTAACACTGATCTAGATAAAATCCATCATACGGGCTTATAGTATGACTAGACATTTGGGTTACAAAAGGTGTCAAAACTACGGATTTCAAGACTTTTTGAAAAGACTTGATTGCTTCTGAAGCAAAATTAAAATTTAAATAAAGATTTAGTTTGCTTTTATTCTGTTGCAAAAATGTTTCAATTTAACAATACTGAAAATCTTGTCTTTATTATTTCCTTATTTTGATATTTACTTCTACAGTATAGATTTTGCAAGTTGAAATATTTTTTTCAAATGTAATAGTGCGTAGTTGATCATTTACTGATGTAAAATTATAAACGAAGCTCAGTTTTATTGTTTTAATAACCGATAAGAATTGTTTCGCCATTGCTTGCTGATTAGTCTAATGGGTTATCTGCAATTTAGCTAGCACTTTAATGTACAGCTCCGTAAAACAAAAAGCATGAAGAAACACTGATGAATCACGCAAAATGCAATGCTGGAGGACTGCCACCAGTACTAGATGTCTGTGTTTGTAGGTATTAGAAAGTAAGAAAAGAGAAGTGGGAGCCTGTGTGCACATGAGAGAGGATGATGCCTAAACCACTGCGCACACCCCACACATCTACATATGACACAGGAGATGTCATTGGAAAAATCATCTACATGATTGCAAAGACAAGGTAGGAGATAACAGAATCAAAGCTACTACCGCAACCTTAATTTGGCATTTCAGTACTAGGAAGGTTGCATAATATTTATTTATGCAGTCACTGGGGGGTTGTTTGCGTGTTTTAGAACTTGGCTTTGTTCAGCTCAAAGGCTACCTGGGACTGGCCAAATTCACTGCTATTTGACATTTTGCTGCTTTTTGTTAAATATCCAATATTAGATCTTCATTTTGTACTATCTTAAAACTCTCTCCTAAAACACAAAGTAATGTTAATTTATGGTTGCTTTTTTCAGTGCACTAGTCTTTCCATCTGTTAGTGTTCTACAGTAATTTTTCAAATTTTTCAGCCTCTCAAAGCTGACAGGCAGAGGAGAGTTACGTCCATTTTGGAGATGGTGAACCAGTCACCAGGAGATGAAGGTTTCCATCAATTTTGGAAGCCTCTAAGACTTTTTTTTTTCTTGGGAGTATTTAACATTATGTAGTACACGTACCTAGAGTTCAGCTTTCATTGACTTAATTCGTACCGCTATGAGCTCTTTGTTTCTGCAGGTTACATTTCAAGGAGCCAAAGAGACAGACAAGAAACAGGAAAAACACAACTAGTGTGAAAAACTGAAAATACTAGGCAAAAATTAATTCCTTGTTTAAATTAGTTTCCCACTCTCGCTCTGAACTTCCCTATATGAAAATATTCCCACTCATATGCCCAGGAACAGACTCAGGTAACTGGACGTGCTGGACAACTTAAATAATGCAGAGCGTGTCCTGCCCACTCCACAACATACGATCATTAGCAGCAGCATTCACGACAGGTTGCTGCAGTCAGGGGATGTTGCTGCAGTGTCAGGGATTTTGTTAGGTGGAAGGTACTGAATACAAAAGGTTAATTTTACTAATTAGTAGATGATAGATTAGGCCTGTGAATAGCTGCAGAGAACATCAATATGAACGTTGAAGAATATCCCCAGGGCCATTTAATCCAATTCAGGAGTCAGAGTAATAGCTGAGGAAAGGAAAGCCTGGCACCAAAATGAAGCAAAAGTCAATGAACTAGAGACAGTGGAAGTAAGGTCTGATTGGTTGTTTTGGTCCAGAGATTTACAGTGATTGAACCATAGGCAGCAACAGATAATGGACATGGGGATTTTAAAATATTAAACCAAAATATACCACAGGACAAATCTATGAGGAAATGCCACTAGATTTTGATGAAAAGCCCTTGCATAATTAGATTATGTAGTATATTATACAGATTGTCTCTGGAGCACCATCCTGTCTGCCTTCAATCTCTGTTTTGTTCTATACTGATGGAGTCTAGTTGGATTTTGTTTTCATCAATGCAATTGGTATTGTGCCTTAATTCTGGTTTTCCTGCCATTGATCTTATTGCCTTTGCATCACACAAAACATCTTTTTCAGGTTGAAGCCCAATGGCATAACAGTAAATGTGCCACTGCAGGGACTTTTCTGACTGGTAGAATCTCAGATTTGTCACTGAAGACAAAGGATCAAGAATAGCCTCAACTGAGTAATATTAATTTTAATATCTTAAAATACCAATTCAAAAACTTATTGTAAAGAGAGGAAAATTAAACTTTTTATTTTACCAAAGGATTTCACTGGGTTTTATGTAAATGATGATTGTGTTCAGGAAAATGTTACTTTTCGGTCTACTTCAATAAATTAATAATAAATTAATATTTTCCAATATTAACTATTTTTAAAGGTTCCATATGTAAGGCTATGATTTTTAATATGCATTTTTTTCTGTCTTCTTATGCCTCTCTTCTAGTTTAATGTCCTTTCCCACTATTAATTCTCCTCTTTTTCTATTTCCTTTGTACTTGGGGTTTTGGAGCACAGAAATTATGTATGAATTCTGATAGTTTTGTGGTCAGTATTTTGTGTTCTTTAAGCATGCTGAATTAGAATTTAATCACACAGAAACTAATGACAAAAATCTCTAACATTGGTGACAGTAGTGTGTGACCCTGAGAAAAAAATACCACCAGCAACAAAAGAGTTCTAAAGGAATGGCCTGTATTTATACACACTTAAGCACTAAAACAGTTTTCTAAGTGCTTGCAAAGTCTTGTCTATCTGCCAGCCAGTAATTCCTCATCATACCATATCTTCTGTAATTCCTATCTTTCTCTGTCCCATAATGAATCCATCTGGAGAAGAGCTGTTTTATCAAACCTATGCCTATGGAAAAACATAAATGCTCTGATACAGATTGTGATGCTACTGCAATAAAGACGGATGACCAATAATGGACTCCTGTATTGCTATTTTCAACTGGAAGTACTTACCACAGCAGTATTAAAAATTGCTCACAACTTGAGGAAATAAAACTTCTGAAGAATAACTGTTCCAATTGTTTTGCACTTCTGGGGAAAAAAAAAAAAAATGAATTCCCATTTTGGGGGGGAGGGGGTATTTTTTAAACTAATGTATTAAACCTGGTGCCAATTTCTCAGATAACCTAACTACAGGTATACATATATATACATACACACTCATGCATATACGTATGTAATTTATATAGAGAGAAATTTAGAGAGAAGAGTAATTTCAGAGTTGCGACAGTGCTTGGCAATACAACTCTGTCTAGCAATAATATATTATATTTATGTGGTGAACTACTACCTCCTACATCTGAGGGTAAGTTTGCATGCAAGACCAATGCATGACTGAGTACTGAACTGCACACAAGTAAATTGTGTTTCCAGGCAAAGGGAGATGGCTGGATTTTAATGGAAAGAGAACAACAACTTCATTACAGTAAGTAAGATCTGTTAACATTAAATTTCACCCTTATTCTTTTTTCCTTGTATGCCATTTTTTTAAAGAATTGATCAAAGCTTCTCCCTATTTCATGATTTATTGGAAGGAGTTAAATAAATCCTACTATTAAAGCATGATGCACACAAGCATGGTACATAAAACCTTGCCATGGTGAGGGCCACTTTGAATTTTGACAATAATTACCACAAGACAGCGACATCCTTCTCTAAAGTCATGTAAAGATTCTGATTATTATGTTGGGTTTCACAATCAGAGTGCTCCTTTTCTGCACCAGGTTTTGCACCTCTTTTTTCCTTCTGAAATAAATGCCTTTTTCATTGTCATTTCAGAGGGCATTAGAACCAGCTCTGAGAAAGTAGCATGTCTCCTACTCCCTGTTGTAAAAAGACTCCCAGATCCTTCTGTAACAGCACAATACACAGGCAGATGCAGTTACCAGGTTTTGGTTTGTCTTCAGTTACCTCTGGCAACCTTTGCCTCCACTATGAAGACAGAATTAGAACCACTGGTGTGACGCACTGTATCAGAAGTCATAGAATCATAGAATGGATTAGGCTGGAAGGGACCTTAAAGATCATTGAGTTCCAAGTCCCCTGCCATGGCCAGGGCCACCTCCTAATAGACCAGGTTGCTCAAAGCCCCATCCAGCCTGGCCTTGAACACGTCCAAGGATGAGGCCTCCACAACTTCTCTGTGCAACCTGGGCCAGTGCCTCACCAAACTTCAGAGGGAAAAAATTTCTTCCTGGTATCTAATCTAA
>VZRU01001184.1:145923-160389 GCA_013398155.1 Pedionomus torquatus | reverse complement strand
TTTTTTTTTTTTGCATTGGTAATCTGAGTATTGCATAGAGTAGAAGCAATAAATAAAGTCTTTGTGAAATAGTGCCAGCAAATGAAAGCTTAGTCATCTGAATGAAACAACTAATTTTAAACTTATTGAAAATTGTTTCTTTAGTATAACACTGAATTTCAGATTAATAGTTCAAATTGAGAGCAAGTGCTAAAGTTCTAATATATTCAGCCCTTCAGATCAGGATGTTGAGTACCTATTATTCTCTTAAGTTACCTACTAAATTTCTAGCAAACCAAAAAGAAACAGACTATGCATTCCTCAAAAGTTGTATTTGTACATATCTGTATGTTTTGTACAAAATAGATTTAGAAAACACAGTTTAAATAATGCATTTATTAGAATAAAGTTTGCAATCATTTTTAAGTGCTAATTTGTAGACATGCTGAAGAATTGTATGAACAGGCATGTTGAGCAGGCATAATACAGAAAAATGTGAAGTTTTGACAGACAAAATGCCTTTGTCACAGTAAAGCAAAAAGTATAGTTAAATGCTTAAAATATTTTGAGTTTCTCATTTAAAACACTTTAGTTATATGCATGAAAGATCACAGTATTATAAGTAGGCAAATCTGCACTTCAGAAGGTTGTTGTAATCAGTAGTTTGTGGCCTATTCTTTATAAAGCAAAACCATCAATTTCAGTCACACAAGCTGGACTTGTAATTTGTATGATTTGTAGTTCTTTCAAGGTTACTCCTCATGAGATACATAAAAATCCTGATTTCACCTGCATCTTTGGCTCTTTGTCAGGGATGCAGAAATACGAAGTGACTCAACACTGTAGGCAAAAAATAGTTTATTATGGATTGGATTCATCCCACCTCTCAACTTTACTTGTGATTAGTGGGAGAAAAGCCAGTGGTGATACCCAGTAGATAAGACATCTTTTTCAAAGCTGATTCATGTATAGGCGGTCCATGTTGGCATAGGTCTGCCAACAGATTAGAAGAATTTTTTGTGCCTACTATCATGGTGTAACAAAGATGGTTATGATGAGCATGTACTTACTTTGTGTGTTGTATTATGACGTTTGGGGTAAAGAACTAAGTATGTTGCTGTTGAGAAATTAAGTGTATTGCTAGTATTTCTTAGGTCATCCCAGACAGTATTTACTGAATGTTCTGTTTATTACTTGCTCCCATTTTTTCACTGGTGGCTATATGGAGGCAAAGTTATTGTGCATTCTGTGAAATCAGAAAGGGCTCAAGATCCGTATTCTCTAGGAATGCAGTTTTGTATTAGCTTTTTTAACAGTTGATTGTAGTAAAGGTGGAAAAAACAGAGAAACTGCTGAGAACAGGTTTTAACAGTCATTGGCAGAATGTGTGTACAGAATCTCTGGTCTGTCTGTATGAGTGTGTTTTAAAAACTTTTTCAACCCAGAGAAGTCTACTCTTTGGTAGCTAGGCTTTGAAACAGTACCTTTCTATTTTTTAATATGGAGTGTCTGAAGTGATGCCAAAACTAAGAATCACTGGATTTACTGTGGAAAAAGAGCTGAGCGATTGAAGCATTATACTTGGACATTACTGCATCCCAGTCATCTGTTGCCTCAGTTGATTTGAGCAGACCACTTAGTTTTTCTGTTTTCAGATTAGCTTAGTAAAACTTTGGTAGCTCACAGTATTATGGGAAGAAACACATTTAGGATTGCAGAGCACCTTGATAATATTAATCTAATATCTTCAGCAAACATAAACGAAGGTAAATGTACTGGAAAAGACCACTCATAAAAGTGATAATCAAATTTACTAAGAAGGTTTCTAATGAAATTAATGTCTGACATGTATGAACTATCAGGAGCAGTGTTGCTTTTGGCAGTATTGCTACATCTCTTACTTAAAATAAAAAATATTATGCAATAACCTTGTGATCCTGTTCCTTCCTAGTTCTGAAACTTAGAGGAATCGGGAGGGCTAGTGCCTTATAGAGAAAACCTAAGCAAACCAACAGTCCTTCAGTTAAAGCATGAGGTCTTTTAAAATTTGCTGATTATTTCTGAGAAAGTGATGTCTTATTGAAAGTGTTTCAAAAGTACACTGTAAAGTTCCATCAAACAGCTTGACTACTGGGCTGAGAGGAATTCTTGCTTGTCTTACAGCTGTGCCACTGATGAGTTTTTTCTGTTCTGAAAAGTGAAAATGCTTTCATTTCCATGATGTTAACGTTCACTTTAATGTATATTGAAATGTAAAATGCTGTATATGAAAAACTGAAAAAGAGTCGTGAATGTTTTTTATTGTAACTGTTGCACTGCAATATTTGGTACAATTCAGGGAGATTATGTGCATTCATTCTCAGTGCAAGATGGCAGATAACTTAAAATCTGATATTTTTTTTTTTTTTTTAATTTCTCTTTTAAAGCCATTTGTAAGATGGTCACAGGTCTACTAGATTAATTTTGCCAGAGTATCATGAAAAGTCTCAATCTGAGACCTTGGATTTCTCGGTTTAACAAATGGGCTTTTTTTTTCTGCTGATGAAATCAAGTGGCAATGGAAGAACCTGCAGTCATCTAATCTGCCTGGTATTCAGTGGAGAAGTTTGTTGTAGTAGAAAATGGATTCTCAGAACTGTTCCATATAGCGTAAATTAAATTTAAGTTCTCTACAGGATCTTCATGAAAGGCTTTGTTCAAGTTGTAATTTTGAAAGGAGGAAGAGTGGGTCATTAGGTGAGCATGGGTGGGCATCACTGATACTCTGCACCATTGTGGAAAAAAAAAAAGAAGACAAGAGGAGGAAGATGTTGTGAAGATAAAGAACTTTTATACAAACAGCAAGAATTGAGTGAGAGGGGTAGGTGTCATAAAAGCAAAACAGGAAAATATTCAAGATGCTGTTGATCAAGATTGAAAGTAAGGACAAGGATCTTAAGATTTTTATGATAAATGAAGAAGTCATAAGTGAAGTTTAGAAGAGGAGTGCAGTCACGCTTTATCAAATAGAAGATGATCTCAGTCATGTCTAATAGAATGTGGAAATGTTTCTACTGAAATGTTCTGTTGACTGCATGCATTAAACTTTCTGGAAATGTAACCGTTTCTCTATAGTTGTAAAAATCATTCTTCCTAGTGAAGAATCTACTTCTGGGGTGATAGCAGACTTTAGAATAGCTCAATCTGCAAAGAATTTAACATTCTATAACTCCCCTCCAGGATTTGGACACAGAAGAACAGAAATCATCTAACAGTGTGAATTGCATTTCCACTACTGAGCAAGTAAGTTCTGCTGAAGAAGAAGAGTCTCCAAGTGTAAGAAAGAAGACAAAAATGGACACAAACCCACGAAACAGTCTGTCAGCCAGAGAATCAATTTCTGCAGACAGTGTAAATTCACATTCACGCAAAAGTACACCAGATACTGTAGCAGACACAGAGAGTGAGCCAGAAGAAGGTGAAATTACAGATACTGAGTGTGAAGCCTACAGCAGTGAGGATGAAGTAACAAGTGAAGAAACTGCTGGTTCAGAAGACTTGGAAGATGAAGGTGAATTATTGTGGCTTTTATGTATGGTATTACTGTATTTTTCCAGGAACCCATTAAGAACAAACTACAAGAAAGCAGTTTGCGTAACTAAAAAATAGGCGTGTGAGTTGAGATACTTTGAAAAGTGCTATACATTACCAGTATTTGTTTCCTTGTCTTCACTTGCACAGTAGCCAAAAGTAAGTAGTGGTGCTTTTGTAAAAGCTGTTTAAGGGTATAACGTCCTGTGCTTGTGTAGAAACCTCAGTGGTAGAATAAGATTAGGATAGTGACAGGAGAAAAGAAAGTCTGTTGCTAAAGTAGAGGTTCTAGTACAATCCTCAGAGTAATTCTGTTTATTAACTCTTCAATTAATGTATAATATTTCTGGTACTATTAGTAAGCAATAGTGTGATTCAATGCAAGATGAATCCACTGTGGTGAAAAGGGTGAATGTAAAGTGCTCAGTACTATATGAAATCCTATTTTCCGATCCTGTTATTGAAATCGGTATAGAGAAGAAACCTGTATGCTAGTTTATACCAAAGGAGGTGTCCTCCTAGGTGTTAGTGCCTCCTCAAGAATTAAATGGTTTATTGAAGAAAAAAATAAAGGTAACCTGTGAAAAGCTTAATGCAACCGATTGGAACAACATATATGCAAAGGATATCCAAATCACAGAATGAAATGCAACCTGTGCCCTAATCACAAATGGTTTGTTTCTTCTGTTTTCTTTACTTGCTCAAGTGCTCAGATACTGGATGGTTAATGCCATTCAGGATATGCTATCAACAGGTGTTTAGATCAGATTTTCTTCTCTATTTTCTAATAATCAATTCTGCAGAAATGCTAGAGTAATAAGAACTAAAGGCAGTTTCTCTCCAGCTAGTACCTTTGAGCTAGTGTCTTCATATTTACCATGTCTGTTCCTAGCTGCAGTCATTGGCAACTGTTTCTGGAAATACACATCCAAGAACAGAATTCCTACAGCTGTTCGAATGTAATTATTTGACAGATACTGAGGCAAAAAAGCATATGCTTCTGTCAGCTCATTTATTATTTATCTGTATTGGTGCATAGTGCTAATAAGAGTTAAATCTAGAAAAAATACATTTGACGTGGAAATTATCAAATACAAAGTTCTATATGCATTAGGTTTGTGATGTGAACAAAAATATGCTGCCTCAGAGTAAAATTATTTTAATCTATTGTGATGAATGGTGCATCAATTTATAATATGCTAAGAAATTGTGTGTCTTTATATTTTGTCGGTGGTACTAAACAGTTGTGTATATGGAAATAACCAGAACTAGGAAACCATTTTTAATATTTTAGTGCACAGTCTAAAAGCCTTTGAAACAGTAGACTCCTCAAAGTTTTCTCTCAGATGTGCTTATACAGTATAATTCCTCTCTGTGAAAGCTATGTAGGAGTCAGCCAGATAACAGCTGAATGTGTATCTGTTGTTGAAAGTTATGGACTGTAGTGGTAAAACTGTAATTTCTTGATAGTTAATGGTTTGGGTTTTTTTTTTTTTAATTATAGATGAAGAAAAGATCTGGCCTCCTTGTATCAGAGTAATTGTAATAAGATCACCAGTTCTACAGACTGGATCACTTTATATTATCACAGCTGTGAAACCTGCTACAATTGGAAGGTAAAACTGAATGGATTTGTATCTGAAACTGTAAGTTTCTTTGAAAGCTGTGGTAGTGACTCAGGATTGCTTGACCCTACTCTTTACATGTGTCCTCCTAGCATGAAGAAGCTGTGAAGTACTCTGAGTTAGGTTAGCCCACAGTAAGAAATATAAGTCATGTCATCATGTCAGGTACCATCATGCTTGCTATGATAACAGCATACACAGTTAACATAGCTCAGCAGTTGTGAAATGTGTTGGTGGTAATTTGATCTTGTATCTGAGTCCTGATGGCAGCATAGCTGCAAGTTGTTCTTTGAAAACTGTTGCTTTCTAGAAAGTAAGGTAACTTTTTTCTGGGTCACTAAGGTAACTTTTTTAGAAATGTGAAAACATACTTCTGAAATTCAGGATCACAAGGAAGTATACCCTGGAGTTCCTCACATAGCGAAATCCCAGTTGAGTTGGTTTATAGTTTTTAAATAAGTTGGTGTTTTTGCTGGCCTGTATTTATTCTTCCAGTTGTAATATTAAAAAGCCCCAAAATCTGGTTTGTTCATTTTGCATGATGAATTAATGTTTTTTTCCATGTTTGCTGAAAACATCATCCTTTCAACGGCTTTTTTTCTAATGCTGATAGATGTGATTTTACTCTTACAGCTGGAGTTTTCTAGGTACATTTACATGAAGATTAACAGATGACAATTGTTCACAATTTGCATATAGATCATTTGCTAGCTGCATTGTTTCTTCATGCTCTAGTATAAGAAACTAATACACAAATCCCTTCCTCCTACTGCAGTGGGTTTTGACCAAAAAAACCCAAAGCAAAACAAATAAAAAACCAACCAAACAAAAAAATCAACAAACCAGTGCAACTCTAAGATTCCTCTTTCATTGTTTATATTACCTACCTAACATTACCAATAATTCAGTTTCAGAATTGAAAACTGATTCCAAGATGAGCTTGAAGAGTGCAGAGTTCAGGCTACTATTTACAGGCCTTATAAGTATAAAAATTCCAATAGAAATGTCATGTTTATACATAAGAATTCAAAGATACAGCTTTATCATATATTCATTGCCTACTCTGAAGATTCTAGATGGAAGAAAGGATGAGCAGGTAGTCTTTTCATTGTGTATATTGCACCACTGTGTTTTACATCTGTAAAGCTTCCTAATAGCTCATAAGAGAAACACGGTATTCAGTTTCAACTGAAATAGATCTTTTGTAAGCCACATATTAAATCTATTTCTGCTTTTTTGTGACTTGTAAGTTAATTTGCTTTTCCAGGGAAAAAGATGTTGGACATTCGCTTCAGATTCCTGAAGTTGGAGTCAGTAAGGTAACTAATGTTTCTGTCTGTTGAAAGGTAGACACTGTATGAATAAGCTTTAGATTTTTATGACTTTAAATTTTGCAAAATTTTATGGTAATTTTTTTAAGAACTGTTAGAATGAGCTGTTGGTTTAGCCACATAGGAAGTTAGGAAAAAATCAAGCATATGGTTGAAGTTAACATGAACAGCAGTGTGATCTGAAATCTAGAAAAGGTTTTTTTTTCAGTTGGAGTTCTACAAATCCACAGAGTAATGCACCATAAAAGAATTACACTTTGAATCATTAATTTCTTAGTTATTCAACTTGAGGAAAATATATTACTCTGTTAAGTATTAATGGTGTATAAAATGTTGATGTCAGCTAGTTAGAACTTTGACATAAAGTACACCAGTCCTTGCAGTCAATCTGAGAGCAGGAGGTTTTGTATTATTTTTCATTAAGGCACCTGTATTATATGCAATATGTAAGTGATATACAGGAGGTTTGAAAACGTAATGATTTCTTTCAGTGACAGATTGTAATGAAAAAATTCTCTTCTGGTTAAGGAAGTTTAACTTCTGGTTAAGGAAGTTAAAGAAGCTTTTAAGTCTGGTTTTAAAGATAAATATGTACCCTGTTTTGCTAACTACTTTAACACAGACCATTAATGCAGGACTCCTAGTAAAAGAAAATGTAGGTTGACAAACACATGTCATCCAACCAAAATCAGTTTATGATGAAAGTTGTTGTATTATTAACAGGATTCTTTAGCTCATCCTGTTGTGGCCCATTCATTTACATTTCACATACATGAAATCATAAGGTGTGGAATACTCTATTAACTTAGAGTACCAGAAATATTTTACTTTAAAATAGCATATGAATTGTGAAATATTTGCTTAATAACAACATTTCACTTAGGCTTCTGTTTGTCAGTTCCATGCAGAAGTATATTTTGACCACGATTTGCAAAACTATGTTCTTGTGGATCAAGGCAGTCAGAATGGAACAGTTGTTAATGGAAATCAGATTCTCCAGGTGAGTACCTGTTGTTGTAATACTGTGTATGTTGCAGAAAACTCTAGTCATGGGGCTGTTTTAAATGTGGCATAGCATATCGCTAACAAACGCATTGTATGGCTTCTTTCATACATTAGTCTCTTCTTTGGTTCCCTTCTGTTTTTATGGCCACACTAAATGTTTGATTTATATTAGGGAAAATCCGTTACAGTTGCAACTCCTAGAGTGAAATGCCCACTGTACTTTTAAATATTTGCCTGCATCTGTGAGACCAAACTGAATTACTGAATTGTGAGTGGTGTTCATGAAATAGAGTTTGTGCCCTTCATTAGTAATTAACAGGCTGCCAAAACTTTCTTTTGCTGTAGCCAAAAACAAAATGTGACCCTTACATCTTGGAGCATGGAGATGAAGTGAAGATTGGTGAAACTGTGCTTTCTTTTCATATACATCCTGGCAGTGATACTTGTGATGGATGTGAACCAGGACAAGTCAGAGCACATCTTCGTCTGGACAAGAAAACTGAATCTTCTGGTTAGTGATGTTATTGTGGGATATGTTTTTTATTATAGATCTTTACTTCATAAACATAATTATTACTCTGGATTTGTTTTCAATCTTAAACAACCAGGAATAATTCAGTCTTGACAACCAGGAATACCTGTACAATACATGAGTATTTTCTTAGTATGTGTGTCTCTGTAATAATGTTAGAACAAAAACTCTTGAGTAACGTTTCTAAATACTGTTACATTATTAATTAGAAATTCAGTCTTGCATTCTTCCTTTCAGTTTGCCCAGCACTGAGCAAAGAAGAGAGGGAGTTAGTCAGAAGAAAAGCATTAAAACAAATACGGGTAAAATACGGTTTACAGGTGAGTTTGCAGTTGAAGGTGGTTAAGTGTTTGAAGTTTGCATCTACTTTGAGGTTCTCTTTTTAAGCTACAGATTTCAGTGAATAAGAGAAGTTTTCAAATGCACTCAAACTTGAGTCTGGTAGTTAAGCTCAAACTTTTCTTTAGTACTGTAATTATTTACAAACCCCTATAGAGACAGATGGTGGTAATAGAGCATGGAAGTTCTGTTACAATTTTAGGAAAAGACTCATTCCAATGTATACAAGATTCTACCTTTTGAGGTTAAGATACTTAATTTTGTTTATGCAAATCAAGTTTGCACTAAGTTGCAGTGCTGTCTTTTATTTGAAAACAAACAAACAAACAAAAAAACCCTGAAAAAATAATGGAAGGAAAAGGGACATTTCCAAAGTTTTTATTTTAGTCCTCTTTGCTGTAGAAGATGACCGGTAAGAATGTACAGGCAATATTTGTTTTAGAGATTATTTCAACTATGGGGTTACATCTAGCACTTGTAGTAAGTGTTCGTGTAAAAGCACCAGGATGCTATAATTTCTTTCAAATTTTCAAAACAGTACTGACACAGAATCTGTAACATGCTTAGTTCTGTGATGTATTCTGAAGAAAGAGTTGCTGTGGAACAGACTAAATATTTAAACAGAAAACCTGTGGCATGTCCCATTTTCTGCTTAATGTGGAGAAATTGATTCTTCATACCAAAAGAAGATTCAAGAGAATCTTTTAATTTATTTACAGCCTCTGTGAAATTAATGAATCTGGCAATACTACATTATTATGTGATGGCAATACAGCCATACCTTGTAAGGTATGTTAAGGTGAGAAACTATGTGAGAAGTGTAGGGTTTTGTTACAAGATTTAGAATTCGTTAAATAGGCTGAAGCTGCCTTACTTTTGGAGGGAAGGAGTTAAGTTACTAAAAATAAAGAATTTAAAGCCTGCTTTCCTTGTCTTGATGGAATTTAATCTGTTTATAAAGAACACAGAGTATGAAGTCAACAAAGCAGTGAAGAATCCAAAGTACAAAGACAGAGCAGGAAAACGAAGAGAGATAATTGGAAGTGAAGGAACCTTTGAGAGAGATGATAGTCCAGCTTCTGTTCATATGTAAGTTTGGGGAGAGAAAAATTCTGTGTCCTTCTCTAGTGAAATTTTTAAAATTATGATAGATGAAGATAAACTGTATCCTACTTACTAAGATACAGTTTGTGAGAGCATGAATTATGTCCATAAAATTTGTTAGGAGAGCTAGAAAACTGTAAGCTACTGTCACTTCCCAGTTCGTGTGCTCTTTTTATTAACTCATTGCCTCTTGTACAGAATTCAACTTGGCAGTTAGGATGCACAGATCACTTCGGGTTTTTTGAGTTTGTAAGAAACTCCCCAGCTGCATTACAGACACCTTCCATAGTGTCTGTTTTACAAGTGTCTCAATTCCTATTGTTCCTGTCCAATCCAGTAATAGTACACATGAAAGTTCTTCATCTGCAGTTTCTTTCATTGTCAATATTCCAGCCTATCATATGACATATAGGACACTTTCAGGACATTAATTTTAAATGACATTTAATTGAACCTTCCTATTTAATTATTCCCTTGTTTCTGTAGTTGCTCTTTGGGTGTTTATTTTTAAGAAACATGAACTTCTAAGTGTTTCTACGTTAGTAAAAGGAAATTATGTGTGTTTGGATGTTTTGGTCAATTTCCACCCACGCTATATCTCAAACTCCAAAAGTGAGCAAGTAGTTCAGAAGGAGTTCCAAGAAGGTCACTGTTGCCCAGAAGCTTGAAATACCTTTGGGACTTGAAGATATTAATGGAAGAACTGGCAAAAAGTAGCACTAAGGTCTCCTGGATGGAAGTAGGAACAGCATAGCAGTTCTGATTTCTAGAGCAGCATATGCTGCATGCACATTTCTGTCCTTCAGTATTTGATTTGAGAGCACACTCTTTGTATTAACTCTTACTTATCAGTTATCTTAAACTTTCTTCAAAGTGAAATCAGCAACAGCAACAAAGGACATAAAATGTTGGAGAAAATGGGATGGAAGAAAGGGGAAGGCCTGGGCAAAGATGGTGGTGGTATGAAGGATCCGGTAGGTCTCTCTGGCTTTTACTTGGAGCAAAAAGGAATAGAAATGTATCTGCAGTGAAAAATGTCAAATTGTAAGCCATTATTCACTTGAAACATTTCAAAATCCTGGTTAGGAAGACATTAGGCCTAGCGAGATTATCTCAAATCTTTTTTCACTTGATTAATGAAGTATTTTGAGATTTTTCAGTTATTTGTGCCTTTCGAGGAAAATGCCAATTATCTTCTGTCTTTGTTAGAAGACTAAATAAGGGCAGACAGAGAGTTTCTAGGCATTGCACTGATAATCTAGAGGAGGACTGAAATAATTTTAAGTGATCCGAGTTCAAGATAGGCTTATGGTGGAATCCTTTACTTTCTTTGAGGCTGATGTAGTAGCAGGGAAAAAAAAAAAATAGATGACAGGACAAGAGAGAGGAAAAGCTGCCTGAAGTCACTGTAGCTGCCCAGTTGTGGACTTGTGTGGCAGCTGTAAGCCCCGTTTCTGTCACCAGAGACATGGTATCTTTTGGTATTAGAGCCAGACCGCATGTTTTAATGCCAGTCTTCCCAGCACAGAAATCACACATTATTCACTTGGTGAGAAGTGCTTCACAGTAGTATTAGTGCCAGGCAACATCATTCAGCGGTGACCTGATGCATCATTATAACAGTACTTTAGATGTCCATATGTGTTAGAGCCTTAAAGAGAAGTGCCTGGGGATGGAGGAGTGGGATTAGTATTGTAAAATACTACTTCAAATATTTAGACTACCTAACAAATATTATTGTAACTGCATTTGACAGATCCACCTTCAGTTACATAAGATGCATGCAGGTTTGGGTACCAGCAGACCAGCTTCAATCGAAGATGTTCAGATCATCCAGAGCAAGAATAAAAAGAACTGGGATAAAGCAAGAGAAAGGTTTGCTGAAAACTTCCAAGAACCTAAATTGCAAAAGGATACACCTAAGATTACACCTTGGGTTAGAGGGACTGTAGAGTAAAGTATGTGGTCCCACAGCAGGGTAATTCCCATGTGTAAATAGTTGGGAGAAAATTTATTTTTATTCCTTTTTCTTTTGCTCAGGCAGAAGTGATATGGTGATATGTAAAATACAGTTGTGGAAAAAATTATACAAAACTATTATGTTAATTGTTTTTCTGTAGTCTTCATGCTTTTATAAAACCACATTTTTTTAATACAAAATAAATGGAATTTAGAGGGATATTCAAACTTAAGTACTTGAAAGTGATTCTTCTCAGTAGCAGAAAGTTTCAGTTGTGTTTTCAACACCATTCTTCATGGAAAGTCAAACTGTTAACACACAAAAATATGTTATATTTCAATATAGTCTCTTTAACATTTGAACAGTGGCTTAAAAGCAAGCTGAAACAAAAAAAAAAAAAAGTCCCCTGGACCCTCACTAACAGAGTGTCATATTGCCTTTTCCTCTTTTGTATGTTTGTTCACACCTGCCATGAAATGCTCAGCAAGAGTTACACCACTATTGAATGCATACAGTTTAATACTAGTCACATGTTTCAGCTTACCTTGAGGGGGAGGAACTTGTTTTCAAATGATTCATCAGTACTGTTTGAAAATAAATACTGTACTCCATGAAGTAAACTACCAGCATTGGTGAAGAAAACAATGTCCAAGAGAGCTTGTAGCAACATTTTCTTCTGTGAAGAACTTGCCTGCGATTTGTTTAGTAAATCTGTATCATGCCTTTAAAAGAGCAGGTATGTTTAGAAAACTGTGTGTATTATTTATTAACTTCTTGTTCTGATACATCCATTGCTGGCAATGGAGATTATGCCAGGAAAAAAAAAAAAAATTGGTGTGGAAGGATTGCCAAACTGAAGCTAGAAGCTTGGTATTTATTGAATGTCCCTAAACACAATAAATCTTTGTCAATTTAAGTAGTGTGCTTCTTGATACTACCTTATGCTTATGCTGGACAGGAGTGCTTTTCTAAAATGAGAAAAACTTAATCCCATTTTAGTCAAGTTAAAGATCTGACAGTTGTCCAAGGGAAACTTGATTGTCTTACCATCCTATTGGATCATGCAGGCAACTGTCAAGAACTGTTGAGTAAAACCAGGACAAGTTGCTAGCTACTTACCTTAATACATCTTTAGACAGATACAATGTAAAGCAAATTATTCAATTTATGTTATTAAAGCACACAAGTTTAACACCACAAAACATGCCTTACTTCAGCAGTATAAAGCTGAAGATAGTTACAAACACTCTGAATGCCTACAGCAGTACTGCTTAATTTAATTAAAATCAGTTCACTGTTTGCATTTATGAACAGTTATTTTTTTCACTGTTTTAGTGATAGTAATGAATTACTGGGTTACAGGTGCATTCCTTTATCTTGACAGCTTCACTTTTTCACATGCTACCTGTTCATAGCTGTGAAAAAGAATTCTTCTGTATGAAACAGCTGCATGTTAAGTTTAGTTCGCAAGGTATCTACAAAGCACTTCAGCTACTAGGAGCCAAAAAAACCCCAAAAAACTTGTATGCTAAAAGAAAGGTTTTGCATCCCCCAAACTCCACCCCAAAAAGGTGACCTCTGTGGTCTTTGCTGTAAATCAAACTACAAATATTAATCTGAAGGAAAAGCAAGGCATCATATACTTACCTTAGTAGGAACCTTAGTTTTTCATCTCCCCAGTTATTCAGATAACAACTCTAAGACAAGTCCGTGTTTATTGTTGCTTTGCAAAGAACAAACTGGAAAGGATTTAACTGAGTTTGCATTTCATAATGTTTTTGAAGACATCATTCACCTTCTGCAAAATGCATGGTCTCCTGCAGTGAAGCACTGACTGCTTTCCCTACTGCAGCTTCCTCTTTCAACAAATAGTTCCAGATACAAGGTTGAGGCTTAGTCTGAAGTTTAACCTTGGTGTGAGGAATCCCATTATCACTTGATGCAGCCTAGGAAAGTGGCAAAAGTGGTGCTGTTAATACCATACTGTTAACAAAGCAGCTGAAAATAAGTTCTGACCAATCCTCATCAAGCAGCTGTGTGCCTTTATTGAGTAGCAATTGAGCTAAATGGGGCTTTTCATCCCCTATCTTAATGATCTTAGAAAAGTTTTTTAATGATCTTTTGTAACAGTCTTTGAAAGTTTTAAGTACAAACAAGTAAGATGACAGGTACCAGCGGTGTGTAAGCATTATGTGCAAATGCAGCATTGCTTTCCCTCATGTCAAGAGGGGAACGTGAGTTGCAGTTGCGCTATTATAATTTTGGAGGCTATAACCAGTAAGATACAGCATAAAGTTTAACTGTCTTACCTTCTCAGTCCTCCAACCTGTTGTCTTTTCAAACTTATGATACTTAATACCAGTCACTTAGACAAAGTTGCTTACCTATACATCCAAATAAAAAATTTTAGCAGTTTACTCTGTGTATATACATGTAAGTACTGCTAGTGAATATATGTAATCTTAAAGCTGTTATGAATAAGGTTTTATATAGACAAAGCATTTTCTGTAGTCCGAACAGTGAATTTTGCAAAGCACCAACTTACCAAACGTGTTTCTGAAATTTAAAATAAACTAAGAAGAGCAGGTACATACATACCTTCAGTGCTGAGCTACCCAGCTCGCGAGTGGAAACGGGAAGCACGTCCCTTATTTGTGAAAGCCACTGGACTAAACACCTGCGCTCTGAACTGCTGCACAGATAGGAAATACTCCTGCGCATCTTTGTGACCACAGGGCGTGGGATTTTTCTCTCATCCAGCTGCTGCCTCACAAACGTTTTCAAGCTGCGTCTCAATCCGGCAATACCCTCCTGCTGCTGCAGATCCCTGGGCAGGGGTTTTGCGGCCCAGGTGCCACTGTTCTCCATACGCCCCCGCGTATGATGCGCGCCAGGGCATCATCTGCTCCATCCCTTTGCCCTCCGGCATCTCGGTGTCACTTCGGCTCGGCCAGCGGCGCACACGCCGCCCCTTCCGCGGCTCCTCGGGCAAGGCAGGGGGAAAACGGAGCCTTACAGCCC
>VZRU01001184.1:128674-140780 GCA_013398155.1 Pedionomus torquatus | reverse complement strand
AAAAAAAAAAAAAAAAAAAAAAAAGAAGGAGAATGAGTAGACATGGACAAAGACTCTGGAAGCATGGTGTTGAAGAGGATGATAACCAGTTACATGCCAAACCTATGAGAGAAGGAACAAGTATAACTGAGCCTAATAGGCTGAAAAGATGACTGGGTTTGGAAATCTTTACCCTTCTGTAGTCCAGTGCCATGAAATCTCCAGGTGGAGTACAACTTTATAATAGCAAGTTAGACAGCTGTCCCCAGTGGGTCCTCATCTTGTACCAGATCTTGTCTCCAAGAAGGCAGCCAGGGTAGATCTCCTGGAGCTTCTTCCTATTCTCCCAGCTATTATGTGCTGCAAAGAACAGGTACAGGAGCAACTTAGTGATGTTGTTGGATCACTCAGGTAGGGATCAGCTTGTGCATCAGGTAGGTGTCGGGTCAGTTCATCTCTTTAAGTGCTCTCCACCCTCAACTGTAAATTTTAAAAGATTTGTGCCCAAGGGTTTTTTAACTCTGCACTTCATCCTGTTGTTACTTCATATCTCAGGCTCACCCGTTATAGCCATTTGCAAAAGCAACAGAAGTTTTGACTTTTCTGCAGACTTTTTCAGAGTTAAATGAATTCATATGGTTTCACTGGCTTCCATACTGTGCAACCTTTGCATCTTGATGGAGTCAGACTCCCTGTTTTGCATTTCATTTCAGTGCATTCTGTGAGACTAACTAGAACTTACTAGGCAATTGACTTTTTCTAAATGATTTTTCTAATTTATCTGCCTTGATCATGTTTTCCATTTCTTCTCTGATTTCACATCTCTCTGTGTTCTTGGTCTCAGTTTTTCCTGCTGAGAAGCTCTGACTGCTGTGCAGCATGTGTTTTTCCTGTAGAAACAGAGCTAGAATGGTAAGCATTTCTCTTCAGTCTCCTCTTTGCATTAAGGAAGGTTAGGNGGGGGGAAACAAACAAGAAAAAAGCTCTGTCTTCATATTAATCAGGAGATCAGGAGAGAACGTGTCCCTGGCAGCCTCTCTTCAATCTGAGCTTGACACAGAGATTGATATAACAACTTGCAGTACTGATTTAAGTGCCACATCTGTTACTGAGAAATAAAAACCTAGTAAGTGAGCATCCTTTCATGAAATGTTAACCCTTTTGTAAAGACCTATTTACACATCAAAAAACCCCAAGTCATTTTAGCTGATGTAAATCAGCATAGGCCCAGCTATGCAGTTTTACACCACTGATTCTGTTTTATGCCCAACACTATCTATCGTATTCACAATTTTACCTCTAGCTACGTAGAATTATAGTCCATAGGTCTGAGTATTGACAGCTATTCAACATGTCCAAGAAATCTTCAGCAGGTCAAAAGCTCTGGAGAAAGATTTTTCTTTTTAAGCAGGCCTCTTTCCTCAGACCTACCCTTTAACAACATTCAGTTTTAGTGATTTGTCTCTTAAAATTGCTCAGGATGAAAAAAATGAACAAATGTGTCTTAACAAAGCCGTCAGGACTCATGTTGTTGAGGTCCTCCAAGAACTTAACGCCCCTTCAGACTGTTTACAGATAATTGGGAGGAAGTGAATTGCAAGCAGGGGGTTAGCACCTACAGTAGCCTGAAGTCCATCGCTTCTACACCTGGTTCTGTCAGCCCATAGTTGAGATGGGTGAGTGAAAGCACTGTAAGCCTATATGCAGACCTTACTTTGGTTTGAATGGTTGTATTTCAGTATAAACCTGTGCTTGTCTGACCTAAACCTAATGAAAATCAGCTGGGTTTAAGAGAAGACTGATTTTTACTAGCTTTTGCACTAAATTGGGTACATCAGGTTTTAAATCCACTTTGAAAGAAGACCCTACAAATGTGCATGGAGGCAAGCCTATAAGCTTCAATTTGTTTGTGTGATGTACAGACCAGAGAGTACAGAGGCATCGTTGTTCTCCCCACAGCTCTGATCTACATGTCTCTTTCTTTCTCCACTTGTTATTTTCTGCTGGACCCATGAGGTCATCTCTGTTTAACTGTTCATTTGTGATTGCAATAATAATTTTTTAGAGGATGTCACATGCGGTGAAAATACCTGTCCTAATGCTGTTAACAACATGGTGAAAGACAGGCTAATCTTCACCTGGCCAGGGCTAGAAGCTGACTCTACAAGTGTTGTTTTCCTTATCTGGGACTGATTTCAGTCTGAAGATGATTTGCCAGCATGACATACCATCAGATTTCCAAAATACTCAGAGGAAGGATTTGCACATACAGCTGCACATTGACAAGTGCTCCCTCTGATTCCCCTCCCCCAACTCATTAACATGCATGTCTTCCTTTATTAGTGTTCGTCATTTTGTGAACAGCTGGTAACTGTTCTGTTTTCCTTCTCATCAGAAAGAGGGCTTCACAGCCATGAGGAAAATTAGTATTAGGTACAAGCAATTTTTAATACTGACTCCAGGTCCATTAATTTTTTCATTATCGTTATCATCATCATCATGGCAAGGGTGGGCAGGTAGACTGTGAGTCTGATTCTTATCTCGCTCAGAGGAGTACAAAAGGAGAGAAACTCTTCCAAAGGCAGTGAGGTTACACTGATGCAAACCGGGGTAAGGATGGATCAGGGTCTGAGTCTCATTACATTTTTTTCATGGCTGCCTTTAAAATATGAGCAGTTTCTCTTCCAAATCCATTTTAACTGTAATTAACTATAATGAAGATTTTTTTTTTTCTGCTTGTATTTCTCAAATAAATGCTCCACCAAAGATTTTAAATGACCCCTCTGGCTGCGTATCTTATGATCAAAGTAAAAATTATTTCTCTCACGTATGTAAGGAGAAGATGAAAAAGTAAGAGGTAATTGGAAACTAGACACATTTGCTGAGGTCCTCACTTTGATTTTTCCCTCAGTAGATGACTGGTTAAGATGGAATATGCATTTTTAGTGGATCATGCTGTATTCAGGACTCTGAGCAATAGTCAGGTTTCAAGACTGTGAACTGTCTGAAATATTCCAGAATTTAGAGCTCCATTTTCCAGCTTGAAGCCAGTTTTGGAGGAGTAATTTACCCGGGATTTTTTAATTACTTGGGAGAGTAATTGTGCTCCATGGCTTTCATCCAGGACATAAGATCTTTCCTATTTTCTCTTCTCAAGCAATAGCCCTGAGAACACATTTATTTTCCGTAGGAATCAACAGCAATATACTCATCAATGTCTTTTTCCCCAGTGTGGGAAGCTCAGCTACATAAGGTGTGGTTGAGGGGGTGTGTGTTTTCCATTCTCCCCATGGACAAAAAAAAGAAGGGGTGGAGGCAAGAGTCCTGGCACTATAACGACAAGGCCTGATGAGGGTCTTCAGGTGTGTGATTAAATGGAGATGCCTTCGTTCATGTGTCCTCACACAGGCCAGGAGCCCTCGGGGATTTGATCTGACAGAGCTGCTGTTCCTCCTCTGGACCCACCATTTTTTGTTATTCCTGACCAAATCTGGTCACTTGGCAAGGCAGGTACTGAAGACAGGTATTTCAACTTCAGGGATCCTGATCTGTCATCCTGAATTTCTCCAAGGAGCCCAGGGCCTGCTGAAGGATTGATTTGGTGCTCCAATGTGTTAAGCCTCCCAGAGATAGAGATACCTGTCTTCCTTGAAGTTGGTCTCTTTGCATCAGCTCATGCTGCCGTGGAGGATGTTGCCCACAGTCCCTGAGATAGGAGAACATAAAGAGATGAAGGTTTGTTTGGGACCACCAGTTCAACTCTAATCACAAGTGCCTTCACTATGGCAACATCTCCAGGAGTAATGTCTGGTGGATCTAGAAATGTAAGTATAGGAGATTTCCATAGGAAATAAGAGATCTCGCTCTAGCTCGGACGATTTTATTTGATTTGGTTTGATTTTATACAGTAAAATAATTCATAACTGTACCACTATAGTCTTAGTAGTGTACACTTCTTGTATGTTGANAACAAAAAAAAAAAAAAAAAATTGTTGCAAAGAGCAATCGTGAAGCCTGCTCTGTGCATATATATAAAACTACGTTTAAAATTTTCCTGGAAAATACTGAATTATAAAGCTGTGATGTGTTATCCCCACACGTTTATCCTAGTCTCCACTGCACTCCTTTCCAGATTGAATACAAGTGCAAAATGGTGAATAGCCTTATCTTTGAGTCAAACAATTCCAGTCTGCATCTGAGTTAAGTTAAAATATACCTTGGTACCACAGCAACTGGAAATCAGTTGGATTGACTTCTCTTCCCTCTGTATTGTAATACTGGCTTATTAATTTTCATTTGATTCTAATCTCCCATTCCAAATAAAATGAGTTTAAAACAAATCGATAGAATACTTCTAAATGAACAGAAGTCTTTAAGCAGACGGATGACATGAAAATTAAAGAAATGCTGAGAACAAAATGCCAAGAGATAAATAGCTAAATTGGTTTTGAATGTTGAATTACTTCCCTGTCTTCCAAATGGAAAAACACATACAGTGATTAATTGTCCAAACAAAGTAATGAGACACTGCGTCGTCTTCTGCTTATTTTTTCCCCTGTGGGATTGAATTTTCATCTCTGGAGCTGTTTATTCTCCATCGTGTACCACTAGAGGGTGCTCACACAGCAGTATTACTGGGAATTTATAAATCATTGTTTCCGGGAATTTTGGCTTTTATTTAGCTAGTTATGGCTTTAATTCTCATCTTCCTACTTTCTCTGGTTGGTTTGTATGCTTGCTTGTTTGCTTCCCCTTTATTTAGAGTTTCTGCAAATTGAGAGACTCTTGTCGAATGAGTTAGTAGTTCATCATCTTGATGCTATTTTAATGGCATTCATCAGCACAGCACAAAGAGTCTCACTGTGTTGCTGCTCACATCATGGCCAAACATGACTTGCCACACTGCAAATGTGAAAACAGCGTTAAACAACAACTTCCAAATGACTCAAATAGGTGCAGTAGAACCTGACAATCCAGAACCACTTCAGAGTAAGCACTCAGATCACTCCCTCCTCTATCCCCTTCCAAAACTAAGCATATTTATCTTCTCCAGACTTAGCGGCTTCCATTTCCCATGCAAGCAGATGTTCTGTATCCTAAAATTACTCGCTTTGTCACCTATACTAAAAAGCCTGAGCAAATGCACGGCACTTGCATAAGCCTCATGCATGAGGTTGAGTGTTGCAACTCTTCCAGTAAGTACATTTCACTCTGCTATGTGACACCACCATCCCATGTTTAAAAATGGTCATTTTGTTTTATTTTTTGGGGGATTCTTTGTGGTTACTCTAAAGACCTTGCATGTAGTCTGTTTATATGCTCTCGAGGTACAATCAAAGAAAATTTTCTTTAATTGGGAGAGCTGCATAGCCAGCAACCAGCCTCACAGCTGAACTAGGCTTTAGCAGTAATTGAGTAATCTGTGGAACACCACATACCTGCACCAACCAAAATGAAGGAACATTATATTTTTCTACTTCTGCTCCATTCTACAAGATAGGTCAAGACATTGTAAAAAACAATTACTTAGTTAACGGTAGGCTTGAGAGATTATACCTGACCTTTTGCTGAAGCAAATACATCTGTATGATGGTGGTCTTAGTAACTGCTAGATGATGATAAACTACTTGTACAAAGGCTGATGAGAAGGCAATCCATTTGCCTTCAGTATTTCCTATCAGTCTTATTTCAGAGCCATATGAGTAAAGGAGCAGCAGTAGCTGTAGATGATGACCTTTTTGCAATGGACTGGAGTATCTTATGAATGCTGTTAGATTAATTTCAGTTTGATCATCCTGCTACTCTTGGCCAAGAGATAGGATGAACATGTGATGATGATCACAGGTAGGAAGAGGTAGAACTGCTTTGGGATAGTTGTGGTCCCTTGGTTGTATTTGATTGTTCCTTGCTTCTGATTGATCTTTTCTGTATGTAGAATCATACTTCTGGTTGTGCTCAGGTGACTGAGCAATCCTAATTGCCCTGTGAGTGAACGGTCACTGTCATTTTTACTCTTCCAGCAGTATGGAAGACTCAGATAGATGGAGAACATAATCAGCCTTTAAAAAAAACAGTTTTATGGAATAGAGAGAAAGCATATGCCAGAGATCTGATTTAAGGAGTCACCATTTAACTACTGGAAAATTAAGTAGAGAAAGCAAACCTCCACAGTCTTGGAGGTGAGAGAACATTGGTGAGAGAGAGTAGTAGTTTGAAATCCAGTTACTGTAGGGGAAGAAGTTGTATTGGAATTGAAAGCCCAGGTGTGTCCCTGTAGGCCAGTGAGGGAAATGGACAAAAACTGTAAGAGAGAAACTGCCTGAAGAGAGAAGAGGAAAAAGTTACAAGGGAGAAGTAATGGGATTAATTTGGAAGTTTGAAGGGAAACTGAGGCAGGATAGCCCCTGCAAAAACACATCTCTTTTTTTTTTAAATGAAAATTAACTCATACAATCATAAGTCTAAGGCATCACGAGTTTTTCCAGGAGTTTGTTTCCTTCTTTAGCTGGAATTGTGGTATTCATCATTATCTGAAATTACCCACCACAGAAGAATAATCACTCTCATATAATGCACCGAGAAACCTATTATGCCACTTTAAAGGTCAGATTTTAAAATTGATTTGAACTTGGTTTATTGATATGAGCCTGGAAACATTGTGCAGTGGTTTCTGACTGCAAATAAAGAATATTTTACCTATCTGACTTGTGGGTGAAACTGGTCTGGGTCAGCAAACATATTGCAAATAGCTGTATATTGTTGCAGATGGTCTGGCACTCCACATTACAATGGAGAATGGAAAAAAAAATATTTTTTTCACATTTGGAATTCATTATGTTTGTAGAAATTGTTTTCCAGAAGTTGGAAGAACTGCCCCCTGATCTGCAATTTCATGTGCCCATTTGTTAGCAGAAAAGAGTTGGCGAGAAGCCTTAGTGTTTGAACCATTTGTCCTTATATCAGAAGCCTTCACTCAACTGAGTACTGACTTTGCCTTTGTCTGTGACCTGGCAAGAGATCTTGCCATCTATGTGGTATGACTAGCATAGAACCTTTCCAACCTAAGGGACCTGTGAGCAGATTGGTCAGCCTCTCCCTCTTAAAGGAGGACATGGAACTCCTGTAACCAGAGTGGCCAACAGAGCTCTGGTTGCTCTGCTCTCTTCCCAAGAACAAAGCAGATGTATACCTCTGCTACACAGCCATATACAGCACATCGAGCAACAATGGCAAAGAAAGAACCAAGGTGGATAGGAGATTGTTCCCACCACTCCAATGCAGTTCTTTGTTGCTGCTCTTCCAACCTGATGCCTTGAATCCATGTTTGCCCTGTACAAAAGATTTCTCTGCCCTGTGTACAGGGCACCTCTACTACCTCAGTTGAGAAGAGAGACTAAGCTGAGGTAAAGACTCTTGGATGCTTCTTGGGCAACACAAGTAATCTTCATTGCTTGTGGAAATGAGCAGATTTCAGCTCTTGTGTCTCAGACAGGGCTGTGCAGCTCAGAGAAAAATGTAGTTCTGCCACCATGTCCCTTCAGGAACTGGTATGTTTTATGATGATACTATTTTTTTTTAAGTGTTGCTGCTTTTCTGTGCCTGCTCTAGATAGTGTTTTTCCCCAATCTTTCTATAACTACAGCTAACTTTGTAGACATAATGAGAAAATCATATGTATTATAATGAAGAATATGCAGTTGTATTGTGACACAAAGTAGAACAGTTCAGTGACATTTTTCTGTCAAGAGCTGGATCTAGTAGATCTTCATCACAAGGTTTTCTAAATTTAATCACTCTATTAATTCCTAGAGTAATGCCATGTTACTCTTTCTTGTACATGCTTACACTAGTTCATCCATGTGTATAATAGAAAGATAAAAGAGTTGAGAAGAGGGTCAAACTTTCTAAACTGAGACTGTAGATAGCCATGACAACCAATATTTTGGTGCAGCGGTTCTGGGTTAGACACTGTGGCATGCAAAGAAAATTATTCTTCTATTGTGTCTGTCTCCTTAGCTGTTCAGTAGTGTTTCTGAAGGTTCATTGCATTATAGCAAAGAGATCAAAAAATCAGATTATTTCTATTTGATGAGATGAGTAATGGTTTCTCAGAGCTATAGCACTGGAGAGGTTTCAAATGCACCTATTAAAATATTTGTATTCTAACAGATGCAGAAGCATCCATTTGATGCTTAATCATATTAACACGTTTTACATGGGCACATTGAATTTTGTCCCATGGCCCCAATGAGCTTTACTAATGTTAATGACTCCTGTGAGTTTGTATTCATCATAGCTGCCTTGGCAAGAGCCTTGTGCACAGGTGTCACATGAGTATGCACTCTCTGATGTAATCATTGTCTCTGGCAAAGGATTGTTTACAACGTAGTCCTGCTGCACAGTGCTCTAAAATAGTGCTCTAAAATGTCTGTGTATTGAAAGCATTGCCCTGAGAGTTTACAGGCACAAAATTATTCATGTTACTTTCTTCTTTTGTGCCCAGGACAAGTAACAGGATTCTGCCAAGTATTGTAGCACTTGACATGTCTTTCCAGGAGGGAAGACATCTTCAGTAAGTATGGAGCCTGCCAAAGTAAGTAGGAATGTCCCTAAGATGGCTAAGATAAATACTTTGAACACTATTTTATAGCGACATTTGTCAATGGATTCTCAATAGTGAATTTCTAATGCTATTAGTTAACATTGTTTATGGAAGACAGTAAAAATGGTAGAGAACTTTCCTTGAGCTAGAGAAGATTCTTATTTCACACTGCTTTTAATACAAGCTTGCTCTTCAGTGCCTTATTTTTGAAAGGTACAGCAGTATAAGTCAGGAGTTGCTGGGTTCTTTAAAGGTGTTTTCCAATTACAGGAATTAAGAATTTCCAATTCCTTCATCTGGTTTTATTAGTGGCACAGTTTGTTCCAGAGTCAGGAGAGGACCATACAACCAAAGCCTTGTGTTGCCTAATGAAAGAATAAGACAATGTCTTCATATAAACTTGATGGACAAAAGGACCTGCCCTTAGGTGTCCTAAATATACTCATGGCAGAGAAAATCTCATCTGAAATCCATGGTGAGGCTTATGTTCTATGTTCTAGAAACAAATGGCTTAGTGCTACTTAATTACGCTAGACTGGCTCCGAGGTGAATGTTACTGTATCTTTAGCTCTTTTTCACAGAATGACTTATTGTTCTCTTCTGATTCGTGGTAGTTCTAGAGAGAAGTGATATGCCTCAAGAGCATTTGCTTTGTGTGATGTTTGTGGCTTTCTGGCTTATAGCTTACAAATTTTCCTGTGCTATTTTTATACTATTTTTATAGTTCATTACTTTTTATTTACTTCATAAGACCATAGAAGAGTCCAGTCAAGCTATCAGTGAAGGACACATTTAACTATAAATTAATCGCCTACCAACCAAATGAACCACTTCAAAGCAGGACAAGACGCTACTGTACACATCAACTGATGCAATTTATAGCAGCAGCTGATACGTACTTAAAATATTACTGCATTGACTGCATACAAAGATGACACTGTAAAGGATTAACTAAGGCAAATTAAGTAATTGATACACTCTGAAGCCTATAGATAACAACAAAATTAATGAAGGATCCTGAAGCCTGTTACTCTTGCTGGCAGTCCCAGCAAAGTCAAAGGCTGTCAGGATTATCCAAAGCCTTCTGGAAACTCTTTGAACTGAGGCCTCTCACTCTCAAGTGACCAGTGACCATTTCATGCCATCTGCTTGTTTCTGCAGGCCAGGTTCAAGGAGTGACTCAACTCTTTTGTGGGTTTTAGTTGGGGGCTTTTTTGGTCAAAAAGTCTGTGGAGGATGTGTGGCCATGTGGGATAGAATTAGCCGTTCAAATCCTCTGAAGGCTTTTGAGACAGCACAAATCATAGAATGGTTTGGGTTGGAAGGGACCTTAAAGATATCTAGTTCTACTCAAAGCCCCTGAGACTGGCCTTGAACACTTCCAGGGATAGGATATCCACAAGTTCTCTGGGCAACCTATGCCAGTGTCTAACTGCCAGAATTTCTTCCCTAAGATCTAATCTAAATCTACCCTCTTTCCATTCAAAACCGTTATGCTTTATCCTATCACCACACTCCCCATCTATCTTGTAGGCACCCTTTAAGTACTGGAAAGCCTCTATAAGGTCTCACTGGAGCCTTCTTTTCTCCAGGCCGAACAACCCCAGCTCCCTCAATCTGTCTTCATAGGAGAAGTGCACCAGCCCTCAGATCATTTTTGTGGACCTCCTCTGGACTGTCTCCAACAGATGTATGTCCTTCCTATGTTGGGGGTCCCCCAGAGTTGGATGCAGTACTCCAGGTGGGGTCTCATGAGAGCAGAGTAGATAGGCAGAGTCACCTCCGTGGACCTGCTGGTCTCAACGTGCTGGCAAGAAGGGGAAGATTTTTAAGATATGGTGTGTATCCAAGAGCAAGGCACCTAAAATGCGGCATAACACTGACAGTTTTGTCAGCTTTAGCTTTTCTATAAAATGGCAGTGAATTGTACAGGAATGCCAATCTATTACTGCTATTGCTATTATTATTTACTATCATTATTATTATTATTACTATTATTGAATGACATTTCCTTCTCTGAAGAACGGTTCTTTCTTAGCCAGTGAAAAAAGCAATGCTTTTTTGAGTACACATCACATGACAAATCTCCATCAGGCAGTGTTCTATTCACCCAGCTGTGCTCTGCCAGAGACTATTGTTAGATATTTATTTGCCTCAGCTTCTAACATCAACCTTTAATGATTTTTTTCTGTTTGTCCTTGTGATGACCTGAAAATCTGAGGGGAGATTAAACCCAAACTAGTGTATAAGGACTGGATATAAAATAAATAATGCAACTGTTCTGTGCACCAGCTTGGCTTGCAGTCTGGCAAATAATAGCCTTTTCAGGATTCGTATTCTAACCTATACATAGGTTATGTACATTCAGAGATAAAAATTGTTTGTTCATTTTTAGCATAGCTAATTTAAAATGATTTCTTACCTGTCAATATCTGGCAGCATTTTCAATGCTGGCCAAGTATAATTGAAAAAGAAAAAAGTGTCTTTTCTAAGTGACAGAGACATCCTACTCTTGCCT
The DNA here is from genome assembly GCA_013398155.1 of Pedionomus torquatus. Classification (NCBI taxonomy): domain Eukaryota; kingdom Metazoa; phylum Chordata; class Aves; order Charadriiformes; family Pedionomidae; genus Pedionomus; species Pedionomus torquatus. Next base: position 129,681 of record VZRU01001184.1, on the reverse strand, counting down.
ACCATGAGATCAGAGGATGAAATTCTGATGATGAGAAATGAGTCAGGATGACATTCATGGGCCTGGGCCTGTCAGCGAGACCAGGAATGTTTTGTCATGGGCTTTGCTAATGCCAAACAGTCATGTGCAAGCTTAGTCTGAGCTCTGGAGTCTACACGAGCCTGAGAGGACCAAGTTCTTTGCCCTGACATCTGGGACAAGGAGTGCCTGGGCAAGCATGCCTCAGCCTGACTACAAGCAGGTACCTAGAGCTTGTCTGTTCATAAACTACCTGTGGATGCTGTGAACTGAAGCCACAGCCAGGCTGCAGCCAGATAAGGAGGCAGAAATGGTTTATGGATTTCACTATACCTAGACATACTGGTCCACTGCTGGAGTTTGTTGTTTGCTTCCATAGACTGGGGAATTCACCCAACAAAAGCAATATCCTGGGTCTCATCTGTGATGTGTCTTGGATACCTCTTTCAAAATTCCCAGGCCCATGGGGCAGGCATTTTGATTGCACAAGAAACATAAACTCTATTGCTGTCACAGTACAATCCAGGCACAAATGATGTACTCAGGGAAATCCATTCAGGAGGATACACAAATATCCGCTTCCTTACTATTTGTTGGATTGTGATAACACCATAGGAACAGGCTTCTCTCAAACAGGTTTGTGGATGAGAGGAATTTTAATGGCAGATAGATGCACAGCAAGGAAAATCACAATGGCCAAATGTTCAGAACCTAACTGTGTGCAACAAAGAGCTAAGTAAACAGCATAGAAATAATCAAGGGTCTTCCAGAATGATGAAAATGTTGAAAATTACCTCCTTGATACTAACAGAAAAAAGTCCCAAGAAATTAGCATAAAGATGTGACCTGAAGGAGCGTTTAAGTCTGTATATGTTACCCACTAGGAGGCACAATGTTTGCATACTAGGATTTAAAGATGTTATTCAGGACACTGCAGCGTACTCACAATGTTTTCAGAACACAGCAGAAACAAATTAAGAATGATCAAA
>VZRU01001184.1:94479-117999 GCA_013398155.1 Pedionomus torquatus | reverse complement strand
TCTTCTATAATTTAAAAAATCCAGAACTAATCTAAGGAAAAAGTAAGTGATAGAGATCACAAAAAAAAAAAAAAGGCCCCCCACCAGTGCAATCCATAGTCAGTTTTTTTGTTCAGATGCTGAGAAATGTGCATAATTGTCTGTGGTTGCATCAACGGTTTTACTCATTCAGAAGTAGAATCTGCATAACCAGTGACAGTCCCAAAGTCCGAGCAGACTGCAGTAAAAAAAAAAATGTTGTATTTCTTGAGTTCAGAGAGTACTTTTTTTAACATTTCAGTGTTGAATAGTTTGACAAAAGATTATTATTTAATTATTTTAATATAGAGGAGAGCAAATTAGAAATTCTTGAATAACTCTTTGTGATTTGAAAAAAAATATTTTTAAGTGGTAATGCTCTCTTCTGTTCTTATGAATTGTTTATTCTTTGTTATTACATCATGTGCTCTTAAAACAAATAAATTTTTTTTAACTTGCTGGTTATTAAAAGTGAATGTGTTTCAGATGCTTTTGAACTTCATGATTTGCACTATATTAGTTTGGATAGTTTCAGTTCTTTTTACAATTTTAGAGTCCCAAGCACCTAATGGAAATGATGAGGTTTTTTTATTTGACAACTGGTTTAATGATACTGTAGAAATGCTTCCATTCTTATAAGAACTAAGATCTGTAAAATATATTATATCTTTTTTTTAAACTTAGCTAGAGCCTCCATTCTTGCTCCTACTCCTGACATGATTTCCTGAAGGTTAATATTATACCTGAGTATTTTTTCTGACCAAAATAAGGCTGGAATATTAGGGATCTGTAATAAGGCAAAATAGTAGTTTATACCTGATGGCTATGAGAAGTGGAAAAATATGGAAATGCAGCTCTCCAATAGTACTTTGTAACAATATTTATTTCCATTGAAGTTTAAAAATTTTGGAAAATATCAGTTATTTTTGTACAGGAAAAAAAGTGCCTAGCAATACTACATTGTTTTAACTGCAGTAGTGCTTTGTTGCATGTGTTAGCTATGTTGAAATATCATCTAGATGTATTTAGGGGACAAAACAAATACACAGGTCAAATGGCTATTAGTGTTGTAACTGTTCAACCCACTTAAACCATGCTGCTTTGTTTGTCTTAATTTTCTGTCCTGTACTCTTTAGTTGTTTACACAATCAAGTATTGCGTCATTTACATTTGACTCTATCTTTATACAATGTTTTAAAATTCATCTATATCATAATATTAAACTGTCAGTAAAAGAAATCAAGCTGTAATGATTTTCAACCCCATGCAATTCAAATGAAACCCCCAAATTTGATTATATGTCACTTCAAATATATGGCTTATTTACACCTTACTGTTTAAGTCTATCTAATCTATATTAATTCGGTTGAAGTCAGTGTTACAAGAACAAATCTTCATTTTCTTTTCTTCTCCTTTCCTTAATAAAAAGTTCTGGATTGTTCAGACCGTTCAGATGTGTTGGTCACATCTTGCTGGCCCTGGTTATGAGTAACCATTCAGCAGTTCTATCATGTGTGCGTTTCTTTGTGGATCTCTAAAACTTAGTAATAAATATCTACAGGTTACCTGACAAAGGTCTTAAGTGGGCTTGTTAAGTATTATGTTTCTGCACCTTAATTTGGAATAGGACCCACAGCTTCTGGTGACCTGCTGTGCAGCATCTTGCCGAGGTACTTGGACAGAAACACTCAAGTAAAAACTAGACATTCCTTTCCCACATTCTCTCCTTAATAGAACAAAACAGTATCACAATAGCAAGCAGTAATAATATCTCAAACCCCACATCAGCTTCATATAAAGATACAAGATGTTAGCTTATGTCACTGGGGCATAACACTGAGCATGAGACAATATTGAGTGTATAATGGCTGCTTGATCATTGCTCAACTATTGCCTGTTCTGAACTGCAATAGTACTAGCTGTTTAGCAAGATGTAAACAGCTTTGAACACTTCCTTGGGGATTTGAAAACATTATAAAAGTTTACTTTGCTTATGTTTACAAATACATCTTATGGTTGTGACCAAATACAAATCCTATGCAAAAGCGCATGCATAGTTGTGCTTTTCTTGAGCATCTTGACACTTAAGCATTAACCAAACTTTAAAACTATGAGAATAAGCAAGTTTTAAGACTCTTATTGCTAATATATAGCCTGCTGGGGAAAAAAAAATTACAACCCCCCCAACTCTCTGCAGTCTTCCATTGATTACTTTCTATCATTTTGCTTCTAGAAATGACAAGAACAGCAGGTGTAATGGTTTGTTCTTATGCTGTGATCTTTGTGGAAGAGAAAAACCTGTTTACGAAACTCTCTTGGAAGTCAGTCACACTAGAATAGTTTTGACAGCTTTCAGGTTTTGCTATAGTGAAGTAATTATTAGAAGCAGAGCTCAGAAAGAAGAAGAAATGCAGTGGGACAGTATCTCTTACAAATGTGAGTCTGTGCTAAGTTTCAAGATGGAAGCATTGAAGAGAAGGATGCACCCCAATACTTAAAATCCTAGCTTTAATGCTTTTTTTTTTAAATTTTTATCTTGAGGAGTAGGGAAAAAGATGGTGCTAAATACAAACTCAAAGTGGTATGGAGAGCATTGAAAAATCCAGGTACAGAGCGAGTTGCATCAGGTCCATGCGTCCTGAAGAAATATAAAATTCCACATTGCTTTGATTTTGAATAGAGTTCTTCTCTTTAAAGCAGAATTATTTTGTAAGAAAAGTCACTGTCCTTGCACTTTTTGTTTGAAGTGTACTACTGTTTAACTGGCTGCTAGTATGTTCTGTAGAACATGGAACATACCAAATTCAGGGTAACTTATAAAATAAACCTCCCAACTCTGTAACTTAGTGTGATAAAGGTCCATTTCAGAACTGAGTAGAACACCTGAGACATCAGAGTCCTCTTGAACACACTCTGGGTCTGCAATGCTGACAGAAAATGTTTCAGAGAGGTTGTGGAGTTTCCTTCTCTGGAGATACTCAAAACCCACCTGGATGTGTCTGGCTTGCTCTAAGTGAACCTGCTTTAGCAAGGGCATTGGACTAGGTGACCTTCGAAGGTTCCTTCAAACCCCTAGGATTCTATGATTCTGTGAAAAAAACCAAACAACAAAAAAACCCCCAACCAACCAACCAACCAACCAACCAACCAACCAAACAAACAAACAAACAAACAAAAAACCAAAAGAAATCCCANACCAAACAAAAAAAAAAAAAAAAAAAAAAAAAAAAAAAAAAAAAAAAAAAGAGCAGGCCAAACAGTGTTGAATTATGCTAGAGTGCAGAGACTTTTTAATTTAGGCTAGGTGTTCCCCGAAAGGTGGTGGTCTGAATAACTTAGCGTAAAGAAAATTCCTGGTAGAGTAGTGTTATTCTCGGACTAAGCCCAGACTTCTTAAATGAACATGCTAAAAGGACTTTTGCAAAGATTTTGTCCTCTGTATCTGACCTTTCCATTCCTCCTTTAAATGATGCAGGTAGACTTCAACAAACACAGTAGTTATATTCCCGACAGAAGTATTACAGAATGGAGAAAACCTTTTGCTCAGAAAGTAATAAAAAAGAGTTGTCAAGAGCACCCTGGTAGATTAAACTTCCTTGGTATTGAGTCACACAACATTCTGGACTTCCAAAACTGTTCTGGGTGATAGATGTTTATGTCATTAAACATAAAATGCATCTTGGTTTTGTGTTGTCTCTCCCCTTTCCCTATGCCCAACTTTGTATAAGAAAATTTGTATAGAAAAAGAGGAGTGTTGGAAGCTTGTAAGAGACCCATGAATCTCAATTATTTCAGCAATGAGAGCCAACAGTCATCTCAATGTACACCTCTCTAAGTCCTCCAGTAAAAAGTTATTTTGGAACATCTGCATTCAGTATAAATACCAAATAGAGTTAGATAAGCTGAGCATTAGTATCATCTCTTTTCTACGTTGTATGATTTTGCTGTGCGCGAGATGAGTCTCTGAGGTCTTACCTTCTGAGGAGCCTGATGTGGAGCTTTTGACAACTTCTAACACTCCGTGATCACACTGAATGCAGGGCAGAGGGATTTCAAATAAAACTGGTCACATGGCTGAAAGATATAATGATGCAGGCTAAGAAGTTGTGCATATGCCCTGGGAATAGTGCAAGCTTTTGGGATGCAGGAGAGAGGTTGCTGAGAATGCTTAATGACGACTAGAACGTGTTACAGAAAATGGACACATAGTTTCCCATTCCTCTCCTTCAGGTGCGGAATAATGTAGTTGTCTACCATCATTTACTTAGTGGTTAAGACAGCAGAGTAATTGAGCAGGTTTAGGCTCCAAAACTAAACATCACATCTGCTCTGCATATAGTCTAAGACCTAGGCAAGTCTACCAAGGATCTCTTGTAGCCATTTCGTTTCAGCTGGCTTAAATGCCTCTCTGAGCCTTTGACATGTATCACATTGAGAAGATGAGCTTGACCTGTTTGCTATAATGAGCATTGAAGGTGACTCACAAAATGTTTCCTGTTCCTGTGGAGGTCCTTCCACCTTACCAGGAGTTTGTTATTAGAGACAGGTTGTTTACACCTCTTTTATGTCTGTGGGATGCTAGAGCAAGCAGTTGTACTAGGTTGGATCTTCCAGTGTAGGCACTCCTGAAATAAGGAGTAATGCAAGGGCATGTTTTCAATAACTTGGTAATGTTCTGTATAGCAGTCCTGAATTTTGTGAAATGATGCCTGAAGCCTGTAGATGTTAAAAGGAGTGATGTTGCTAGGTCCAAGTGATTTCTGAAATGCTGTGTGCTAATGGGTAAGGTTGTCAGATTAATGCAATGCTGGGAGCATTCATAAGCTTCAGTCACATATGTAAAAACAAGCAGAGTTAGGGGGTTTGTTTATTGTGTTGGCTTTGTTGTGGTTTTGTTTGTTTGTTTGTTTTTAATTAAAAGGCAGGCATGCTATTTGTGTGACTACTGTATTCCCATTTTGGATTATCTGTATGCTACCTCAAAAGTGTTGTTCCTTGGAAATTCACATCCGGGAAAGTAAGATTTGGTGAAAGTGTAAGTGAAGGGGAACCAGAAATGGAAAAGAAACCATGCTTTGTGTTAAATTGTCCTCTTGCACCACCTGCACTGCTGCCAGATCTCAGGGTACTTTACTTCCCATGTAGATCATTCTCTGCCTGTATTTCCTGTCTGTCTGCTGGTCACTCCTCTGACTTTTCTTTTAAAGATTCAAGTCTGTCTCAGTTACAGGGCTTTTCAGTGTAGCTCAAAGTGAAAAATACACGACATATGTGAAATGTGCAGAATTATCTTAATGCACCTGTAACTTCAGTGAAGGCTGTATGTACCTGTGTGGTTGCTAGGAAATAATATGTGGTTTATGGTATAGCAGAGTTTAAATCTTTTGGGGAGTGTCGTCACTATAACCAAACCCAGTATTTTTTTAATTCAAAATAAGTCAACGGTAGCAGGTTTATGGCTTCAGACAATCAACAGTCACCTTTACAGATGCAAAGATAAATGTACAGGACACTGTGGAACACAGCATATGTGTTTGAGGTGCAATATTTTGTGGTTGAGAGCATGAGCTTACAGTAATGACTGCCACCTGATGATCTCTTGCATAGCAGTGTCTCCCTCTGGCCCAGTTTAGTAGGTGCATTTTTAGCTCAGTAAGTCACCAGTCTTGCAAGTTAGCAACAGCTAACTGTCCCCTTTCTTCTCCAGGGGCATCTTCTTTGCGGAAATTCTCACAGACTATGAAGTATGATGAGTTCATTCTATAGGAACTTCCATGGCTCCCCCCAAACACTGGTGTTTTTGGCTTGTGAAGCTCGAGTCACCTTTCGTTTTGCATGAGGAAGAAGTGCTGTTTGAATGCACATTAGTAATTCTGAGTAAGACGGCATGGTGAGAGGTAGTGTCTAGTACAGGTAGCTTTCTTCATTCCAGAGGATCATTAGTCCATTTACTCATGAGCTCTGTTTTTTCCTTTCAGATCAACCACTTTTGTCAACCACTGGCCCAGCCTTCAGCATGCAGTTGTTTATAAATATCTTTCTCACATGCATTGTCAGCTATAAAGAACAAAGTATTTGGAGACTCTCTTTTCCTTTGGATTACCTCTAACTCTGTGATAGAGAATTACTCTGGAGAACTTTTTTTAAAAAAATGATCCCTGTATCTTTCCACCCACCAATTTGGCCATCCCATACCAAATGTTTCATATCTTGAATATTAAAAGAGTAAAGTTTAAGATTTATGCTGAGAAGCCCCTAAGCTAAATGAATCAGTCTCAATATTAAGCTTTTAATAATGTGAGTTGCTCACTTTGAAAATACAGAACTAATTTGGATGTAGATTTAATTGATCTCTTGCCCTGGATTCATATTGAATCTGAGGAGGCAGCTGACTTTCTAAAAGGATGAGAGAACTGAACCAGTGTTAGTTGTTTTCATAGCACGGGAAAATGGAGCAGATATTAAAAAGATCTGGGCTGCCTGGACTCCAGCACACAGAATTCAGAGAATGCAGCCAAGTGTGTGCATGTGTACAGATACTATGGAACTATGTTTCAAGTAATAAATTCAAAGAAACAACAGTTAGCTGAAAGAGTCTACATTAGTAGGGTCAGTAACGTCATCTGGGAGGTAAGGTGAGAGCTGAAATGGGCAGAGTGGAGTTTTGAAGCAAGGTATCTACTGGAAAACAAGCTATTCAACAGCTATTTATAAGCCTAGGACAAACTGTGCTCATAGCCAGTTTGCATGTAGAGCTGTAACCCCTTAGATTTAATTAAAATTGATTTGTTTATAGTTGGAAGGGTGGTGTTTGATTCCTCTCTCGTTTTACGCATGTTTTAATCAAAACAGTGATATACTTACCAGCAAAGTAATTTTTAGTGCTATAAAAAAACCAGCTTAATCGAATGTTGAATTGAGCATGAGGTGTCTGAAGTTAGCTTTGGAGCTGCTATCAGCACTCCGTTTTCCCTTTGCTCTTAGGCCAGCTATTTTGCCATAAGGACAGTAAAGAGGCTTTCAGAAGGCACTGTAAACTTGAGTATTGTCAATGATTATTGTTGTCCTGCAGTTACATTTAATAATTGTGTCCATTTATGAAATGTGACTTATTAAGCCATTGTGCTAGCCAGAAACCCGAGAAATTTCTTTTAGAAAAGGCGGGTGAAAACGAGGCTGTAACTTTGGAGTGTGTTCATTTCCAAAGTGAATCAAATTTATTTTGAAACTCAGAAACTGCAGGGTAGGTAGTAATGTGGTGGTGGCTAGGCTGTTTTCTGGACATGAGACACACAAATTCATATCAATGTTTTGAAAGACTTTGAAGAGATTCTCTCATGTGCGTCCCCTCCCTCCTGGACTGCTGGCTATTGTGGGTTCCTCCTCCTCTCGGCTCTGAGGCCACTTCCCTGAAATCCATCAATTCGAGTCCTGTCCTGATGAATCACTACTTCCTCCTGTCACAAAGCAAGCCAATTCCTAAACAGCTGTTTAAATATATTGGGAAACAGAATCATAGAATCATTTAGATTGGACAATACCTTTAAAATCATTAAGTCCCAACAGTTACCACAACACTGCCGGTTGGGTCCAACACTAAACAATGTTCCTAAGCATCACATCAATACGTCTTTTAAATGCCTCCAGGGATGGTGATTCACCTGCTACCCTGGGCAGCCTCTTCCAATGCTTGGCAACCCTCTAAGTGAAGATATTTTTCTAATGTCCAATCTAAACCTTCCCTGGTGCAACTTGAGGCCATTTCCTCTTGCTCTATTCCTTCTTAGTTGTAACAAGCTTTCAGCGAGGCACTATGTTCCATTTCAGAATAAAACCATTCACATATGTTAAATGGTTAGGTTTGTGTTTATGTGCCAGGCAGTGTTGTGACTTATACAAGTGATAACTGCCATGTTAAACACCTTGCCATGGGTTGTTCTCAGGCTGCCTCCCTTTTTCTTCAGACTACGAAATGAGGGAGGCCAGAATAGCAAGACATTTCAAAAGTTTTGATTCTAAAGTTCTCGTGGACATGGTAGGGTGGGCTGTGGATGTGGTACAATGGGCTATAGCTGCTGGGCTGTGCTCCTGTCCCTACAGACATCTGGAGACCAGCTGCAATGCACTGGTGGAAACCTGGGGAATCCTTGGCTGTCTCTGTTCTGGAGGTTTTTGTAGACATAAAAAAGGCCAACTAGAGTAGTATGAGGGTGTAGTGGATGGTTAGAGAACACATGGATGAAATGAAGATCTGAGATACGTAAGCAGAGTGAGACATCATTGTTGAAGTGAAAACAAAGTAATCAATCTAGCCTTAGTCGAGGCTAAGAGCATCTTATATAGGCTGGAGGAGGCCAGGACAGAGACTTAGGCCAAAGGGAGTGGGGCATTCAAGCACACGTCATTTTCACATCAACAAGAAACGCATAGATGGTGTTCTGTGTTACACAGTTGCAGTAATTTATCCACTGCTGCCTAAAGTCACCCGATAGTCTTGTGTTTTTCCATGGTTCTATTTTGCATCCCATCACAACTGCAGAGGACTCCTTCTAAATCTATACAATTTAATATTTCAGATCAAGAGAGAAGAACCTAATATTTGTTTAAGCAAACTGAAGACTACTTACCACTCTGTTTGCCAGTGCAAGCTCTATACTCTTAAAAGGAAAAAGATCTCTGTTTGCTGAGAGAGTTTTGTTGTCCTGAAGAGAGCTTTGACAAATTTTCAGTAATGTAAAAACTAATGGGACTGGTCATTTTACACTTGACCAGAGAGTGTGAGGATATTGCATGGCCTCTGGTAGAATCCTGCAGTGAATTAGATCTGTTGGCTGCTCTTGGGGTTTGGACCTTCATGAATGTATATGGAATGAAGTCCTGTATTTCAGAGTTTTGTTCTTTGTAATTCCTGGGTTTTGTCCTAATATCTATCATTTTGTCCCAACACATGCTTTTAGAGTTCAGGAACTAAAACTAGCAGGTGGTGAGAAACTATTTTGAAAGATACTTCAAACCAACTGTTTTAGAATTTGGGCTTACATGTGCTTGCTCCTTTCCTACCCCATCGGCTTGGAAGGTTCCTTTGTTGTCTGTTTGCAGATACACATTATCCAGAACAGCCGATGAACATACACATCAGTTCTGGCCCTCTGGCATTTTAGTGGCTTAGGGACCATCCATACAGTTCAAAGAGTTCAGTATCTTCAAAGAAGGGAATCGTTTTCATGAGTTCCACTGGATTTATGCAAGAGACTATTTTTAGATCAAGGATTTATTTTTTTTTCCTTAAAGCTAAAATACATCTGTGGCCTCGCTGTAGATTTGAAGAATTTGCTATGCTGAAAGTAACTCCTTTAAGGCCACCTTTTCAAGCTCACTTTATTGTTATCTGCAGATAGGCTGCAGATAGCTTAAAATTGAAAAGGGCTCTGTACTTCTGTAGCTTGCATGTAAAGTCTTATCAGAGAACATTGGCTTTCTGTGTAGTTAATGCAGATGGTTGCTTGTGAAAGGATGACCTTTAATTACCATACTCATGCTTATTCTCTGGTGCTGATACATAATGCAGTTTACCCATCCAAGACTGAAATATGTGTATGTTTACAAGTTGGTAGGTTTTGATACACATATGGGTTTTGGCATATAGCTTATTAAACAGCCATCAAGCGGAGAATTCTTTCAATGTATCACTGTTTTATTCAGGAACTCATGAGGTATCCATGTTCCACAGGATCCAGTGGAACAAAATAAAGGAAAATGGAGGCAACTTGCCCACAGTTGTAAGGTGTTTCAGTTTGTGTTACTGATGCTGTAAAATGGACACTAGATGTATATGATCATCTTTGAATGTGGTCTGGAGAGCTACTCCTACAAGACACTGTCATCAGGCAGATTTAGGAATATCTGAGCATTAAAGAGCAGCAATAAACTTTTGTGTGCTTCAGAAACTTCTAGGAGAGAGATCAGGTTGACTGTGATTGTGGATATAACATTTAACAGAGCTGACTTTCTAACTGAACACTGAAAGAAGATAAACATGATTTTTTTTAAGGTGCTTACCAAAAGTACTCAGGACTTTTTTTGTATCACTTTTTATAATTAAAGGAAGAACAGCATTTTGTTTCAAAATGTAATGAAACAGCTTAAAATACAAAGCAGTATTCAATGGCACAGCAGTAAAAACTTCATACCTTTTTGCACTTCCAGAGCAGAAAAGTGCAATTCATACACATAATCTGGTAAAAATGGCCAAACCCAGAAGTCCATAAGTTAGGATGCAAATCTTACTCCTGGAAAGAATCCTGACATCAGTGAGATGAAGATTTGGCCTTCATCACCAAAGGATGATAGCAATGGGGGAAAGGCTAATCAAATTTTCTGAAACTTTCTCTACATTTAATTTTTAATTCAATAGAAATAAATGACTGGGCCCTGATACATCCTTTTCTGATTAGTGGGCTGTAAGGGACAAAAACAGATGGCAGCATATCTCCCACACAGCCCTTAGCTATATGAGCTGTTGCTAGTAGTTGTAATGGACAGTGGTTCTCACCTCTCTCTGATAAATGTTCAACATTTCTTGATGACCAAAGTAGGTAGGTAGTGGCAAAGCTTAGGTGCAACACAACAGATTTGCATCATTTGGAGATGTCAGTGGTGCTTCTTGCCCCTGTTGCTTTTTTTTTTTTTTTTATCTGCCACTCTCTCTCACAGTGTTATTTTTCACTTGTTCTTTCACTGTAGGATCCCTGAAGAGGATAGTCTGCCCTATTTGGATGATGGGCAATCTATTAGTATGTTTGTCTGCAGGCTGGGTGAGCCATCTTCTGGTATCTCCCCTCCAGTTTTGGTCTTCCCTCCCCACCCCACCTTTTGACCAGTTTCCATGGCTGAGAATGAGATCAAAGCAGGATACATTTAAACGTGTGGAAGTCTTGGTTCTTTTTAGTTACAGTTTTACATCCTGTGTCTACTAGCTGCCAAGTCTCTTCATTCATTCTTTGATGATCAGTTGCATTCTTTCTCACTCTGGAGGAAAGCAGTTCCATTTGTCTGTTCCATGCATTATCAAAATTGATGAGTCTCACAACAGTAGGCACATCTTCTTTTCTGCTACTAGCATGTATGCCATGGACAAGAAAAAATCACAGTACAGATGTGTGAACTTAAACAGTACTTTCATTGCTGCCTGTCACAGGATTAAGCATAAAACAGGAAAGATAGTCTTCTGTGTATCCTCTCTAAAGTCCTTCCAAACTTTTGTCTGCTCAGAAACTTGCTTGGCAACTGACTTGTATGCTGATGGGAAGTTAGTGGGAACTGGATTTCCTGCTTATTTGGAAATACACTTCCACAAAAGAAATATTTCAAAGATAAGATTCTGGAAAAAATGTTTCAAGTCAATCAGAATTTACTATAGTCCATCTCAGATTCTGGTCGTATTTTGATAAAAGTTTTCACCTGATTTACTGCTTCTTCAAAGGATGCTTCTAGTGCTGAGGGTCCAGCTGGAAAATTTCCAGCTGTCTGGCAATGCTAACTTTGATAACTTCATGCTGCAGTGGGGAGGTCAAACGACACATTACCACTTCAGAGATAACCACACTGGTTTTAAACCAATTTAAAATTACTAAAGCTCACGGGCTAATGGTTATAGCAATATCAGCTGTAAAACACACAGTGGGAGGCTTGGATATATGTTTCAGCAGCTGGCTGCGCTGACTGTCCCTAACCATGTAGGTCAAAGTCATCTGCTTTTGAGGTTGAAAGCATAGGAACAAGATCCCATGGTTCCTGTTGAGGTACAACCAGCCTTGTACTAAGTACCTTGTACGTGAGTCGGTGTCTAAACACCTCAGTTGCCCTACTATTGTAAAGGACAAGTGGGCGGCCTTGGACAACTGGACTATATCTACAAAGGCTCAGTGGCTCCACAAATGGCACTGCAGCACTTGCTGCTGCTCTTCCTCTTCATTTGGTAACTGACTTAATTTTTTTACTTCTTGTAATGATGTATTTTGCATCTTTGGTAGAGGTTGCACTGTTAGATCGAAATTAAGGGAGAAAAATAAAAGGAGTGATTATTTACGCTTCTTACCATCATCCGTAACATCATTGGTGTTCTTGAAGGTTTGTCTTTGCTGTCTGTGTTTAAGGCTTGCAGATGTGTTCATTGAGTACATATGGAAATGGAAAACCATTCCCTTTAATGGGGAAGCACTAAGGTGAAGAATTTAGCAAACTGGTTTAATATAAATATGGTTTCTGACCTGGTTTATATCTGGTCCAAATCAGTCAAAAGCAGCCAAGCATGGTTTTAAATTGGACTAGTGGGTTGCTACTCAATGTGCTGTCGTTATGTTTCTTTTCATGGAGAACCTAGTCATATGAGGAAGCATAAGAATGAAATGCTTACCTGATATTACTGTCAGCAACAGAAAAGTAAAGTGAACGACAGCCAATCATGTGTATTCTTCTGTACAGAAAAATTCACAGACACTTTTGTACTGCTTCATGCCCTACGCATTTCAGTGATAAGTAATAATCTCAGACGGAGATGTCTGCAGTCTGCCTTTCAACAGCAGCATAGACAGCCACTAAACCAAGTCATCTTAAATAAGACAGATGATCTTGCAGCTGTTTAATTTTCTCAGAATTAGTCTTTTCAGCAGAGCTCACTTATAAATCCTTGACAAGTATTTATTGTATTTCTGTAGACATTCACAGCATCTTCACTAGTCTTCCAAGGATACTAGTGAAATTACTTCATTCATAGTATAATCTAGTTACCTGAATCTAAGTAAAATTTCATTGCATTTTATAGCAAGTACCTTATGCAACAAAGGAATACTCAATTGAAGTTACTGGCATGCATAAGAAATGGAGGAATAGTTCTTATTTGCTGCGAACGTTATAGCTTATTTTCACTTTCTTCATCTGATAACACAACTGAGAACTACAAAACTGTGAAGTTTTATTACAAGGAGAAATAGGGTAAACTTTTTTTTTTGAGTCATATATAGGTGAAGATATAGCTTGAGGCTTCTGTGTCCCAAGTTCTGTGATGAACTGATGTCTTCAATGCTGTGGTTTTTGCCTCCCCCGAGATGGCTGGCTGCAGAGGGAGTTTCTGCTTTGTGATGAGGATTCCCATGCCACCACAGAGGTTGTTGCAATGCCACCAAGTGGGAGCAAGCTCCTAGCTGCCCCTTCCTTGGCTGGAAGAATAGCTGCCAATCCATAGATGAAGATCCCACTCTGGAGAAAAATGCATAGAGTTGCTTTTTGTTATCCTCTGTAAAATTCCAAATGTATATTCCTTAGCTGGCTCATGGTGTTTTGAGGCAATCACAGTTTAAATGTGGTAAAAGTGACTGAATAATTTAAAAATATTTCTGCAAACATCATGATTGACATTAAAATACCAAATTGGGAAATTATTTTTTTAATTTTTATTTTTAATGATAAAGTGTATTTCTATGGGCTGTTTTCATAAAGTGTGGTATAAAAATTCCAACTAATGCAAACATATTTCATAGAACTTTTATGGGAAGAACTGTATCTGCAAATACACATACCTCCCTACTGAAAACTGAGAGCAATTAGAACACAAGAAACATCTTAAACATGAAATATTAAGCATAACCCAGCATTCAGACTTTTAGTGGGAATGGCACTTTTTCAGCATTTTGTGTGTGTTCATTGAACTTTTTTTTTTAAATTGATGCTGAAATGGATCAATGATGCATGCTTCTATAAAATCCTTCCAGTTCTTGTCACTAGCAAAATGAGCTCTCACTTTCTTTCTCATCTTCATGCTAACTTTTTGGGGGACTCCTTCCCTAAGATCTCTCTGAAATTGGATTATCCTAATTTGGATCTGAAAAGCAGCATTCTCAGTTACAGTAGCAGAAAAAGGATAATCACTGGACAAGATGAACATAAGTGGTGTTCAACATAAGGCCACTTTTCTTTCACAATACGCAAGGCAAACTCTCATTAAAGAACGGATCTTTCTGTAAGATAAGTTCACCATGCTGACTGTTAAATTGCCTTAAAGGCTACCAGAGATGCTGTCTCAGACCTACTGTAGATTCAGGGGTAAGCTGATTCACACTAACTTTGAAAATATGATTTTATCTACCTTGAAGACTTAAAAATGGCTTTGCTTTATTTTTAATGAAAGTTTTCTGAGTAATCTGTACCTGATATATGGCAATTTTCTGCAAAAAACATAATGACTGCAAATTACAGAATGTGTCAGACTGTACCTTGCTTTACAGCTATATATATAAAAAGGAGATAGTGTTCCATGGAGCATGTTAACATGATTTCACCAGGACACTGAAGAAATAACTGAACGGGAGACCTTTGGAGGATTAAAAACTCAACAATTACTTGTTCATATTTCGGAAATTTCTAAGGCCTACAGTGGGAAATGGGTGCAGGAGGTTTAATATGTGCTTGCCCTTGTCTTGTACCTACTGTCCAGTGCTGACCATTCTCAGAGACACGATGCTGGTTTGATGGCTTGATCTGACCCAGTGCACCGGTTGTTATGTGTTTGCAATCCTGGCCTCCATTGGAGCCTGACTTTGCAAAATGTTTAAGCACACGAGTAGAAGCATCCAGCTTGACTGGAAAAACCAGAGCACCAGTTTGACTTTACATTTCCACAGGGTCAATGCACTCAGAAGTCTAAAACAGCCCTGGGGTAGTTATAACCTGTGTCTGGCAGCTAAATATAGAACAATTGGTTAGCTATGTGTTGCTACAAAGGTCTAAAAAGGAAAAGAGGTATTTCACCAAGAGGAGCTGCATATATGAAAATTTCTTGTTCCCAGAATGTTATGTGGATCTGAAGAGTTGGGACCTAAGTTCTCTAAGGAGCATATTTGCAGTGCCATAGCAGAAATAATCAGCAATGCTCTTGTGCTACTCAGTCTGGAGGATCCGGCTATCTGTACCTTGTTATCACTTCATCACAAGATGGACCACTGAGCTAGTCTGACTGTTTTATTTGTGCCCAGAAATGGGCTTTTATTTTCATTGACCATAACAATGACAGACATTTCAGATGTAATTTTGTAATTGTCAGACAATTTACAGATGTAAATTTTTAGAAGCTCCCCCAGCTGAAAGTCTCGTTTACTTATGGGGAAACATTCAAACTTTAATGGTAACTTGCTACATGAAGTAAAATGTGATTTCTTGAAAGGACTCTTGGGTCAGAGAGCTGCCTCCTGCAATTGTAGGAAGCCACTTTCTGTAACCCCTTTAATTTCATGGAATTTCATCGAAACCTTGAAAAGGTTCACTTCTGGTCCTCTCTGACTTTACTGATGAGAGTCCTAAGCTGTTGTCCCTGATGTTTCTGTTGTGTTCAGCTAAGAAACTTCTAACACAGAGCAACATACATAAGTACACAGTGTGGCACTTCATGTCATTTGAATTTCAGCTTATTTCTACAGCTCCGACCATATAGGTTCTCTGTTTCCCTACCTACCTTGCAGTTCCTTTATTAACCCCATTTTCTGCAACTTTTTTAATAGCTTTGCTTGCAGCATCCCAACAAACTCCTTTCAGCAGCCTTGTACAGGACAGGTTGGTTGAGTTTACTTTCTCCAGAAAATCACTTCTATTTTTTTGTACATCTCTATCAGCCCTCATGTTAGAGTGATCCAGTAAGTTTGGTAAAATGATACTGAATCACATCTTCAGTTCAATGTAATTCAATGTCTTTATTCCTCCATACAACCCTGGCATGGATTTTTAGCATGAGCACCAATATGATTGCCCAGATCGCTTTCCTTGCTCTCTTTGCAGCTCATTTCCTCCAGTTTATGTCAATAGCCATGTCCTAACTTCTTTGAAAACTGAATGTGACTGAGCAAGAAATTTATAGAAGTTACTGTTTCCTATATTGTGATGCACACTTGTAAATGGGTACAATATGAAGAGTAAATACAACATATTTCTCTGCAGAGCCTATCCAAAGGCAGTTATGAAATAAAGAGGTATATAACAGACATCTATAATGGAGAACTCTGGCAATATTTTCTTTTGTAGTAATCTCATGGACTGCAGTCTTAAACTGTGAATGATTTATGTATAAGCAGTTCTTCAGTGGAGCTGTATGTGATACTGAGTCTAATCCACTAAAAAGAAGACATCGTGCCTTATAAAAGCTTTGTTGGTTAAAAATTATGTCGATGAAGTGAAATAAAATACTTTATGACTTTCAGAGACAAGATTTTTAAATAAAGGCTGTTGGAAATTGCCCATGTGATTTCGTGTGATGTATTTAATTCCCTTTTTGTCTCCAGTGATATTGGTCATAAAATAAAATTAAAGAAATTGCCAAACTGAGGCTGTGGTGTACAGAATTTAGCTTCTGGAATATAAGGCAACTGCTACTATACTTTGGGGAGAGAAAGTGTGGCAGTTAACACTACAGTTAGTGTCCAGAACTACTGTTTTTAATTCTCAGGTGTGAAAGTTCATACCATGCGCATGCATGGTACCACGGGAGAAGATTGGTCACTGAGATATTTACAAGAGAGTTGTATTGGCTTCGAGAATATAACCATATGATTTATTATGTTCTCAGTTTTGTGTTAGTAGTGAGTTGTATAATACATGGTAATGACGGAGGCTCCTAGTGGTGGGCTAAAATGACTATATAATGACTTTCAGATATCAGTCCATAAAAACTGGAGAAACAGTAAGAGCTCTCTGTAGAACATTGGCATGACTCTTGTAATGCTGGATCTGGAAAGCGGCACTCAAATTTTGTGGTGCTTCTCCTTGCAAAGACTGGAATAAAATGTCCAAAAGAAGTCTTTTTCCAGAACACTTTTAATGATTTCCCCTCACACTGTGGAAATAGTGACGAGTAATACCAAAATGATTATTGCTTATTGCATGAGTGGGAATTTTTTCTAGTGCAGCAGGACAGCTGAAGGACTGCCTTCTTTCCATACTTTTGCAGATCTTACATGGGTTGCAAGTGTATGCAAAAGTTAAACCCTAGCATAAGGTGCTGATCCTACCAGAATTTACATGAGTAGAGTAAGGGCAGTGAAATTAACATGACTATATTCGAGTTTCTAAGACTAGGCAATTAAGCTTTCAGGTTTTTCAGGGCAATTCATAGTTTTGTGAGCCATGAATACATATATATACATATATACAGGTACATATGACACCCACTTCTCGGTTCCTCTGGGTCAGACCTTCCCCTTCCTCTGATCACTCCCGGTGTGCCACTGTACCCAGCTTGTTTAAATACTATTTCTATTCTTCCTCACTCTTCATCTGTATTTTCATCTGTGGGTAGGGCTTATAGGATCAGTCAGACCATGTGCCCTCTTATACAAGGTTCTCATAAAAGTGAAAAGTGATCTTTGCCTCTGAGATTTATAACCTAAATAGATGAGACAAACTTCATAAACACTTCAGTCTGGAATGACAAAATACAAAGAGTGAAAATGCTGGTTTATGGTAACATCCATGTGGCTCAGTTACACGAATCACCACTGGGCAAGGCATTGTGTACATCCCAAAAGGAAATGTCCAGATTTCTGTATCAGAGTTTTAGATTCACACACTATGGCTGCAGTCTGGATTATCAGCATGGCTTCCTCAAAATTAAAATAGAAACATAAACCAAATTAAATGTGATCATTAATTATTCAGTCAGCATGAGAACCTCCATGTTTTTTATTTTTATGAGAATTGAGCTTTGAATTTTGTTGTCTGCACAATTTTTAGTGTGAGACATGGCACAGACTTTGCCATGATTTGTAGCTTCGCAATAATGGGTGGTGTAGAACTGGAGATTTTAGTTCTGGAGACAGAATCACTCTTGATACTTGAGATTGTAGGGTCTACCCTGGAAATAACTCTTCTATCTGTGAATTTTTGTTACTTTTGATAAAATTATCAATGGCAAAATAGTTAATTTTGGCATTTTTATAATGCTGTTTTTGGATTTAATGTTAGAATATACTGGAAAAAGTGCACATATGTATGTATTACCTTGAAAACTTGGAAAGATTTAATTTTTATTTTAGTGGTGGTTTTACTGTGTATTTTGGCATTATTTTGATGGGTTTTTTTAATAGAGTTTTTGGGTATAGTTCTAAGACATACCTTGTGGATGCTAAAAAGTTAATTAAAAGGACAAACTAGTTGGCTTCAGCTGCCTGTCCCCAGAGTCATGAGCTCATTAAGAAAGAACAGCTGTGAAATAAACAGTCTGGCCATGTGAAGGAGTGGGGTCAGAGAGCATTATGTCTTTGAAGAAAGTGAGGAATATCCTGTTCTTTCTAAATCTTATTTTGGTACTTTTGTTTTTTCTAAGTGCAAAAGAATTCAGAAAACTTCAATAGGTGCCTGGTGCTAATCAGAACATGTTTCTTCTCTTGGTTTTTTGTTTTGGATTTTTGGTGTTGTTGTTGTGAGTTGGTTTTTTTCCTGTGTTCCAGCAAGAGGAATATAATCTTGGTGTTAGGCTGAGGTAACCTGTAGGTGCCTTATAGTAGCTGGTAAAGGAAGATGTGAACAGATCTTGTTGAATCAGGAAGAAATTATTTCCAGCAATGCTTACCTGGGGTAAGAATTAAGAAGAGGTAATACTAAGTCAAAGCTCTGGTGATGGCATCCATCATGCATCTCTGAAGCAGCAGCTTGCTAACTGCTCCAGCTTAAGGTTGATATTGATAGCTAGTAGTATCTGCATTGAACAGTGTTGGAGAAATGGTAAATATATAGTGCATACCTTGAATCAAAAAGTTTTCTGCCTTTTAACTCTTGGAGTAGAGTCCATAATACTTATGTGAGCACCTGCAAAACAGTACTTGACTGCTCTCAGACTAATAATTCTTAGTGGTTTTGAAGGCAAGAGAGAATCTGTGAATTCAGCTCAGTCTTAGTTTGTTCATTTTCTGTAAAAGAGTGCATAGTTTGTGTTAGATAAACAGTGGAAGACAAGACAACCAAAATTTTCTTCTTCATTAAGAAGCTAGGTAGGTTATTTGCTAATGTATCAGCAGTATTAAATTAGTTGAGAATACATTGTTTCTTGTGAAAATCTGCCTGAACTAAACCAGCCCTCCAACAAGCAGCAGCCAAAGACAGCAATACAGTGAGTGAAGAGAAAGGAATTGCCCTTATCTACTTGTGAAAAACTCCTCAACATTCACATAGTAAAATATTTAACTTCTTCCTTTGCTAATTTCCAGGAAGAATTTCAAATATGATAACTGTCTTCCAGCAGCCTCTTACTGATGTCACAGAGCCCTAGAAGCATGACCCCTACAACCCAGCACAGAAGTGGGGCTTGAATTTCCTTGGGTAGCACTTTCCATGTGAGCTGGTGGAAGTTGAATAGTCTTCTAGAGCAAATGTTGAGCTAGCAGCCCCTCAAGTGTATGCAGACAACATCCAGATGCTTTTTACTTAGTCAGTCTTTGGAAGGCAAAGTTAATTTTACATTTTAGAATGAACGTTTGAGTGCAGCTAACAGTGTGCTTCAAAAGTTGTGCGTATTTATCTTGACCATGAGCTGGTGGAAGAATATCAGTATTATTTAGCTAGCAGCTTGCTGCAAATGGGCGTCCTAGCTTCCCTTCATACTTACATGATCATATTTCTTTAATCTTTCAGCATTGAAACTCACTGCATATCTTTTTGTATCAATTTTAATAATCATGCCCAAGAATCAATTTACTGTATTGAACCATAGGTCTGCCAGCCTATTATCTCGTCTTGGGCATGAGTAAAGAGCTGTATGCAACAGACAGAAAAGGCGGCAGATGGAGAGGGACCTCTCCCTGGTCCTTTCTTAATGTGTAAGTAATAGGCTTCTGAGTTGAATTTATGTTTCTATTGATATGTTTCACTGCAACCCAGGGGCCTACATTTGGTAAATTTTGTTCAGCTGCTTCTTGAAAAACAGCCCCTCCAGTGGCCTGGTAATTTAAGTGGAAAAATCATATTTCTTCTATTGTGAAAACTACACTTGAGTCATTCTTATTCCTTAGCTTCTTTTCTTCCTGCCAGAAACAGCCTAGTCTTTTTAGTACTCAAAAAAGTGTCTTGAAATATCTATGATTATTCTTATTGCTTTCTCTTGATTTTTTTCTAGTTTTGTTAACTTATCTCAAAGGAAACAAAAGATAATGGACAGCACTGAAAGCTGTCATAAGTTTACATGGCAGCACAAAGCTGTTTTGCTTGTTTTGCAGTAGTACCACTTGGAGGGAATAGATGATCTTCAGGGATCCCTTCAAGCCAACAGTTTCACTGAGCATTTCTAGACATTAGTGAGGCCCTTCTTATTCAGGTTCTGAGTACCTGGGAGAAGGGGAGGAAGTTTACTACTGCTGTAGACCTTGAAGCAATCTCCACTGTGGACATTCAGTGATGAAAGGTATGATCTTGATCTATGTGTCCTGCTGTTTTGTGAGCAGGACTACATAATCAAAATACCTAGTGAAAACACTACTGGAAATTGATGGATTAGATTTTTTCCACAACTTACCCCCCTAATTAGGTAAAAATGCTGCAGGGTGGTTTTTGCTTTTTGGATATTTGGTGGGTTTTTTCCTTTGTGAACAAATTAACAGCACCTGTGGATAAGAAGCTGTTACCTTGAAAAGACACCTTGTCATAGCCAATTTAGGTTCTCAAATTTTGTTTTACTATGGTATGGAAATCCAGCCAATTCTACACAAACATACCTCTAATTTTCTACATAAACACAAGAATAAAGAACCTACAATACCTAAGAGTAGCATAATATAAAGAGAAATAAATGCCTAGCTTTCTCATCAAAAGGTAGGAAATAAACCAACTCTGCTGTATTTTTCTTGTTTCTGTAGATTTACATGTAAAATATTAACCATTAAGGAATATTTTTTGTTTGTTTGTTTGTTTTCTTAAAATCAATACTGTATTTAGGATGAGAAAGACAGGATACATCAAAGAGAAAAGTGTTTGGTATCAGACTGTAATGCAGCATTTCATAATTTGTTGTCTTCCTGGTGTATATTTTACCACTTAAATTTAATTTATAACATTTTTGTTTTACCTGGGCTTTTTGCATGTCATTGGCATGAAAACTTCACTGACAATGAGTCCATTGATAAAAATAACTGTACCTTTTGAGATCATGTCCTTCTGAAGCAATGTGAATAGCTGGCAAGTCATCTGAGCCACCTCTCTGGGCACTCTGCTCTTGAGCAAGAGATGTGTGGGTAGTAGATCTGGGGACACAGGGACATAGGGACATTGCTCTGCTGTAGGGAAGAGGAGGAAAAGATTGCCAGCACACTGTTGGCATGTTGACCCAGGAGTTCCCAAGGAACATGAAACTGAAATTGCTGAACTGGATTGTGTCACCTGTTCTTTGAACTGATCTCAGTGCCGGTGAAGTGATAATCAGATAATCACACGTTCGTTTTCCTTAGAGGGTACCAAAGATCATCTGGGAACTACATTCTATTTCTGTACTGTGCAAGACACTGTGTCTAGAGATAAAACATAGCAGAAGTAGATGTGGCAGGTAACTGGACAGTACGATACGCTGGAGAAGAGTTAGTGTGTTTTTTTCTGTAAGGAAAGCATAAACTGAGGTATCAGCATCAAGCTTATCTGGTAAAAGGAACAGTGTCACTCCATGCTTGTCCTGGTGTTGCATTTTTCAGTTTGTCATCTGGTTTTGGCAAATTCTGGAGACAGGAAATTGGTCTAAGATCGGTTGATCAGACCAGTTTTGGGTTTTCCTTGTGAAGCTTCTAAAAAGGACATGAGAATGTGTTTATAAATGTCTCCAGAGATTTGTGGGTTTTTATTAAGGAAAGTCCTAGTCAACCATGTTCAACAAACTGTTGAACGCCGAATCTATTTCATGCTAACATCAAGAACAAGAATCATGGTACTGGTAATAGTAGATTATGCAATTTGTAGACCATAAGCCTTGAATCCATGTAAGAAAAGGTGAGGTGGGGCAGGGAGAGAAATTGTATGTACAAGATGGCAGGATTGCTTTCAGATTATGTTGGAAGCCTTAATCTGGGAATGAAAGGAACGAAAGAGGCATGGACTACTTTTTATGGATAGTGGGGATTTTGTAGCCTGTCTTCCCTTGACAGGTCTCAAAGTAGCTGCTGCTGCAAGCAAAATTGAGAACCAATCATCAGTGGTAGTTTCTATGCCAAATTTAACAAAATAATGTCCAAGTTATTGTCTTTTCTACTCAATTGTCCTACTTCCTATTATGTTATGATATTCATAAGGAAGCTGCTACCAAAATATGAACAGAATGCAAAGAAGTCCTAGAATAATATTCTTGCTTTAGGTATTATATCGGGTGCACATTTGTTGTACTGGAGCTCACAGTATTTTCCAAGAGGCAGCTTGCTTCTTTAAGAGGTTGCCTTCAGTTGCTAGCAACTTGACATTGGCACATTTTGCCTTTCTCAGTTCTGTTTCTCTGCAGGATGATACAATTTTTGTGACCCGTTTTTGCTAGCTATCTTTTGATCCCCTCTCACTTCATCGTGTATTTCAGAGGTTTACCTGTATTCCATTGGTTTTCTTTTCTTCCCTTACCCCTGATCTTGGGTTGAACTGGTGAGATTACACTATCACTACTGTCTATAATTCCTTTAAAAGAGATGAATTATCTTGCAGGGGGGAAAAGGAGTGAGAAATAGAGAAGAAACAAATCTGTGTTTTCAAATGCTAACTTTTCTACTTTCTTATTTGAAAGACAAGCCAGGAAACCATGTAGAGGATGAGGATGAAGGAAGAAAGATAGAAATCTTAACATGAAGCTGACTGATCTTTGCAGCTTTGTGCAGAAGCAGTTGTAGGAGCAGACTATAAGAACCAAACTCAAAAAAACAACTGAAGCATCCAACAGGTCACCAGCTGTGTAGTTCACAGAAATTCAACTTTAGCAATTTGATCCTTAGACTTTGAAGTATTTATGACAACTTCTTCTTATCTCCAGAACTGCTGCCAATCTTACCTCTATTAAGATATGCGGTCTTGGAACATACCTTGTGCTGAAGAATATGTGGAGTTCACAGCCAGAGACATATCTATAGCAGGCCTCCTGAAGGACCCAGTCGGGCTGTTATTCTCAGAGCACATGGGAAATGCAAGGACAACAGTGCGCTGATGCATCTGGTATATGATAGTTTATGCCCAGCCAAGCTTGGTTTCAAATGCTTTTCTGCCCAGTGAGTGTTCCCCCACCAGTTGTAGTCACGGTTGATGGGGAAGAGGGAGATGAGAAAGGGGATGAGACAGTACTTAAGGCTCCTTTTCAAGCACAGGTCACTGCAAAAAGGAGTGCAAGGGTCATGGTTGAGGGAGAGACAGGAGCCTGACTTCATTGCCCAGGCACAAGGATGGTCACAGAAAGGCAGGCTCTTCTTCCCCTCTCTGTCTTTTTGTTACCTCTGGGGATGGTGCCTCAGCCACTTCCCT